>OX424574.1:13763445-14363445 GCA_949152435.1 Gastracanthus pulcherrimus | reverse complement strand
AGGTGACGTGCTCTATTTTCATTGACGCCGACATTGTGGGGCCGAGCCCCGCGCGGCTGCAGCTGTTGTGCAGCAAGTGCGACAGAGATGGCCTCTCGGCAAGTTCTTCCATATTTCTCTCTCGTTCTATCTCTTTAATTCTTCCTGAACTCTCGGATCATGTTGGCGACGCTCCACGAGTAAAGCAGAAAAGTTTATGCGTGCTTGAGAGAGCACGGTTTGTCCAGGATTTTGACGTTCGACGAGTATTTAGTCAAGTTCGTCTGCGTGAACAACAACAAATTAGGTATACACGTTGCTATTTTAACAATTATTCTCAGCTGCGTTCTTTGTGCGAGTGCTTTTGCGTTATTCGATAGATAAGCTTTTGAGAAAGGGTTTTAAGGTAAATATAAGACTGTGTTGAACTTGAGCTGATGACTCACAAGGTATATTCTTTAAAATCGTAGATAATGTTTCGATGTATTTACTCACCTGACTCAAGCACTACAGATAGTTTTACTATTAGTAGAGAGAGGATTTACGGGTGGAAAGATCGTACTTTGGTTTAGTTTAATTGCCTGATCATGGCAAATTTAAATTGATTGCTAATTATATATATTTATTGCACTATATCTTAAGGTGTTTAACCTTGATTTTCATTTTTCTATTTACTTTCTATTGTTGATAATAGAGACAAAATGGAGTGGCTTTTTGGCAAACGTGTCACTCCTGAGGAGATGCTCAGAAAAAATCAAAGAGCATTGAATAGAGCAATGCGTGACTTGGATCGTGAAAGAATGCGAATGGAACAGCAAGAGAAAAAAATCATTGCGGATATTAAGAAAATGGCAAAAGATGGACAAATGGTAAATATTTGTTAAATCATATTTTATTATGATTATTTTTAACAATAATATGATTCCTATTGCATACCAATATGTTCTTGATTAAAAACTTTTAATGTTTTACAGGATGCCGTCAAAATAATGGCCAAAGATCTTGTGAGAACAAGGCGTTACGTAAAAAAATTTATGTTGATGAAGGCGAATATTCAAGCCGTATCTCTGAAAATTCAAACTTTACGCTCTCAAAATACAATGGCTCAAGCCATGAAAGGAGTCACAAAGGCTATGCAGAATATGAACAAGTAAGTGTTTCATCATACTTTTTATGGTTATTATAATACAAAGATAAGCAGTTATTTAATTTATTTTTATTCCTTTAGGCAACTTAATTTACCTCAAATACAAAAGATTTTGCAAGAGTTTGAGAAACAATCTGAGATTATGGACATGAAAGAAGAAATCATGAATGATGCCATAGATGATGCTATGGAAGATGAGGGTGACGAAGAAGAAAGGTACAGTCAAAATTATTCATAAACAAAATAATTTATGAGTCAATTTTATATTGTCAAAATATATTGAATGTTTTTAGTGACCAAATTGTATCTCAAGTTTTGGATGAACTTGGTCTTCAACTTAACGACCAACTTTCTGGTTTACCACAAGCTTCTGGCTCTCTGAGTATAGCAGGATCCAAGCAGCCGGTAGCTGCTGCAGCTGGAGCTGCCGATGACGGTGGAAATCTTGCTGACGCAGATGCAGATCTGCAGGCTCGACTTGAAAATCTGCGACGCGAGTAAAGTATGTAGTGTAATTTCGAACATTGGAGATTTGTATAAATAATGTATAAAAACGCTCTATATTTGTGATAAATCTATAGCATAAGGTTGATTTCTTTTTGATAAAAAAATAAAAGAAAAGACAGCTAATGCACAGGCCTAAAATAAAACCTGTCAAAAATATGCACGCTATATCTTAAAACTGGGCAGAATAAATCCAGAAATTCAACTTCAATAATATATATTTATGTAATAATATGAATTAATGATCTATGTCCAGCCCAGAGTGTATTTCGTTCAGTCATGCATTGTGATTCACGTGGATGAGGAAATTCTTTTGGTGATTAAATGAATAACTGAATTGATGTACACAAAATATGTGTCCAGCAAAGCTTGCAGGGTTTATTTAAGACCAATGCTATTACAGTTCGTTACTTTTGTACGCTTGTGTTAAGTAATTCTTTAAAGTTTTATAAGAATTGTTTCATAAGATTGTGCTTGTGCACAATATCATAACTAATGACTTATTAACACGCTATAATTTAGCGTAGTCGCTTATAATACACTACGAAAAAATCGACTGCTATTAAAATAAAATAATGGTTCATTTAAAATTACAAAGATCAAGTATTAGCCTTCTTTTTAAAAATGAATTTTATAAAAATGTTATTTATTAAACTTTACGCTCCCGTATTATACGAAAAGTATGCCTGTACAAAGTGCAAGTTCTAAATCAGACGTACTTTCGATCGAATATAGCGACTTCCTTTCATAAACAAAACGTTGACTCTTTATAAATTTTTATGATAATTTTAATGCAATGCAATGAACAAATAACATAAATGAATAAAAATTAATGTTTATGATCCATGAAGTTTCAATTATTAAACTATTCGTAGTCAACAGTAATTCTCGTCGACAATAAATAAACAGAACAAAGAAGAAAAAGTAAAAGTTAAGTAGGTACAGAACAAAAATGTGTTGAGCAGGTGGAATAAAGTATACATCATTGAGCTTTGTCAAATATTGAATTATATTATGTCATCTGCGAAACGATCATTCCCAAATATCGTACAATCGGAGTAGTTTTTTTTTTTGTTTATAATTATTAGTTTAAGCTAGGATTCGGGCCTGGATATTTCGTCGTCTACACGCTCGCTCCTCGTTTGTATTTATTTATTTATTTATTTGTTTGTTTGTTGCGGTCAGCGCAGAGCCCAGCTGTCATGGGTTCGCGAGTAGAAAATTCACTCCACGTCTTTACTCCCAGTCGCTATTATAATATATGCCGTTCTTTATATTTCTCTTTTTTTTTCATTTCGTTTTAATTATTCGTATCGTTATATTTCTTGTATATTTTTATTTTCTTTTATGTATACCATATGTGTATATGTCATATACTTGTAATATGTAGATCTCGAGAAGTACACTGCGTGAGTATGGCATCGGTGAGGTAGGGAGGGTGAGGAAGTAGGAGGAATCGATATTTAACAATTGGATGCTTGCATCAAAATTTGTTTTGCCGTCTGTTGTATGTATTAGTTGCTCAAACACTTGGTTTTCATTTTAATTTACACGTATTTCGACTTACAAAAACCCAGTTTGGCGAAAAGATGATGAAAAAGTAATGTTCTTTTCTTTCTTCAGAAATAAGCTTATATTTCAGATTCTTGTCTTGATAGATTACAGTGACTCCGCTGATCTTAAAATAAATTCATTGTGACACGCAATACAAATTTCGTACGCAAATTCGCAATAATGTACGCAGCTGACTCGTTGAAAAAGAAGGGCGAGAAAAGTAAAATAACAACGCATTGATATGTCGAGGAGGCAGGCATAGGAAGATGGTTCAGGACTCGATATACATCAGGACAGATGTTTTTTTTTTCAACATGGCCGAGCAGATAAATAGAGAAATGTAGAGTTTAGAGATATAGAGAAACCTAGAATAAATCTCATTTTTCTTTTTAAAGATCGACTATAGAGCGACTGATTAGCTATAAACTGCTGTTTATTTATTTTCTTTTGCTGGCTACGTTTTGCTGCTGCTCTGCTGCTTTTGCTGCTGATTCTCATAGAAATATCACAATTTCAGCATGGAACCCTCGTTCATGTGTGTATAATATATCATCATATATTTAATTTTTTTGTATATATTAATAATACGCATGGTCGTTAGATATAAAACTTAACTTCGCAACGAGTCGAGGAGAGCCTCGTTTATTTTATTTATAACTTTAATTATTTCATTTTATTTGCTTATTTCCTTTACTTATTTATGTGTTTTTTCTTTTATTTATGCTTCGAACCGGTCGTGCTGTAACTTTTTCTCATTTATATATATATATATATAGTATCTTTGCTATTTAATTTCTTTCTCCCACTGCTTTAGATATAACGTGTACCCTTTTATTTTCTCTGAAACAAAGCCTCGACTGCTCTTTTCGCCTCGCGGACCCTACGAAAAACTTGGCTCGATGCGTTACATTATATCTCCCATAGTACGGCTTCGCTTATTTGATATGACGGGATATATATGTGTGAGTGTTAAAGTTTTAAACGCTAAATTTGTTGTTCTTTGGACTTTATGTAGGTTGTTTTTATTTTCAGAAAGCTCGTGTGAATTCTAGTTTACGATTTTTTTAATCTGCAAGCCGATATAGTTGCGAAGACCTTCGGAAGAGATGAGAAATCGAATCATCGTGTAAATGCAAGACCTATGAGCCCATAAGATATGGGAAAAAAGGTTTTCAATTAAAAAAAAGAACGTATATAAGTAGTAACAGGTAGATACCGTCAGACGCTTATTTTGAGCGCATTTTAATGTCTTTTTCAGAGAAAAGATAATCGATTTTTTTCAATCGAAACTCCTTTGTCTGGGTACAAGTGATAATTTTCAAATTTCGTCATTCGCGATAAAAATTTGTGATAATCAGCAATTATTAACTGTACTTCTCTAAATTTTACTAAATCTTTAGTAAATATAACAAAAAATGTAATTCTTTTAAATTTCAATTTTTTTTCAGCCTTCAAAAATTTAAATCATTTTAATAATTTTTTACGATAATCATCCTAATTTTGATTCATTATTTCTTCGTATTACTGTGCTCTTAAAAACAGTCACTAAAAGTCTTCGAACAATCACCGAGCGAATTCGACGAACTCGCTTCTCATCTCTCCCGCCGCCCCTTGCACATTTCCACGCGCGACTCGAGATCCTCGTTCGCAAGAGATGTGCAAGGTACGGGTCAAGTGGGATATATACGTACGAGCCCGATACGAAGGTATACACAGTACATACACAATACGAATCGCCCCCCCCCGCCCCCTTCTTTATCTTCTCAAAGCGCTAAAGCTCCGATCGAACACGCCTACTAACTTGTATATTAGTTGTTGCTTGCTGTGTGGTTGTGGTTTTGGTTGTTGTTTTGCTTATGTACAATCACTCTCTCGCTCTCTCGATAGTTATAGACAATAGAACTATGTACGCAACTCGTCGAGCGAAGGAAGGCATGTGTCAGCATTTAATAATGGCTCAATGCGCTTCCCACCTCGATCACGAACGGTATATACCCCTCGTATTGAGAAGCGCACTACTTTGTATATGCATGTGTATATATATATATATATATATATATATATATACGCTATTATAATACGTGACTTTACGCACCCTGTAGCGAGCGCGATTCAACTCGCGCTTATTTTTTATAGTATTATCTTTTTTCCTACATTATAGTAAGAATGTATATGTGTACGTATATATATATATTTTTATCAATAAAAACTCGCCTGCGTCTTTCGTGTGTATCTCTCTTACTCTCTCGCTCTTGCCTTTCTCTCTTCGTTATGTATTGTTAAATATATGTTACATCTTAAGTACAATATCTCGCGTTGTGTGAGGGACGCGCGGCTTGCAATATTGGCGCACAGTCGCGGCGTCCCAATAAGAGGCCTTGACTAGAGTTTTCGTTTCTCGCGCGATCGGTGTCTTCGGGGTCACTGAAACGTTGCCATTTCGCGACGATCATTCAGTATAGATACATAGAAAAAACGTTGTAATCAAAGAAACATTTTTTTCTCGTACAATTGTACTTGAAAGTAATTCAGCAATTGGGTACAAATCTTTAATATTAAAATAAATTAGAGAATTTATTTTTGACTGATTTAATTTTTTTAGGGTGAAAATCTCATATTAAAAATGCATTGAGTTTCTTCGCCTTTATACTTTTGGAGTGGCTCTCTACTCCAACAAAGTGAAGACACAAGAGTGCGACGCATTTGTAATAAGATTTACACTTCAAAAGTTTTGGAGAGACAAGAGTATATTTGAAGATTGTGGAATTAAGAAATGTTAATGTTTTAAAAATGTTACAGACTTTTATAAAAAATCATGAAACATGAAATTCATAGCGTTACCGTTTCAGTCTTTTAGTTAGTCGAATTTTCATTTCGCTGATTACCCCGAAAACATTTCGTCGAAGGATTTTTAAAATAACTGACTTGAATTTGGAATTATGAAGTTCTTTTTTTTCTAAATAGTCTTAAGATAATCTTTTTAAAAAAAATGTTAAAAATTATACGTTAATTCAATTTTATCATTTTTTCATAAAGATTCAATGTTTTCTTTCTAGGAAAATGCATTTCTCGTAAACGCGTAATCGCACACGTAATATGTTTAAACATATTTACATATTGTCCGTGGTCCATTATTGATTAATTTAACTTCCCCACTAGCTCTAGCTAAGCCTTAGAAATCATCCATCGAAAGATTAAAAATCTTCCCAATCCCAATCCCAAGACAATTCAGTTCTTTCTAAAAAATCTTCGACGCTCCATTAACAATCCGTCAATACGCAACTAATTCTACGGTGGCACTAATATGTATATAATATATAATACGTATCGTATCTACGTAGAAAGGAAAACGGAGGAGATATATATAAGCCTGCATCGTGGTATATATAATAATTTGCATCATTTTCCCCATTAGTACACAATAGTTCGTCGTCGTTATTTTTATTTCTCATCTCGCCGCATAAGAAAGTCGATATCTCAATGCAGTTACAGTATATAATACGGGCTCGTGCGTGTGTTTACATGCGCTCTAATAACTACGAAAAAAGTTTATTACAATACGTATATTTGCGACATCCTCTCGCGCGCTCGTATCTCCAGATTATTACGTCGGTAATAATGATAAGTTACAAGGGACTAAAAAGAACGAATCTCCTAGTGTTCACCATAATGATTATTACATTGTACTTTGTATTTTACATATTTACAAGAGTGGCGCTTACTTGGCTATCGTAAATGCAACGGCCTATTGAACTAAAACGTGATTATTACAGTATAATAGTGTATATAAGAGCTTCGCGACGACGCGTCGTCGCGATGTTGCATCGTTAACTCTCAACTCAATCTCGTTCCTCATACAAAAAAACACAGGAAAGTTGAGACACGATTTGCTTACTCTCTCTCGTTCTCTCTCTCTCTCTCTCTTTCAAAAGCATACTCGCATACAGTTGCGCACAATGTAGAACATAGGTAGACGCATCGCGTGGAAACCAGACGCGTTACCTTGAGATAGACACTTTTTGGTTTTGGTTTTTATTATCTCGTGTGTAGATTTTAATTTTTGTTGTTTGTTGTTGTTCGCTAACGATAATGTATATTGTTACGAAAGTGTGATCGATAGATATATATAATTCGCAGTTATACAGGTACGCTTTTTTTCCAAGTTGTCTATTATCTGCTTTATTGTTTTATATATTTTTTAGATATATAGAATTTACGATGATCTTGGTTTAAGTATAAAACAACGAGTAAATTTGCGGTAACGACGCTTCAGGCATCTAAAATACTTGTCAGCTGTTTAGGAGCTGACGCAAAATTTTTTCCGTGCTCACGTATCATTAGATGCATGAAGAGAACGAATTCGTTGAGACGTCGTTAACGCAAAATGAGAGTACAATGATATTTTCTATTAGCATTGTAGTTTCTGTTATAATATATCCTATAAATTCGATAGATCTAATATTAGTGAAAATATTGTTTTGGGAATGAAAGTAAATATCGTTCGTTACTCGATCTCACTTTTTAGAAGGTGTTATTTTCTCTGTATTTTTTTTACAAATTCTATAGACGCTATCGTAGGCACCAACTTAAGGTTGATAAAAATTATTTTTAGTCATAATCCTACACCCTCTTATATCCTTAAAATCAAGAGCCAACAGACAGAGTATACAATAAGTTTTATAAAAGTTACAAATTGCTTAAGGTCACTAAAGTATCAAATAACATCTAACAAGAAGAAAGTACAGTGTTCGTTATAATATCAAAACCAACGTGAACGTTCGCTATTAAATTCAAGGAAAAGATATATCACAATCAAATGAAAATTGAGAATTCGTAATTATCTCGTTGACCTCTTCCCGCATTCAGGCACAATTACGTATAATCACCTAATTTTTATACAGAATATCATAAACCTAAAACCTCAGCCCGTTGGAAATCTTCTGGTCAATTTCCAGTTAGATATCCCCGGAATTTACATCTGAATTGTAGCTAGAATCCACCTGGATTGAACTGCATTCCAGCTGAATTTGACAGAAATACAAGAAACTTAGCTAGATTTCCAATAATCCAGCTAAAACGAAAACCTGAGATTTCAGTTGCAAATCGACTTATAGAGTCCAGTGCAATCTAAGTGGACACCAGCTGGAATCTAGATAAAAAGCCGGTCATATCCACTTATCCAGCTAGAATGTAATCCAATCCAGGTGGATATTCCCTCTGGAATCCAATGAAAAATCCAGCTGAAAATGCGTCGAGAGTTCATTCCCTAACGAGAGCGATCGGCAAATCCAGCGAATCATCGTACGCAATCCACGCGAGAAGAGGCAAAGCAACTATACGTAAGAGTGTCTAGCTCAAGAGTAACGCCCCCCTCCCTTGGTCGCAGTCCCAGAAGCGAGCAGCCAGCGACAGCGTCATCCACGTCAGCCGGAGCCCGAGTCATATAGTCCAGACCTGCACCTTCTCCGCCACGATGCACCAGCTCGCGTGATCGTAGTAGGACGATATGATGTGGAGATTCTCGACGTACTTGTTGATCAGCTGGTCGAGCTCGCCCTCCCTGAACACGTGGTAGTACTGATGGTAGGTGATCTGGTCCGAGGGCAGGGACTCCTGGGAGGAGGAGCCGCTGAGGGTCCCGTTGCTGGCACTGGTGCCCGATCTCCTGGAGGCTGTCTGCTGGTGCTGCTGGTGCGCCAGGGCCGGATGCCTGTGCTGGAGCCTCGCCGAGGAGGGCAGCTCCTCGGAGGCCGAGCGCGTCTGGGCGCAGAGCTTGGCCCTGGGGGCGTGGTCGGTGGTCAGGCTGGAGGAGGCCAGGGAGGCGGTGCTGCCGGTGCAGAAGCGCCGGGTCGTCAGGGACTCGGGCTGGCTGCTGGTCTCGCTGCTGATCGTGTTCTCGATCGAGTCCCCGATGTCGCTGGACTCGATCGAGTTGCCGTACCGGTGCTGGCCGAGCTTTGGGATTTGCTTGGCGCTGGGGTTGACGTTGACGTTGCCGCCACCGCTGCTGCCGGCGTCGCTGTCCTCGGAGCAGCTGCGCTGGATCAGCGGGTCGGTGCTGCTGCTGGTTCTTGTTGTCGTTGTTGTTGCTGTTGTCTCGTGGATGCAGCTCATTAGACGCTGCTGCTGCTGCTGATGATTATTGTCGTGGTCGCAGTAGTCGTTGTTGTCGCGCGGCTGGCGCGCTTGGGGATGGCTCTGGCTTGGAGGCTGCGTCGGATGAGCCTGCTTCGGGCCGCTATCGTATTTACAGGTGCCCGTGTACCTGATTGGAAGTAGGAAGAATTGCCGTTAAAAGGGGTGTTTACGTATTGAGGTTAACGAGGAGAACAATGTCATCTGAGATATAGATTTAGAAATATTGCAAGCAGAAGGTTAAATCTTTGGATTTTAGAAGGTTTAAGAGATCTGGCTGATGGTTTAAAAATGGGAACTTTGACTGGTTGAAGCATCTAAAGTTAAGCCCATTCTGAGATCAAAAGCGTATATGGTTTTAGCAAAGAGTGATACTTCTATTATTATACATAAATCCACATCTGTTCATTGTATGAGTAGCTTTAAAACACGTCTGAATGAAAATGAAAAAAGCTTTAATTTAAGTTGTTGTGTGTTAAGAATTTTCTCCAATATTATTTTCAACGAGGTCCTAGATAAAATGCTAATAGGTAAAATTAATTAATATTATTAACGTTAAATTGATATGAGCATAAAGAATACATAAAATCTTAAGGGGAGGTCGGAGCCGATTACATATTTCTGCATTGAATTTTACATTATTATAATTTAATTGTTCATAAAAGTTTAAAAACTTCAGTTGTCCGGTATTCTCAATCTTCTAAGGAACACCGGACAACTGAGATAATTGGAAAAAATTGAAATAATCAATGAGAATACTGAAAAATACGAAAATGTCGGTAAGTACGTAACTGCATGTAAGCTGCAACCTCCCCTTAAGCATTTATATAACATTTTCCTTCTGTATAAACTGAAATATATGAAATAATGAATTAAAGTGAAAGTAAAACTAAATTACATATGTGAAAATCATCATAAAAAATCATTTAAAAAACCTTACAATAGATTTGTTATTACTGAATGTCTGATAAAATCTTGATTTTTTCACTTATTTTATCGAATTGTACCATATGCTTTACATCCTCGTTTTTTACTACTACGTTTATTTTCGACACTAAAGCCTTTATCTCAAAATTGCAGAAGTGTTAGTCGCTCTGACCATACAACGTTCTCACCTCTCGGTACTACCAAGAATCTCGAAAATCCTCTATTCGTTAATTAATTTATTGTACTAAAGTATAAATAGTTCCAGAATTTATAAACACCGCAATAAAGACTCCAAATCATCGTTTTCTTTCTCAATTTTTAGAATTCAAATTATAAGTTTGCATTAAAATCCATAATCTAAATCATTTTTCTTAATCACGTGCTTTACAGTGCAACACGGGAAGAGAGAAAGAGTTTTCACCGTGTAGAGGCCAGGTTGCTCGATTCGTCGTTTTCGTCGGCGAGCTTGGTCCTGCGGCAGAATTGGTCGATGTCGTGAATGAGATTCTCGCTGAGCCGATCGGTCAGATCGATGAGGTGCCTCTTGCACTCCTCGTTCCATGTGCTCTCCACCGGCGAGATGTGCTTGTCCAGGACCACGGGTCTCGTGTTCTATAACAAGCGGAGGATCATTTTCAATTGGAATGCGTTCGATTTATCAAACAGTGATAATGGTTGATTTTCACGATACCGTTACTTTTCATGCATTTGCATTTTATGTATTTTAAAAATGAACAATATGATAGTATCATCGTAGGATGAATAATTGAATTATTGAATCAGATAGTTCATTGGGTCATTTATCCTCTATTAATATCTTTCTTGATTCATTTTTCAATTTTAAGAAAATATCTCTATGAAAAGTTGTTCTTTTTGGTTAGAACAACAACTTTTCATAGAGATATTTACTCAAAATTGAAAATGAAATGAGAAAAGTGGATCCTCGTATTTGTCGGTGACAGGTGGCTTTAGCATCACCTTAACCTTACTTCTGTTTTACCTTATCACAAACGTGACGATGAGGCTACATCACTTTTAATACACATCCGGCAAAATAGCCGAACTGTTCCGCAGTTTTGACCGAACTCCTCGGTAAGAATAACAGACTATGGCCTCCGCAAACTTAGCAATGCGACTTCGACAAGCCTAACCGAAGTATTCTCTCAGTGTAATCACTGCTTACACAAGTCCTCGCAAGGGCCATCGCCGCGATATCCAAAATTCAAGGACTTTACAAATACGGATCGTCAGCTATAGCCTCTCTCTTCGCAAGAAACGCGACTACTCAAAGCAAGAGCACTCACCGTGTTGGCGTCGACGCTCGTCGTGGTCTTCTGCTGTATCGCGGTGCCGACCGCGTCCTCGAGCGAGCTGGCGACGTTCGCCGCGGCCTCCAGCAGCCTGAGGCTCTGCGAGGATCCGGTCGACAGCTCGATCAGCGAGTCCGAGTCGTCGTTGGAGGACTTCTGGGACAACTCGGCGTCCCCCGAGGACAGATCGTCGGGCTTCGTCGAGCAGGACATCGAGCCCATGTCCTTGGAGCTGTCGGTCCCGTCGGCCGAGCTGTTGGACCCCTCCGACTTGCCGTTGCTGCTCCCTGCCTGGGCCCCTCCCTCCTTCTTGCCGCTGGTGTACCTCTCGTCCGAGATGACGCTGATGACCGAGCCCACGGACTCGGGGGAGCTCACGCCGCTCGAGTCGCTGTCCAGGTCGTCCGTCTCAGGGTTGAAGAGCTCCAGGGACAGCAGCCTCGGCAGGACCTTGCTCACGGTCTCGAGGCGGCCGGTGCTCGAGCTGCTGCAGCTCGTGCTGGCGCGACGGACGAGGGGAAAGGCGGGCTTCGCGCGACTGGCGAAGCCCGGCTTCTGACGCAGGAGCTCCTTGATCTGGTTGAGACGGCTCCGACGACTGTCCTCGTCCTCGGTGGTGCTGGTGCTGGTGCTCGTCGAGTCGGAACTGCTGAGGGACTTCTCGCTGAGGCGCTCGAGGGCCTCGTCTATGGCCTCGGTTATCAGGGGCGAGGTGTCCTCCGAGAGGTCCTCGTCCTGGTAGTCGACCGTGTTGGACATGGACTTGTAGCCGCGGATTATTTGGAGAGACGGCCGCTTTGTATCTGGACGATCGTCGCTAGGTTGTTTTGCTGGACTCGACACTGGAATTGCTAGGGGTGGGCTGAGTTTGTACAGGGTTTGCTTGCTCTATGTATTGTATATATATATATTATTGAGAGAATCTAAGTGAATTTAAGTGGATATTGTTAGGATTGGTCGGACGTCGATTTAGCTTTGAGAAATATGTATAGGGGAGAGCAGAGCTATTTCTATGCTGATATTTCTATTTAAAACTAAAAATTTTGTATTGAAGGAATATATAATCAAGGATGGCAATTTTTTTAATTGTTAGTTGCGAATCTAGGGGAGAGTCGTTCACTTTGTGTAAGCACCTACTTTGGCACACTACTGGTTTCGAGAGTTCTTAAGTATGGGCGGCAGTTTCGAAGTTTGAACTTTACGGTGAAAGAAATATTTATAAAATTTTAGATATTTAATACAGTAACTTAATTAACTTCTAATATTATATTCTCGTACATAAAAAAACTTACAAAATTTCGGTTATTTCAATAAATTTAATATTAAGTCAGGGCAAGGGCAATATGCTTCTACTTAGATACTGATACATAACTCAGGTTGAAAGACTTTTTCCATATTTTTTTTATGAAATTTTGAAGAATACAAATTGTTTTGAGACTTTGCTATTTTAGGAAATTTTTTCACGAAGGTTAAAACAGCTCACGATACGCAAAGAAAATGAAATTAAGTAACAGTTTTTTGCTCGTAGAGGTAAAAAAATCCAATAAAAATCAATACAACTCTTACGCTTATCTTTTTAATTCTATTTCAATTATTGCAAAAAATCTATCCAAGGAAAGGTATTTGTAAAGTTAAATATTATCCATTGATAATATTACGTTTGATTATTATCAAACATTTATACACAACAATATTAAAGTTTCCAAAAGTAAGCAATTTCGCCCTATATTTGATGAGATTATATACTAATTACAAAAGTACCATTTAAAAAAAGCAGTGAAAACTGGAAGATTTTAAATATAAAGCGTACGAATTTTCTCTGATCTCCCCTATATGTTTTTATTGCCTTATGTTAGTACCAACATTTTTGGAGCTGCCACGTAAAATTACTAAAAATCAATGAGATTGTAACCCAAATAACAACTAGGAGAAACTGGGGTAAAGTGAACACACGGGTTAAGTGAATCATGCTTATTATTTCTTTAACAAATTATTATTTACGCCTAATTTTAATTTCAGTGAAAGATAATTATGCAAAGATGATAATTAAAAAGTTTCACTGCATAACCATTAATATTTTATGAAAGAAAAATTATTGTATTTTTCGACCATAAAAGACAGTTGGGTTGTCGAATTCGTTATAACGATTAAAGATGTTTATAATCAATTATATCACTAGATTTTTTCTTCTAATTACTTCAAATACGTTTTATTTACTATTACCAAGAATACAGAGCTTTAAAAGTGGTTTTTCTTTTTTTAATCAATCATTTTAAAGAATCGACGTCTCGGGGTAAAGTGAATCGGGGTAAAGTGGTTTGGAAAATAATGCGAAAGCACTAATTTATACGTGGCCAGATGGAAAATTTAACAAAATATTAATCAAGGTGAGTGTTAGTGTAGTATACAAAGCCTTTGTCGCAACGCATTTTGTATTTATACTAAAATCGGCTAACATAACCTCCATATTTAACTGTTTCGAATTTTACAGTATTTTAAAGGTTTTAAGATGTCATTTAAGTTTTATTATATAAATTAACGATTTTATCTATTCATGTACAAAAAGTAGTAAAATATTTTCAAAATATTGAATTCGATTCTCTAGTTCACTTTACCCCGCACTGAAATGCCCGGGTAAAGTGAACCGGTATTTTAAAAAATAGCTAAATAATATTAAACTTAATAAATGACTTTTTTTAAGTTGCTAGTATGGTACTAATGTAAGAAGTTTCTTGTGCAACTTACAAAGTAATGTTTAAAGTCTGAAAAATATTTTTTTTTCTACTTTTAGAGTTACTATGTTCACTTTAGCCCAGTTTCCCCTACAACAATGCCTTGATTCATTCCACAAAGAACTGATATTTCGACAGTAAAAGAATCCAATTATGTTATCAACGAGATCCAAATGTACAGCCCACTAAACAAAAGCCTGTAAATCAATGCAACATCACAGGCAACGAACCTTTGGTTGTACCCTGAACCTCCTTCTCGACACCTGCACTCGTCGCTGTAGCAGTCGGCGCAGCCGTTGCACTCGGCGCAGCCGGCACAATCGGCACAACCGGCTTGGCAACAGCGGGGGCAGCCTTCGTCTCGCTCTCCACCGACTCGCTCCCGACGGTGCCGCCGAGATTCGGCATCCTGGGCAGGGGCTGCTTGTCGAAGGACCTCTTGACCTCGGCTATCCTCTCCAGTAGAGTCGTGGCGTTGCTGGGCGGTGGCGCGTGCACCTCGTTGCCCGAGAAGAACGGCCTCATGTTCGCCGAGTTGAGCGTCCTGGGCGAGAGACCCGGTGGGCTGGGCGGCGGCAGGCTCTTGCTCGTCGCTGGGAACTGCTTCAGCAGCGGCGACATCGACATGAGCTTCAGCCTGGGAAGGAGTTTGGTGTTTTTAACGTGCTGCGTTTTGTGGTATTTTAGTTATACGGGGGGACGGTGGAGACGCTCGAGTGAGCAAATGATTTGTAATGAAATAAATGTGAAATATTTTCTTTATCGAATAAGGACATTCATCGTTTGCTGCTTATTCGTTTATTCGTTCTGATTATAATGTTTAGTTGCACGTACTACGCGATACCTACTACCACTTCAGTATTGGTTATTCCCGACTCGATCGTAATGGCCACTTTATTGGCCTGAAAAGCGGGACAAAAGAAGCATATGACTCCCGAAAATCTACTTTTTCCCGAGAGGGAAGATTTTTTTTGTCTATTTCTTTCTATATGAATATACATTTTCAATAAATTCTAGTTCTTACCGAAAATACCACTATTTGAGTCAATAAAGTGGCCACAGTTAAGTCGGGAATAAAGTTCTATATGCAACTTGTTACGTAATGTACTATTAAGCATTTAAAAAGTTCTCAGTTGATATCATCTTCAGTTTCCATAAATTTTGTTATGAAGAACCTTTCTTCGCATATGGCTGCATTTTCATGAAAGTAATAATAACAACTCTTTGTTTCAAGTAGCTTATCATCTCTTATTTCAAGAATTAATTCAAGAAATTTATTATTTCTACCATCTTAGAGTTTGAAGAATGCAAAGGGCATGAAAAATGTATGACTTTTAAATTTAAAAAAGGTATTTTTTGGAACCCTCGTGGATATAAAGTACTACAAAGACTTAAGAGGAAGCCGTATCTACTGTCCTTATCTAATCATATTTTGGCTAATTACTCAAGTAGTAGTTTGTTAATTGAAAAACTAAGAGTCGTCCCCAATTCTTCTTAAAATAAGGAATATTTTGAGACCTAAAAGAATATTTAACATTATTTCCTTTCCGACAATAGTTCGAAAGCCAAAATCTAACCTCAATTTTCGCGTTTCGTAGTATTCTCGGAAAGGAAATAATGTTAAATATTTTTTTAAGTCTCAAATATTCCTTATTTTACGAAGAATTGGGGATGACTCTTAGTTTTTCAATGAACAAACTACAATTTGAATAAATAGCAAAAATGTAATTAGACAAGGACAGTAGATACGGCCTCCTCTTAAAGTCTGTCAATCACAGTTCAGCATTTTTGTTCGGCATTTTTTTCTCAATCGAGCAAACCTCTAAAAAGATACTGAAATTTGACCGAGCCGATCGAGTCCCCACAAAGCACCGAATGACAAACCTGTGAGGTCCACCCGCGCCGGCCAACTCCGGCGCGTACTTGACCCTCGGCGAGGGGGGCGCCGAGGTCGTGCTCAGCTGGTATCCCGGGCCCGAGGGCTGGAGCGGGCCGAGCATCGCCGCGGCCGCCGCCTCGATCATCGGGCTCGAGCTCTTCTTTGGCACGTAGATGACCGAGGCGAAGCTGTCCTCGGAGTCGACGCTCGTGTCGCTCTGCAGGCTGCTGTCCTTGGACGAGTCGGAGCCGTCCTCGCGCGACAGCCGGCGCTCGATGCCGCTGACGCCCTCGAGGACACCCTCGCGCTTCACCAGGGGACTGCCCAAGCCGCCGAGACCCCCGCCTGACTGGCCCTGGGACTTGGACTGCTCGGCGCCGTTGGAGCTCGTGCTGGTCGAGGTCGTCGGCGTCGAGGGACTCTCCGTGGATTTCCAGCTCTGTGGACGGGGAACGATCGAGGATCAGAGGGTTCAGAGTGTACATGCTTTGGGAATTAGGAGTTTCCTGGGATGAGGGGCTTTGTATTGGAGATTTTCATTTTTACCATTTTTAACAACATTTTTATATTTTTAACAAAATATTTATATTTTTAATAAAAATTATTAATTTTTAACAAAATTTAAAATTTTTTAATATTTTGTATTTGTTGTTACACTATGGTTTGTAATTATAGTAGTATAAAGTAGCTACTTTATTGGAGTCTAAAATTTGAAACCTTTCGCACTTGAATCCCCAAATCCTTAAATCCTAAATCTTTAAGTGTTAAATTTTCAATCCCTAAACGATTCAATAATGTTATTTTGTTTATTCTTTTTCATTAAGAGTTTGTTATTTATAAACGGATAGTGTAAATTTTAACACATTGCAAAGGAAATCAGATACCGTTTCTAACGTTCGTGTTTACAATAGAAAAATATATTTTTATATATTTCAAGTAAGAGTGTAACACCTACAGGTCACGACTTTGTATGAAAGTTTGGAAGGTGTTTTCTGAAAAGTAATAAAATAAACCACTCGTATTTTATTTTCATTTGGCCTTAGATCAAAAATAGCAGCTATTTTAACTGTTCGATAAAAAAAGTATTGACTTGTTGCAAAGTTATATGCAGTTTATAAATTGAAGTAGAAAATAGAACTAATAATGAAGGAGCAATAATAGGACAAATGATTTTTAAGTCATATTTTTTTTCGATGTTTAAAAAACTATACAACTTTGTGGTGAATCGATATTCTTTTATCTAATAATTTTATCAAATTATAGCTTGTTTGTGCTATTTTTACTTGTATATTTTTGAAAAGCTTTTTAATACCATAAGTTGCTGAAATATTAATAACGGCAATTTTTTATGGAATATTATGAAAAAAATTACTAAAATAGATACTTTCATTGAAAAAGGGCTTATGAAATAAAGTACAGGCAGTTTGTTTCATTATTTAGTATCAGAAAGAAAACTCCTAATTGTTCTATAAAAATACATAAGAATTCGATTTTCGCGTCTTACCATACTCGGGTACAATCTACTTAAAGTATCATCAAAGTCTTTCTGGTAGAAAAAGAACGATCTAAATAAATAGACGAGAAATTCTGCATGCAATACTTCTCGAGATGGAGAACAGTAGCATTTCCACGAAACGATTGACCGAATCCTACAGATACCAAATTACCAGTCTCAAAAGTCAGCCGACTCACCTGCAGTATCCTGACGAAGCCATTCTTGATGGACATGCCGGAGACCTTCTCGATGTTGGTGGTGGACTGCTTGATGCGGTTGGTAAGGCCACTTTTGAGCAGCTGGAACCTCTTGGTCGCGCTGCCCGAGTAGAAGCTGTCCTTGAACGCCTCGAAGGTCGGCCTGCTCTTGTAGATGAGCTCCTCGTTCAGCGAGGCCTGCTTCATTATGTTGCGGCGCACGCTCTCGCGCTCCTTCAGTCTTTCGATCGACATCAGCTCCTCGTTCATCGAGCTCTGCTTATGTACATTGCCGCGCTTCGTCGTGGCGCAGCCCGGCGACGCGCTCGGCTCCACCTGCGCACACCGTTCAACGTACTCGTGAATTAGTAGAGATCGAGACAACATTTCATCAGAGACATTTCTTTGAAAGTGATTCTCGGTACAGGGATAGAATATTGTTCATTTCGTTCAAAAACTTGTAGCGAGACGGAACATTCAAAAGTGTGTACAAAATATATTAAATTTGAAATTAATATTATAATAATAGTAATAAATATTTTTTTTAATTCATTACTTTTGAAAATTGATATTTTTTCTACTTCTTTTTATAATTTTCCGTCATACTTTGTTAAACAAAATTAACCAAATTTCGCCCTTACCGCAAAGGGAAAATTGAAAATAATGCATAGGGAATCATTTAAAAAGATTACTCGGAATGATCATTTCTTTTTCTTAATTGATATTAAAGTATGTACGAGTAATGAGAAAAATTTTAAAATAATTTTAAAATTAGCAGCTTTGATGCGATATTTACATTTAAATAGAGATTGGCTGATTTTTTAAGCTTTAAACTATTTAATTTAAAAATACTATTTTAAAGAGAACTTCTGGTATTATCTAGTTTTCCAAAGAACCATGAACTTTTTTCTTTGGTAAGGAATTATATAAAAATTAAGCAAATACGATTTACTAAAAAGTAATAATAAAATTATTAATTTTGTCAAAATAAAAATAATATTAATTTGTTTTAAAAGTAAGATTACAAATAATAACTTTACAAAAGTATTTTCTAGAAATATCCTTACATTATACCAAATGTTTAACATGCTTATCTATTTCTAACTATATCACTACAAACAAACAAAAAATATTGAATAGTTTTAATTCACAAGTGACTAAGAAAGTTTGAATTACGAACTCAAATAAAGAATTCTATCATTTATGTAGCATTCAAAAAATTGTATATATCAATGCCCTGTAAATTCTCACATGATATCATTTATCCTCTCAAAAATACTCTTAAATAGTTACTAATCTAAATGCACGATCCTAATAAGATAGTAATTCCAAACCTGAAACTCCGGAATATCCTGGAGGAGTTGTTGTATGGCAGTGTTCTCAGGAACGTCCGGACAGCAGGCATCGTCGATGAAGTGAGTCTTCTGCTTGACCAGCCTCGGCTTCGACGACGCTGGTGACAAGCTACTACTTAATCCACTTCCACTTCCCTGCTGCTTCTGCTGCAGTATCTCCTGCTCGTTTTCCACCACCTGTACGAATGTACTTTTTACCCCTTACGAATATATTTCTTAGCTTGATGATTCTTGTGTATTGGTGTGTGCGTGTTTGAGTTTTTTTTTTTGCGTGAGTGGGTATTTATATTATCTTTTTGAAAATATCCAGCTGAAAGTTCTGTTGGAAATCTACTTAGAATACGACTGGAACTCAAGTGGATTTTCAAGCTTAATTCAGGTAGATTTCCACGGAGATTTCTAGCAAGATCAAACATTTTGTCCAGGTGTCCAGGATTTCTGGATAGATTGAAATTCTTTTCCATCGTGAAATTCAGGTACTTTTTCTAGCTGATTACTTAACAAACGGATGTTATTATCCTTATAGTAGCATTTACATTGGCCAACATTTTACGTAGAATATCGACTTTTTAGCAAATCCAGCAGGAAATCCAGCTAGAAAAGAGATTAGGATTTCCTAGCTAGAATCTTCATTTCTACCTAACTAGAACCATACCTGGATATCCACCTGGATTAAGCCTAGAATCCAATTGAAATAAATTCAGATTTTGAGAATTCTCAACTCTAACTCTAATATGCCAAATGAGCAATTGAAATTATATATATATAGATTATATAGTTTAGGGGAGAACGGGGCATTGCCGGTCACCTAAGCAAAATGCTTGTTATTTCTACTTTCCAATTATTTTTTATTAACTTTAAATAATTATTATGTTAGTTCAAACCATTGACTTTAAATATTTCTTATTGGTTTAATATAAAAATGTAAGATATCGAAGCTATAAGACGAAATAAAAAGAAGCATTTTGACTGGATTTACTCCACATCAAAGGGTAATACCGGTCAGCCTTGGTACAATTCCGGTCACTATTAAAAAGTTACCTTTATAGGTAAAACATTTCCTTAAATCAATTATATAAACCTTCATATGATCAGTCGCATTATTATTCACACTTACATAGTGAAATATGTAACACATAGCCACTGTTTAATCAAAAGCACTTAAGCAAAGTTGCCCTACCTGAGAGCGCAGCGGAACGTTTTCTTAGCCTCACTTTCGGGAGCGTCATATAAATAACATTGTGACCGGTATTACCCCAATTCTCCTTAGTAATTTAAATTGAAATAACAAAAATCAATAGGTTTATACTCTTTTTTTTCATAACTTCGTATTCTTTGATTCTTCAACTTAATAAAGTTGCATAAAATAACTGCATAAAGTAACAAATAATATGCATAAAAGCTTATTTTATAGACCAGATTTCTTATAAGAAATGTAGACCTAAACTTTAATTGTGTATAATTCCTTAATAATACTGAATAGAAGGTTGTTCGACCACTAGATTAATTGGATTTTACGTTGCGTTTGCTATACTATTCGAATCATTACCTAAAAATGTTTAGATTATTGAAAACAAGAGTGACCGGAATCAGAAACTCTCTGCGCATCCATCCAACTAACCTCCGCGATTTCGGCGGCATCCGCGACCCCCGGCGTATTGCAGAGACCGGGTATGCTGGAGCGCGAGCGCACGAGGTCGAGCCGCTGCACCTCGACGATGCTGCTCAGGCTCTTGGACTTGACGCTGAGGCTGTCGGAGCGCTGCTGCTGCAGCTGCTGCTGGCGCCGGCGGTGCTTCGCCTCGTTGCCGAGGGCCGCGCCGGCCGCGTCCTTGGGACTCGTCGAGCTCGCGAGGCTCAGGGACACGGGCTCCTCGAGGCGGCGCAGCTCGATCGGCAAGTCGTCGACGTCCCCGTCGTCCTCGTCCTCGTACTGGCCGTAGCCGGCGCCGCGGGCGGCGCGATGCTGCTGCTGCTGCTGCTTGCCGCCGCTCGTCTGCCAGTTCTCGAGGAACCAGGCGCGACTGCTGCGACGACCGCCCGCTAGTTTCTATAGGGGGAGAGGGATAGATATAGATTCGTACATATTTATTTATTTGCATGAATATATAAAAGAATATGTACATTCAAAAAATTTACATACTTATACTAATATCACGTCAATTTGTTTTGTAAAAGCATAGTAGTTCGTCAAATAAAAGCGCATTTGGATTCAATAAGAATAAAATCACGTCAAATACATTTCTAGATAATCACAATTATGTTTGTCAGGTACATATATAATTTCGCTTTGGTAATATCTATTACGTCGTGGTTTATAGTAAAAATACACGCATACTCACAAATTTTCATACACGCATCAAATACACAAATAAATACAATCACTCCGATAACATGAAATTAAAATTAATAAATAAATAAATAAATAGGGGGTACGGGGTAGGATAATATAAGGGACGGGGAGTTTTTCGTGTGGTTAGTTTTGCGGATGATTTTTTTTGTTGAGATATATAGATTTTGTAGGAGGTAGTTGGGTTGACGTACTATAGTATGAAATACAGGAAATGGATAAAGATATGTATTTTGTACAGAATATTTTTATACGCATTTCTTATAATATACAGCAGATGATTGCTAATCGTGTTATGCAGTTTTAACTTGAGTATTAAACAATATGCTTCGGAATAAAAGATTAAATGATGATTTTATAGCCAAATATGTAAATCAAAGGGTTCTTACTTGAAAAATAAAAATGATTTTCAGTTGTATAATACTGTAGAAAATCGCATGAAATTTTAACACATTTTCTCACTTGATTTATTGCCTAATGTATTTTTAATATAAAATCATATTATCCGTGAATGTATTAAAAGATACATTTGTAATTACCAAACTCCAAATCTGTACAAGTTACAATCGCTTTAAATCAGAATTCCGATAATTTTCTATGTTAGATAAGTGGCTATTCAATTACGTGACTTTTTTATATTTTTTATTTCAGAGAAAACATAATTTTTTTAGTATGGGATGCATGGATATAGTGGGGTGCGTGATATAAGCACCGTCAGTGTATTTAGACATGTGTACTATACATAAGTGCCGCCTACATTAATTTTATCACCCTACGCTCCCTCCCCCCTCCTTATTTCCCGTCTTTTTTCTAATTTTGTACTTTTCCGATTTATTGCGTTACACGACTTTTGCGATAATCATACAAATCAAGCATAATGGCTATACATACAAACACATAATTATGTATTTAGAGACGTGTACTATACATAAGTGCCGCCTACTTTAATTTTATCACCTTACGCTCCCTCCCCCTCCTTATTTCCCATCTTTTTTCTAATTTTGTACTTTTCCGATTTATTGCGTTACAAACAGCCATCACTTTTTTTATACAGCATTACTATGTAGACCATCTATAGGTGCCGATTGGTTTTCCGACCAATATATAAGGTAAATCAATCAAATATTTGAGCTAAAGTAACTTGTTTAAACGTTTGATACCTTTTAATATAGCTCTTAAAAATCGATATAAAATGACAAAATTTAGAAATGAATTTTTGTTGACTTTAATCGGCCATCTCTCATCCAGTAAACAAATTTTGGAAGTCTGAAATCGGATTTAAAAAATAAAGGTATTGTAAAAATCTGTTTGGGTCATGTCTTTATTGATTTAGTGCCTTCTTTTGTCGGAAGATCAATCTATAGCTAAATAGTCGCTTAGAAAGTAATAAATACAACTATGTGAACTTGTCTTGATAACTCAACAACAACATTTCATTATTTTTCAGATTTTTGTAGGTATACAAAAGTAAATAAAATCTCGTTTAGTATTATGTTTCTATCTCAATAATAACATGTTATTATCATGCAAATACATTTAGATAACAAGAATTTACATCTAACGTTACTAAAATAAGTGTAATCAGTGATTTTGATATTAAAGTTAAATAACTTTTACGAATCATCATTTGAGTATAAATGTTTTGATGTATTCTCTTTCTTGATAATTTCAAGAATATGAAACTACATTTTGCCAACAAATATACAGTATATAACTATACAAATTAATCAAGAATATAAAATAAAATATCAACCGACATTAAATAGTACGAAAAATAGATGTTTAAGAGGGCTGTATACGTTTATTTAATCGCTATTTTACAGAGGGTATTTAAACACCTTTGCATCGTCTTACCAATTCGGACTGTTTCTACTTAATACATATCTCTAGACTGTCTTCGTACAGAAATTTACTTATAAAAGATTATCATGCCAGTAGATTCACAAAATTGATAGATTTACTATTTATGGGCACCTTAAGAAACAAAAATCAACGATAGATCAATGCATTAACATAATACCCATATTAAAGTTTTAAGAGGAAGCTGGTATTACGTCTAGGTATATAATGAAAAGCCTTCAGTAGGACACGTGTAGATGAATGCAACCCAATACGTGTTTTTTCGTCTCATTCAGGCGTTTCAAAAGAAACCTCAATCCCACATTCGCTCATTCATCTAGATCAAACATATCCCCAAGAGCGCATAGCTACATACGTATATCGCAAAGAGGAAACGGAAACGCATACATGCAAGGTGCTCTCTCACTTGTAAGGCTCGTCGAAAGAAGCTGTAGCACGTCTCGTTCGGGCTGGACAGGCTGCTCGTCGACGGCGACGGACTGAAAATCGGATCTATCCAGTAGCTTTTGTTCTTGCTGCCCTTTCTCTGGCTGCTTCTGCGAACAATTTCACACGTCGTGCGTTAAAGAAGCGCACTCGGTCGATAAGGATACGGGTACAAGTGAGCAGCGATGTGGCGGGAATGTACCTTTTGGATAATAAATAAGTTTGCGCGTTTTTGCCCCGATGCCTGTCGTCGTAGGACATGCCCCGGGGTTTCATCGGACTGCCGGACGAGCTTATGCAGTAGGCCTTCGGCCATGGCACTAAAACGTCTTGTGACTCGAACTGCAATTTCAATGATTAATTCGTTAATAATAATGGCAATTGAAGAGTGATGAAGAAACTACTTGATTTTTAAGATACATTTTGCTCATACAAACGTAAATAAAAGTGAAGAATTTTAAATCAAGAAGATAAAAGCTGAGTAATAAATTGAATAGTGTAGTTATGGTTATTTATTTTTTGTAGTTTTTCAACTGGATTGCACACAAAGTTATGTAAATTACTTATTGCAATCAAATATTGTACACAGAGAGATAGCAAGTATTTGTTATTAAAAAAGTACTGAGTTTCTAGTTCGAAATCGGTACAACAAAGTTTTTCCAGTAAAGGAGGATGCTCACGGATACGTAGTAAGTAATGGGACACGGGAAGATCTACAAAACTGACTCTATTGTTTAGAGTTTTTCAAAATCTGAGAATTAAAAAAACTTAAAATTCAGGGTCAAATCCAATAAAATAAGTGAAAAAATCAAGATTTTATGAGGCAGTCAGTAGTGAAAATTAAGAGAACTAATTTATGTTGGTTTTCACTTTATACAGAAGGAAATTTTTGTTTAAATACTATAAAGATTTTATAAAATCTTATAGGTCATCTACCAATGGTTTTTCTGCGTCCAGGATAGGCCATCCTCCTTTATTTTAAAATATTTCTTCTTTACAATTATAATAAATAGTGGTTTTTACTAAAAGCATTTAACACCACAACAAAACAGTGAGTTTTACTGTATAAACCCAGATAACTAAATAAATTGTATTTATTACCAGAGTGTTTAGTAATCAGTGTACTGTGCATAAATTCATTGAAACTTCCTCAAGCAAGGAAAAATACAAAAAGAAACTAATAACAAGTGCAAGAATAAATCAATCATAGTATTTTAATGAAGTGTGTGTGTGACCTTTCTGTGCTTCTGCTCCATCGCCCAAACGGAAATGATGAGCCGTCCGCCGATCCTGAGCACGCGCGCGAGCTCCTTGAGGGCGCGCACCCGTCGCTCCGTCGTCGAGAAGTGATGGACCACGGCGATCGACAGCACCGCGTCGAAGCTCTCGTCCCGGAACGGCAGAGCCAGGTTGTCGCATGTTAGGACCTGAGAGAACACCATTAGCTTTTACCTCAGGGCCGATGTACAATTATGGGTCTTAAGAAGCAATCTTTGTACTCTTGATTGTGATACTCGATCGGTCCGAGTTTGACATTGATAAGTGAAAATGAGATTGAGATTGGCGTGACCTATATTTTGATAGAAAATTCGTACGAAATTTCCTTGAAGCGACATTATCCGAATTGGTGGGAACTACTAATAGCTTAGTTCATTTTTATTGCGTTAACTTAGCAGTTTCAGAGGATCATTATTTTGACATAATCTATGAAACTATTTATTGCCGTTTTGTTACAATCTTCTTCTTTATATTGACATTTATATTTTTATACGTAATTTTAAAGCAAAAGAGATGTTTGTTAAAATGTTCGCAGTTTCATAAAAAATGTCAATCCTTAAATTTGATCTGTATTTTTGTAGTTATGAATATGGAGAATAATTTTTTTTACTCTAAATGAGAAACTTTTATCAAGCCGGTTTAGGTAATTTTGTCATAAAAAAGAAAAAATAAATTTATTACTTAAATATGCAATTTTTCGCACATATTATTTATCCTCTTTAAAAACACTTACAAAAATAGCTTAAATATCGGAGGTGTAGATTGGAGTAACCTTTTAAACGTTTGGGACAGGTTTTTGTATTAAAGGGGATGTACCCGTAAAGTTTGTTGGGAGAATCGATTTTTAGTTAAAGTTTCCAGGCGTATATGGGCGTAAAAATGGTTGCGTAGGCGCTTTGAAGATTAGACTTAATGCGTTAATATCGGTACCTCGTTTTCCTTTTCACGCGCGATATTCGTGAATCTTGTGCATCGGTCCACTCCGATCTTGAAAACGTTGTGGTTGACGTTGAGGTACTTTCCATTTCCGCAGCCTGCGAACAGGAAATAAATCGCTCAAATATAATTCACTCTACTGCATCTAGCAGTTCGAGTTTATAAATAACGTATTCGTCGTATTGTACTTCACATTCTAAAAATAGTTCAATCATCGCGGCTATTTTATGTTTCATTTTGACTTTCATCCTTATCTTTTGAAAATGGACTTTTTTGTTAAAGTGGAGCTTCTTTTGTGCGCTTTTTAATACTTTCCGAGCTCTTGAAAAGGATCGTGCACAACAATCTGTTTCAATGCTTTTTAGAAAGCCATGAGGCAAGCAATTCTTTTTCCTGTTAGTATTCGTAGTATAATATGAATTAAAACATCATTGCAGAGAGGAATTATTACATTCTTCTATGAATATTAATAGACATCGAATGACATTTCTTAATAATCTGTGCATCAATACCGCCAGAAATATATTTTCTAAATAACTACGTTATAATGTGCATACCAAAGATGAATGGAGCACTCGATCAGAACTGAGATGATTGTAAGTTAAAGAAATAACTCCCATATCTTCTGCAAATAAATTGTATTAACGCTTCGAGTATGTCGAATAATATATACGTATTTTCAAGATAGAGTTTCAATATTACAAACGCATAAATAGAATTGTATTAAGATCAAGTAAAAAATAATATAGCAATATTATTTCATGGAAGAATCATTTAATTCACCCTGGCGCAAGCAGTAACTATTTTTAAAAATGTTATTTACTGTTTTGTTGACCTAAATGATTCTTTTCATTTCAGGAGCACTTCATTCGAAACGCTTGAAACATTAGTGCGTAATAATAAAATACAATTTGCTCGAAGAGATCAGGTGGTGTTGCAGATCCTTTTTATTACTTTTATACTGTCTTTATTTTATTTATCTTCGAAGTGCAACATAGCAAACTTATGTAAAAAAACGTATAAAAATTATTATATAAATAATATTTAACTGAATGTTCATAAAAGAATAGACCAATATAATATTTTTGAAGTGAAGTAAGTAATTGTTGAATAACGTGTTCTAGTGAAACGTAAAATGTTCTTCAATATTCTTGTGATAGAAATGAAATTTTTCTTTCCTGATGTCTAAGCATTTTCGTTTAAAATATTATTTTGCTAACAACATATAGTTCTTTATTAAAACAATACTAATACTTAAGACCCAAACACATATGTTCAAAATAACAAGTTAATTATCTTAAAATCATTAACCCTCTAAAACGTACGACTTTCAGCACTATAATTAATAAGTAATCAATCATTTTATCAGAAAATGTCTAGTAATGAATGTTCATTATATTTTTGGGTTAAGCAAGGTTTTCTAGTATTAAAACATAGTTTCTTGCAAAAAGAAGAGAATTTTCAACAAATCTGGACAAAAAACTGTTAAGAAAAACTCTTTTAAAATTATATCATCTTCTATTAGGATAGGATAAGAGTATTAATTACTGTGTCATGCATTGATTATTGTGCTCCTCGATTTTTATCTAAAAGAATGTAAATCCATATGGTAACTCGATAAAACTGTAGTTTGAAGTATAAAGGATAAAAGTCTCCCAGTATGGACCCTCACCCAGGTTGAACACCTTCATCTTGAACAGAACTTCACATATTGAATTCGATGCGCGTTATAGTTCTATCAAACATAATCTTCGCTTGTTGTCTTTAATTCACAAAAAATATTTATTCTCATTGTAAAAAGTTGTTTTTTTAATTATTTTATATGCAATATGATTTAATATAAATGCACGGTGAGCGTGAACCATGATTAGGTTGGAAAATGTCAACCAAAATAGGGTATGGGACTTTGATTGTGGAACACTGAAGAAGCAAAATCTCTATCGATTGAATCCGAGCTAATTATTTAGTCGAAATAGCTTCATAGTATTGATTTGTCTTAACCTATATAAGGAACAAGAATAGGTAATCTTTAACCGATAGGGTTTGATTTGCGTATGTGTGTGCGTGCGCGTGTGTGTGTGTGTATGTGGGCGTATCATACATATAATAAGTTAATATAACAAAATTAAAATATTCGATAATGAAGTTTAAGTTAGTGGATTGTAGACATAGAAAATTATAATTATTTATAAAAAAAATTAATTAAAGTAAATTGAAACTATTTCGACTAAATAATCAGCTAGGGTACGAGTCGATACGGATTTTGCTTCTCTAGTATGTCACGATCAAAGCCCCACAATCCGCTTCGGTGCATATTTCTGTTAATCCTAATCATGCTTTAAGCTCACCGTGAATAGACATAGTCTTAATTAACGTACTATTTTATAACTTTAACGTATTATGTTTCAAGTGCCATTTTTAAACATTTAGACCAAGAATACTTACTCTTTTAAAATTGTAAGTGTCCATATTGGGAGACAATTTTTTAAAAACGCAAAATAATAATTTTTCTGTTTACATTAATAAATTATTTCAATTATTAAATTTAATGTATGTAAAAGTAGAAAAAAATATACTCTATGCATTAGACTTGTAAACATTTATATGGCTTTCATAATTATTTAAATTCCACTATAAAAGTTAAAGCAAGACTCTATTAAAATCTGAGCGTGGAAAGAGCATAAGGGATTTTATCAAAAACCGGGTTTCCTTTCTCTCGAAAATGCTTAGATCTTTACAATAATTCCGAACCAAAGTTTATAAAATTGTACTGAAATTCCATTCAAGTCGTATCGAAAATCCACAACTAAAATTTTATTATATTATATTATTTATTTATTTCCCTGCTATTTAAACAATATAAAAAAAGGAAGTAAAAACAAAATACAAACCCTCAAATTGCCGTGTACTCTCCCTACAAAAGCAAAGGAACAAAAATCCAATACACAGCGTGGCGATACATACCGATGTCGCAGACGAGGGCGCCGGGCTCGAGCTCCTCGAGGAACTGATAGATGCGGGGCCAGTGCCTGCCCTGGACCGTCCTGTCGGCGCACTGCTCGTACACCTCGTGGACGTAGGCTTGCTCCAGGGCCAGCGACCTGGCCGCCTGCTCGCCGTCGCTCTCGGACATCCTCCCTTTCTACCGCTACTGCAACGAGCAAACAAACGCAACCGTCTCATCATCACCGCCATTATAAATAATAATAATAATAATAATAATCAATCATTACCATTTTACCACGCCTGTATATACTCATCGCTCTTTGTACAAATCAAAACCCGAGAATTATAATGAACAGAGACGAAAGCACGCGAGAGAGAGAGAGAGAGACGGGGGCGTGCAGCGGGGGAAAAAGCTCGATTTCCGGACTCGGCGCGGCGGAGAATTGGGTCGCCGCTGCAGCGCGCGCAGCAAATCCACAGGTACGTTATATACGTATAACATATAGGTATATACACACACACGCGCACACATATATACACCTACAGGCAGGGAGGAGAGATATGCCCTTAAAGCGCGATGTGTATATATATGCGGAGGGAACCGCGAAATTCCACCTGTTAGCGCACCGCGTGTACGGCGCGCAGGGGGATGCCGCGTTACACACATATATATAGTTGCGTATGGAGAGATTGTCGCTGATTGATTGTCGACGGATGCGATGGTAACGAGCAGCAAGCAGGTGAAGCAAACGCAGCCCGAATCCTTGCCAAGATTTAACAGCGATTGTACGAGTATACGCGCATGTAGAGTCCGCGCCATAACCTCACTCGCTGCCACACGAATGATCGCTCATCGCAACACCATTACATATTGTACACAAAGGATCGTACAGTCTCTTACGGCGTAACAAGTGTCAATCGGTCCCTAAAAACAGCCCAGGAAGAAGAACGAAACGACGGAGAGAAAGAACCACCAGCACCGCAGAGAAAAGACACGCACAACTGTCGCACCACGGCACCGCGAGGATCGCTTCTCAGAGCGCGAGATCGTTGGGCGGCAGGCACAGGCCGCAGTAGAAGTAATCATTGAGGACCTTGAGCAGCTTCCTCTCCAGTCCGTGGAGCCTCCTGCCGAGCCTCGGATTCCTCCCCTCCTCCGAGCCGGCGTCGTCCCTCGAGCTCCTCGCCCGATCGTCCCCCCTGTGTCTCAGATACGGCGTCCTGTAGGTCTGGCACCACCTGAGAAAGTCCAGGGCTGCGTCCTCGGTCCTGAGGAAGGTGACTATCGCCCAGAGGGTGCAGGCGGCCTTGGACCTCCTCGGCCGGGTCGTCTCCAGGTACAGCCGGCAGACGTCCAGGAACATGATGAGATCGACGACGCCGCTGGCGCCGCTGGCCGCGTTCGAGGTGTAACAGGTGGAGGTGGAGTCGTTGGCTCCGGGCGAGGACGGCGGCGTGACGGCGCGAGAGGAGGAGGAGGCAGCCATCGAGCCCTCGGCCGACATTCGCCCAGCGACGAGTGCACGCAAGGAGGGTCGAGGAGTGTGCTGGCGCTGCCGCTGCTGGCGGCGGTCTATCCGCGGCACGCGCCGGAGTAAGCCCCCCCACCCCCCCTCACCCCCCGCGGTACACCTCGCCGAGTGGATACGTAGGAGCGTCCCACCCAAAGTCGCGTGCGTGCGCGGCTCTGTTCTCTCGGATGAGGGTGAGTGAGGGAGAGGGAGATACGGAGGGTAGGTATAGGTGAGAGAGGCGGCGACGCAGTACCGTGGTATGTAGGACGAGCGCCCTAGACGGAGTGCGATGAGCGAGGGATGCTGTGGGGGAGAGGCTGGATTCTTTCGAGAGTGCCGTTGAAATTTAGAAGAGAATTCTGCTTTGTTTGGCAAAAATTGGGCTGGGAGTGCTGTCATTGAATCAATTGAATTTTAACGGATAACGCGTAGTAATTGGTTATAGTTTGAGTGTTCTATGAATATGTGCAAACTTCAAATTGTTACAATTAAGTAGTGTAACTCTAAATTTTGGGTTCTCGAAGATTGTAGACTCAGCTTTCTGGAAACACACGTACTTTTACCAAAGCTTAAATGATTTTTTGTTTCGAATAAAGTATCCGTGAAATTAGCTTTAATTGCAGTCAACGCTCATGATGTAGTTTTAAATAACAATGAAATTAAGGTCTTATTGTTTAATTTCGTCACATAATCCGATCTGTAACAAATTATTGTACAATATTGTTTATACCAAAAACAATAAGACCCGATTCGATATTGTGCTTCTTTAGATTATTAAGAAATACAAATTTTAAATCTTATTGTGATTGCCTTATTATTGTAGAATTTTCATATATAGTAACAAGATTGCAAAATATTACTAGGCAAAAGCACAGCATTAAATTATGGCTTAAATCGTTGTTTTTGATATTTGCAATATGATGCAATTTCTTGTACCGATTGAAAATATGTTATGTTTACTACATAGATTGGCATAAGGCTCCAAAATAGTCTCTTTTTTGAATCTATGTCATGGGCTTTGTTTATAATCAAGCCGAATGTTAAAGATGCATTATTAAATATAGATAAATCATTTAAGCTCCGGTATATTACATGTACTTTGTTAGGAAGTTAATTTACAGCTGTTAGCAAATCAAAATTTAAAGACATATGCATTTGCCCATGTATGCATTGACAGAATCCTAAAAGAAATTTAGATTTTGAATTATAGAAAAAAATGAGTAATTCTACACTCTTCTTCCCATTTGCATTATTTTTCTGTTATGGCACTCATGCACGTTATTTAGATCGGATACTTGTCCATGACTGGCTTCATCATGTACAACGCGCTTGCAAGAGCAAATGCAGCTGCAGCACAATTGCGTGGGACGTGGATTTCATTTAAATGGGAGGAACAGAGAGCACGTTCGACAGATAGAGAGCAGCTTTTTCATAGAAGAATTGTTATGTACTTTGGCTTTGTGCTTTTGTTGTATTTTCATGGGTTTGTGGCTATTCAACGAATGTGAGAATGTGCAGTTGAATATGGTATTGTGTACCTTTTTGAATATTTATTAACGAATGTTTGAGTTACATGTTCTTTAATTAACGAAAAACTCTTTGAATTTCGTTTTACACTCGGTACGTTTCTAGGTATTGCAAATAGATTTCACTGGAAATAAAATAGCGTGTAACACGACCTCATTACGCTTTCAGTACTTTTTCACAGATCAATTTCAAAGGCAAAAATCTAACCCCTGTGAGCTTTTCAAGAATAACAAACAAAAGGCATTAAACAGTTATTTTCACTGGATACCAAATTACGTGTAACACGACCTAATTACTTTTTCAATATATACCTTTTATTATTATTACTTTATTCTATTATTGTTAATTTATTCTACTTAGTGTATAATGTATGAATATAATTATAAGCGTGTATGCTGTTTTGTGTTAAATCGGTATGAATGCTTGTTTTCACCAATTGACGCAATAAATGTATATGTGCAATATAATTCTACAAATTGATGAACTGTGATAAACGATGCTAGTTTTAACTACTGACCACTTTGTACCTGACATATAACATTGCAATACAATTTTATATGTACTATATTTTGACTTCGTGCAAATAAAATGTTTATCTATCTACTTATATCTATACAGAGCCATAAAGTAAATCCTTTATCTTTTCCAATAAATAAAAAACCAATGACTACAATACCTACACCTCAAATAGAAAATCCAAGTATAAAACATTTATTATACATCATATACTATGTACTAGGCGTACTGTCTAAATTTCTTGGAGTGAAAAGTTTGAAAACACAGTCAATCATTAACGCATTCGGAGTGAGATTTTTACCTCGAAAATTGTAGACAGTAGGTATATTTTTGTTAAACGAAGAGAAAGTTTTGTGATAAAAATCACCATGAAAATCATAGAATAAACGTGAATAGCCCTAACTGTAGGTAAATAATTATTCTGATAGACGACAAAATTTGTCCTATTTCTCGGAAAAATTTACCCTACTTCCCGGTAAAGATGCACGTCAAATTCATCCTAATCCTTACCGTGAAGTAGAGTACTCGAGTAATACATTCACACTGTGTGGTCTGCTTTCGAACTTGCAACAAGCAACAAATCTAGAGCAGAATTTCGACAGACACTTTCAACAACATAAAATTGCACAAAACTTGATTCAGTTCCATGTGCTTTCATCTGTTCTCGATCCGATGAGCAGCTGCTGACGCAATTCTGCCGCACTATCCCTTCGCAAGTCTGCACGCGTTTCTAATTCAATTGTGCTCAACGGAATACGCTACCATGGTACGTGCTACCATGAACCAGGTCAATTTTCATCCTGCACCAGGCTCACCTATACCCTCAATTCACTAACGGTCTATCCCACGTCCACCTATAATACTTATCTCGTCCATTTTTATCAGAAAATTATCTCTCCCTCTCTCTCATACTACTCAGAGGGAAGCTGGCCGCGAGAGCTAATAGAACAACCGCATCGCATATAAATAGCGAGACACATAAAAGGGCGTCCAGTCCACACATCCATCGAAGCATCCAGGGGCAGTTGTGCAGCAGCACTCGCGTCCTTGCACGCTCTACTCGATACACACACACACACACACACACATACATCCCTTTTCTCGTCTAACTGGGTTAGTTTCACCGACAGAGACACTCTCTCTCTCTGTCTCGCACACACTCGCGTTTTAACTAATTTACAGCGAGAAAGAGAGCGAAAGAGAGATAGAGAGACAGCGACGCGTGGCAGAGCAATACACAGCCTCCCGATCAGCCATCGGCGATGTGTGTTTTATAGGTGCGCGTGGCCTCTGGCGATGTTATAGCGGCGTCCCACGCGCGCCTGCGGATGGATGCGACGACGAGCTCGCGCCCACGCGGGAGCGCGACGATGCAGCCGTGCAGGCGCCGACGCACGGGAAGCCCTGAACTTGGAGCTGTTTTCGACTGCGGTGCGCCAGGCTGACGTCGTTATCTTTTGTTTTCAGGGGCTTTTGTTCGAGAGATCGTCGGGGTTGGCGGAGCGAGGTACATAACGACGTTAGGGCTGGCTCGGTGGTTTTTCCTTTGCTCGATAGGGGGTAGAGATGGCCGGCCGTTGTTCGGCGAATATTGGCCGTTTGCGAAGCGCGATGAAGTTATAGGAGAATCGATGATTGGCTTTGAGGCGAGGAAACGGGGAGAGTTAGAACGCTGAAGCTTTTTTTTGGCTTGAATGGAGAATAGGAAATTACGGTGTAATTTTTGGTTTGTGTAAGCGCTTCCGACAACGGTGGAATGTTTCTACTGCGAAATATGTATGATTTTATTATTCCTGGTCTCCGGGTGGTCTTTTATTTTTGCCAGAGGCGCTTTTAGCAAACAGGGTCTGTAATAGGTTTAGTGGGCAACGCGACGAGGTAGGCGTTTAAATCAACCACTTGTTGATTCCGTTACATGACTGGTATTCGAAGCAGCACTGGTAAACAATGCTGAGGATAGGCTTACGAGGAGAGTGTCGTACTTCTGGGATTTGGCTGAGGCTTTGGCAGACGTTTTCTGGTAATTAGAAGTGAAACCCAGTGCTCGCGGTGCATTCTAATAACTCTTGCTTTTTAAGATATAAGCTATTTTACCCCAAATGTGCTTTATTTACGTTTATATTATGATCATTACTGTATAAATATAAGTACGAATATTTCGTAACATTAATATTTAAATGTAGATAAAAAATAACTTATTTGAGATTTGTTGTTTGTAAAATATTAACTTATCCCACAGCTATAATGTGTACCAAATATTCTGACAAAAAGTAGAAATACGCTTTATTAAAGACAAACTTGATGTTTATGTATTTGTTTATTTAAGAGATGGTATCCGAATTCGGATCCGTGATCAAATGTTGGTTAATAGCATTTTGTTCTGACGGATTACCTAAAATTTCTAACCAGTGGTAATTTTCTTAATGAAGACATACTTTGAAAGAAGGCAAGAAAAGTGGAAGACTAGATTTTTTCATTAAAATAACGTCAATTTGAAGTAAAATAACTTATATTTCAGAAACAAAGATCTACAAAAATAATCTTCGATAACTTATCTATGCAACTATTTCATTTGTTGCTTGTATCAAGTATGAAACTGTCAAAATATTGTTTGAAAGTCGTAGGCAATCAAACTAGGAGAGTGCCGGACATTTGGAAATAGTATATTACGCATCTAGGGAGGCAAAGTATTGGCTATGGGGTAGCTATTTTTACCCGGGCAGAAAATTACATATTTCAGTTTCGAAGCCGGAAGGAAATGTGGTACTTTTGGCCATGTGGTAATTCTGGCACCAAAAAATGAAGTGTAGCACCTCTAGTTTTTTCCAGTGGGTCCTGGAAACTCTCGAGTAAAATATGGTGCCTCTACTTCTGATCATAGATCTTCAGGCTTTTATGCTAGAAAAAATTACCCAAACGTAACTAAAAGTAGACAAAAACAGCTTCTGTTTCATCTTTGTTTTGTAAGAAAATATTAATTTGGGCCAAAGTCATTAATTTTTAAAGAATGTGATGAAAATTACACTAAAAATCACTGTACTTAAAAGAATTAAGATCCTCGAATTTAGCTTGATATCTCGAGAATAAGGGCCCATTGGAAAAAACTAAAGGTGCTACACTTCATTTTTAGGTGTCAGCAAACACCTCTCAAAGTTTTAGCAAATATCTTTTTATATTAATATAGTAAGTTTACGATAAGAGTCGTCTGACAAAATTGGAAATTAGATGCATTTGATCTAGTACGATTTTTACCATAATCTTAAATACTTGTAGCTACAATCATAATTTTGTCATCCAGCAGGTATTAAATTAAAGTTTTACGATGTCTCCTTTTGTTTTTATTATACATAATACAATTAATAGTGTACTTCAAATTTAATAGTCATAAATATATAAATATGGTTATAAATATCCATTTTTTAGATTTAGATTCCCCTGAGCTTAAATCTGTACCCTTAAATGTCCTCTGTCAGTGCTTTATTTACTTAAGTTTTCTTTCTGAAAGCAACAATAAAAAATTAAAAATAATTTTTCTGTAGAACCATACTTCTTGCGTAAGACCTAGCTGCGCCCCTTTCTTCTTACTAAGAAAGTGAATCATTTCCCGCTGTCACACCCACCCTCCTTAGAAGTCTTACGTAAGCAATGATTGACCCCTTATAACATAAATGAAATTCGTCGATCTACAACATTTTTCCACCGCGAAAACTCAGCTCCACGTATACATTTTACAATTATCATCATCAGTATTGTACTTCTCCCATTCCATTCAAAAGATAACAAGCCGGCGCTCGCGCGGTCCGAACTTTCGCTGTGCGCGCAGGATTTCAACGACGCGCGTCTCTCTTCTCCCGATGACACGAGCGCCAACTATACCTACGTACGTTCCTTGTCGTTGTCAGCCGCAAGGAAACTTTCAAGCTCTCAGCTCCGCCCGACTCCAGAGTAACGGACCGCGCGGAAGTCTTCAGTTTTACCGACGGGGGAGTTATAATGTTATGTGTTGTACGTACTTTGTTTCCCGGCACTGCTGCGGCGCGAAGGAAAGAAAAATTGCCTAGTCCGTGTGGACTGAATTATGGGAAAACCACTGGGAAACGGGGAGGTGGATTTTGTGCAGGAGCGACGAATTAGGAATTTTGGAGAAGGGGAGGTATATTTGTTATTTTAGATCTTGATTTATTTCGTCTTTGAATTTGAAAATAAATATTGCTATAACTCTTTGCGAAAGATACATACAAAACGCAATGTAAAAGGTTTTAATAAATGTAGGAGGACAGGCGGTTTTTAGGTCTTTTTTGATAGGAGTCATACTGTAGCCCTTTAAGACCTAGAGTAGGGGAGACCAGGGTAAAGTGAACATAGTAAGTGTAAAAGTCGAAAATAATGTATTTTTCATACTTAAAACATTACTTTGTAAGTTGCACAAGAAACTTCTTACATTAATAAACATACTAGCAATTATATAAAAGTCATTTATTAAGTTTAATATTATTTAGCTATTTTTTAAAATACCGGTTCACTTTACCCGGGCCTTTCAGTGCGGGGTAAAGTGAACTAGAGAATCGAATTCAATATTTTAAAAATATTTTACTACTTTTTGAACATGAATAGATAAAGTCGTTAATTTAGATCGTTACGAATCGAATGACAGCGATTTGATGTGAGCGCGATTGTCGGCGGAGGAAGCACGGAAAGAGCGAGAAAGTAAATAAGGATCGAATGAAGGCGGGTACACGCATTAGCAGTTAAAGGTTGATCTACACGTACAGCTTCGTTAGCCGAGTTCCTTGTGCACGAAGTTGCTTAGGCGACTTCGTGACCCCGAAGCCCCCGGCTAGGGGTGATTTATCGCCCTGAGGCTGTTATAACCTCAAAGGGAGTTCGCTTCCATGGTACCGAAGGTCCCACGCGCACAGGGAAACCGAAAGGTGGATCTGTGGCCGCCAGGCTAAGGGACGAAGCCACGGACGCCCGCGATACGATGTAAAATGCATTTGTAATACGCGCGTAACACGCTCGAGCTCCTCCGTGCTTCCTCGGCTGTCGTCGGCTATTATATTCGGCGTCAAGTGTAGAGTGGGGGCTTGCGGCCCGATAAGCTTGAGAAACAGAGGCTCTCTCGTACGCGGATTAAGTTATATATATAGGCACTGACCCTCATGGGAGGTCAACTAGAAGCTACAACGCCACAGCTGTACAGACAAAAAAATCGTCAATAAATAAACTACCACTTTACCTCAATATTGTGTTGAATCGATTAAAGTTTCACTCATCTTTATCCCAAATATAGATAATAATAAAACTTAAATGACATCTGAAAATCTTTCAAATACTGTAAAATACAAAACAGTTAAATATGGAGGTTATCTTGGTCCATTTTGGCATAAATACGAAATGCGTTGCAACAAAGGCTTTGTATACTATACTAACACTCATCTTGATAAATATTTTGTTAAATTTTCCACCTGGTCGCGTATAAATTAGTGCAATCGCATTTTTTTCCGGACCCTTTACCTTGATTCACTTTACCCCGAGACGTCGATTCTTAAAAATGCTTGTTTAAAAACAGAAAAACATCATTTAACGCTCTGCATTATTGGCAATAGTAAGTAAAATGTATTTGAAGTAATTATAAGAAAAATCTGGCAATAAAACTGATTATAAACATCTGTAATTGTTATAATGAATTCGACAAACCAACTTTCTTTTAAGATCGAAAAATACAATAATTTCTCTTTCGTAGAATATTAATTATTATGTAGTGAAACTTCTTTATTACATCCTTACATAATTATCTTTCACTAAAATTAAAATTAGGCATAAATAATAATTTATTGAAGAAATAATAAGCATGATTCACTTTGCTCGTGTGTTCACTTTACCACAGTTTCCCCTATCTTAAAAGTGAGACAACATTCTATTTTGTATTTAGGTATGCTTAGAATGGACTCAAACTTAGATTCCAACAGTTTATTAAAGTAAAACTAGCTCTAAATATAATTTTTAGAGGGATCTTTAGTTTCAGTGCATATATATACAAGTATTCATCAAAAAAATTACCAACAAATATAAAAATATTTTATGTATTTTTATGGATAAATCTGCAATCTTGCTTTGCTGTCATTCCATCACCATTTTGAATTTTGCGGTAGGCAATTAAGATCTTTATTTATTCTGCTGATATCATTTAAAAATGGAAGGTACGGAAACATGCTAAAATGGATATATATAAAAATAGAAAATAAAACGTTCGATCTCCAAAGGTCTCGCTTTTGCAAAAATTACGCATCAAAATGCAATTTCCTTTTCAGGATCGCTGTATTTATGGAAAATGAAGAACGGAACAGTCCAATTTATACTGAAATTGAAAATTAGCGTAAAAGCTATTTTTCACTGACATTTGGATCGCTTTGGCTTTATTCCGTCCTTTATTTTACGAAAATAAAACGCCTTTAAAATGGATAATTGATTGAGGTGCATACTTTCTAAAATTTTTAGAGTGAAAAACTTAAGATGTCTCTCAACATATTTGGAATAACACGTTCCCAAAAAAAAAAATCTAGAAAGTAGTTTTTGCAAAAAAAGAATCTTTTAGTGGAATAAAATTCAGTCGCTAATGTAGGCCTAGAGCAGGAACTTAAAAATCTTCTCCTAACATTTTGTATTTCAGTTTGTTGAAATTTGCTTACATTTCTTCAAAATGATTTTAATTTAAAGATAAATTATAAAAATGGTTAAAATATAATTTTAATAAGTTTAATCAACTACTATTCAGATTTTCGCGATAATCGTTTTTCAAAAAAGAGAAAAGTTCATAATCTAACGTTTAAATAGTCTTACGTAAGAAAATACGGAGGGAGCAGCAGAATCTCATAGTTTCTGAAATCGGTCACACAGTTACGAAACATATAAAAAGATCGCAAATTACGCTACAGATGGTACGTATACACGCTTCCACGTATACCCAAGGAGTATAACTGTACGGAGCATTGAACTTTCGAATGTGGTCGATTTTCGAATTGCCAATCGCTGTTGGGTTTATCGAGCTCCGAGTCCTAGATAGCAACTTCTCGAAGTTCCGTTTGGCAACCGAACCTTGCCTTAAAAAGGCGGATCCCCGGGATTTGTCGCCACTCGCAGTAAAACTTTAATGTTTCCTTTATTGTAAATATTTCGCGTATTGACCGGGCGTATACGAGAACGCTATGCGGCTGGCTGTGCCCTGACCTCTTTCTACTGATTTAATTGCAACGGTGCATGTACATAAGAATGTTACTTTACTTTTAAATTCAATGGCAATTTGTATTCGACTTATGATTGCAGGGGAGAGACAGTATAATTTTCATTCGGGTTTTAAGTATCTAAGCCTTTACAAAGTATGATAGAAAGAAATAGTAGAAAACATTGGAGTATAATGAAACAGTTGTAATAACTACCTTTGAATATGATTTCGTCTATTGAATCGCGTCTGATTTTAAGCCTAGCTATAGCCCGAGGTTATTTACTCTTATATTTTAACAAATGCAGCACAAAATATAGATAGATAGATAGATAGATTTATTTGCACATGTCAAAAATATACATAATTAGTCATTATAATATGTGCGTTAACAATACATACATACATATCACAGCTTCTTTACAAGAGTTCGTCATAGATTAAAATAATATTGCACAGTTTTATATCATATTCTCCTATATCGCGTCACATTTAGCACTTATAGCTAAGCTAAAATACTAGGCGATTTAATAGTCAGATTTTAATCGCAGGTCGCATGTTATTCATCAACGGTTAAATAGATGTGCCTGCGAATTGCCGCTTTAAACTTGCTTAAGGACGGAAGATGTCTAATGTTTGGGGGGAGTAAATTCCAGAGGCGAACACCTTGGGTTCTGAATGAGTTCAGACCGGTATCAGTGCGCGTCCCTGGAATTACGTGTTGCCTAGGATTCCTACTTGAGGTCCTGGACTTATTTTTTCCAAAAAGGGCTGCAAGGTACGGTGGCTGTCCCATGACGATTGCTTTATATAGCGACGCCGCCGCAGAATACGCCTTCCTTGTTGTTATAGTTAACCAGCCCAGTTTCCTCCTGTAGGGAGTAACATGCTCGACCCTTCTCACACCACAAATATATCTCACACAAGAATTTTGTAACCTTTGAAGTCGGGCTTGTAGCTCACCTGATACGTCAAGGTACACAAGAGAGCAATAATCCAAGTGGGAAACGACGAGAGCGCCTGCAAGCTGCTTACGTAACGCCTCAGTGGTGCAAGATCTAAAAGATCTAAGCCCATACAGGGCTCTAATAACCTTTCGGCTATCTGCAGCTACTTGCGGTTTCTACGTTAATTTCGAATCCATAACAACACCGAGGTTGGTGACAGTATCGGCAAAGGGAATGAAAACGTTATCCTGCACCTCAATCTCTGGAAGGTGCAGTTCTTGCAGCTTATTGATATTGTAATTTGATCCGAAAATTATGGCTTTTGTCTTCCCGACATTTAGGCGAAGGGCTTTCTCAGAAGCCCATGCCGATACTGCTCATGCCACAGCTGACAGACGATCTATGCCCACAGCAAGACTCTCCCTGGTGACCTGCGTAAAGGTTTGTAAATCATCAGCATAAAGCAAATGTTCAACACTTTCCGATAATTCGCCCTGTGGATTTTTAAACGCCGCCAGTATATCACGGAGATTATTGATATAAAGGCTGAATAGAGGAGGTCCCAGAACCGAGCCCTGTGGCATGCCAAGATTGGTTGTGAGCCAATAAGATTCCCCATTTGATTTAGTAACCACTCGCTGGTTACGACCTGTAATATATGACTTGATCCACAGGACTACGGATCTAGAAAACCCCATTCTGATCAGCTTACGTAGTAATTTAGATGGCGAAATTGTGTCGAACGCTTTGCTGAAATCAAACATCAGGAGTATGGTAAGGAGCTGTTTCGAGTTGTTGATACCAGCTCTGATACCCTCTGACAGACTCAGTAGTGCTGTTTGCGTACTATGATGTTGCCGAAAACCAGTTTGACGTGTATATTTTTTGAATAAATGAACTCTGACATCTGTTCGTGGACTATCTTCTCGAGAACCTTGGAGAGAAAGCTAAGGAGGGCAATTGGACGAAAGTCTGAGACGGCAGATGGATTCGCCGTCTTCTTAAGTGGCACCAGATTAGCTCTCTTCCAAGCCTCAGGAAAGACTCTACTAGATAGGGAGGTATTATAGATATCAGCCAAATGTTGGCCTATTACTGGAAGGGACTTTACAATGATGTTTTGGGGTATTCCATGCTCCCCCTTTGCCTGTGATGAGAAATGGGCAACAGCCAGGACTACGTCCGAAAAAGTGACTTCACGAAAAGTGAAGCCACCATCACTGGCCTTTGATAAAATGTCGTCCAAATCCGCATCACGCTCAGTCTGGTAGATGGATACCCCTGCAAAATGATTGTTTAACTCGTCTGACTTGAAACCATGCAGTTCTTCTTTAGCTTTTGGCAGCAACCCAAGCCAACGTAGTTTGTTCCAGATATTTTTATTATTATGTAGAGCATCAGTAATTCTACTCTGAATAAAAGCCTCTCGTGCTTCCAATGTGCGCTGTTCCGTTTGAGCAGCAAGAGTCTCAAATTCTTGCCATAACCAATTTTCTCCAGTCCGCTTATACCGCCGTCGAACGTCACGCTGATTATATAGATGCATCAGCTCAGCGTCCACCATGGAGGGTGATCTTTCTTTCTATGCCTAAACTCTTTCAAAGGAGCAAGTTCGTCGATGGTTGCCATGATGTTACGGCTGAGATGTTCTAGCCTACTATCGATGTTCTTGCCTGGGCAACTTATAGGCGACCAATCACAAGCATTTAGAAGGGATATAAGCTCCTCCTGTCGAATAGATTTAAGATCCCTATATGAAAAACTGTTAAGAGCAGGGGGCTTTGTTGTTTCAATGTCAATTGTGATATCAATGGTGTTGTGTTTTCTTGGAAAAGTCGCCATCATGTTGTTTGGATCCAGCACTACGTCATTGTCGTCAGTAAAGATCATGTCGATCCAAGTGTGAGACTTTCCAACGTGGTGACTCGCGCCATGATCAACTAATTTTAAGTTTAATTCACATGATAATTCTCTAATGAATTCCGCATCCTGAGAAGACGACAGCATGTTCGCGTTCAGATATCCCATTACAATCCTATGAACGAAATTTTTCGAATAATTCGTAAGATTATCTATTAAGTTCAAGTCGTCCGTAAATGACATCCCTGGTGGTCGATATATGACGGATACAAAGATTGGCGTATGGTTGCCCTGCTGGATTTTGCACATTAAATATTCAGGAATACCCAGTTTGCCTTTGTCCCGTGTTGTGCTTGAAGAGCACAGCAACGTGGCTTTGTATGTGTTATGGACGTAGAGGACAACATATTATTTTAAACAAAACAAAACTTTGTAAGGTTTAACAAAGGCAAAACGTTTACAATTTGCTTTTTTCTAAATCACTTACAGATTATGTTGTTGATTTATCACAAAAATCCGGTTCGGTTACGTTTGTCGGCTATCAAAATGCCAGAAAGTACACTTGACGTTAAAATGTACACTTGAAATCGTCAAATGAGGTTAGTGAGAACAAGCATTTAAAATAAATTCAAATAAATTCGACCAGAAATTTTTACCGTCGAGTGTACTTCAAGAAAATTTATAGGTCATACGAAAAAATATTCGAAATAACGTAAAAATAATCGCGGATGAAAAGTACGTGTTTATACAAAAGATGAAAATTTAAGGAAAGCAATATGCTTGCGAGGATGACACTCAGCGTAATTTTAGTGTTAAATAAAAAAGTTAAGATATTTATACCATTCGGATATTCATTTTGAGTACTATCTCATGATACCTCAAATAGATGTCTGATTATCACCCATCGTCACAAAACCGTTATGAAAACACGATTTTAGAAGGGTTTCGATAATTGCATTTTATCACTTTACTATAATATCGAAATCGTATTATCGATATAGTATTATAAAATTTTTATATTTTTTACTTTTTTTTAATGTTTATTTTTTTGTACCTACATAATTTTTGAAAATACTGCTTTTACACGAATTCTAGAGCGCACTTCACTAAATATTCCATTATACTCTAATATCCTCTAAGTATACATTATACAGTTTAATTATTCTACACAAATTTAATGCAAAGGCAATAATTGAATTACATAATAATAATAATAAACAACCCAACAATAAGCCTAAAAACCTACCCAACGATCTTTCCCAAAACGTCCAAAAAATGAAAATCAAAAGACCTCGACCACGCAGCACTCTTCATTAATTCCTCCCTCCCTGCCCCCCTTGCGCACTCGATAAAACCCTTACCGCGTCGGCGGAGCGCGCCCTTGTCAACAACAATTACGCGCTCGCTCGCGGTATATCGAATTTCGGCAAACTGCGCGTCGCCTCTGGCGGCGCTACAAAGCTAACCATCTCTCGTATACCCACACACGTACACACACACACACTTCACTCCACTACACAGCGGCTCCTCATTACACGAGAGCTCGATACGAGCGCGCGCCACTCGTTCGGTAATGCGGACGCGACTTCAAAGGCTTTTCAGCTGCAGCGCCAGCAGCGAGCCGCACAAAGCTAAAGAGCACACCGTACCGATTCAACGCCCGCCGGGGTAAACTGCCGCGCGGCGCTGCCTGCAGTTCCGTATGATTATTAGATCGGCGAGGAGCGGTGACGAGGCGAGGACGTCGCGCAACCGCCAGGAAATGACTCGTCTTCCTCGAGGATACGACGACGGCTGTAGATGGATGCCGATGGCGTACGCGCGGCTTCCTTGCCGAGGCTGCTTTTACCACGCTTTCTTCGGCGAATCATGCGACGTTGCGGGCTGCTCTCCTTTTCTTTTTTCTTCCTGAGGTGATTTGCTGTTGGCGGGAATGCGGACTCGGACGATAAGGATCTCGAGAGGGTGCGTTACGAAAGAAGGATTTTACGGGGCTTGGCGCTTTGCGCTGCTTACAAGTTTTAGGTGTTGTGGAGATGATAGTCGGTTACGTGGAGAATGGGACTTCCCGAGGAAAAGATTTTAGTCCATTTTTCGTGTTTTTCAGGCATTGTGGTTTTACTGCGTAAATTGATAAGCGCCGTTGAAATACAAGAGATATTGGCTCGCCGTGGTGCGGGTACTGCGGGTACACTCATTTTAGGGCGTTTTGGAGTGATACATACGTCCTGTTTCAGAGCTGACTAATCGTACAGAATGAATCATGGCTTTTGTGGTACTAAAGACGGGTTGCGACAGATTTTTATAAAATCTTTGTGTGTAAGGTGCATATGCAAAAATGAATTTAAGTGGATTTTCTGAAAACGCCAGAATTTAACGTTTGTAAATATTAATAGATATTGATTATAAATAAATATTACGTAAAATATTAAAAAAAAGAAGTCTTATAAAATGAAGAAAAATATTATAAGCCTTTTCAAATTCATCTTTATCATTAGATTTTAATGCAGTGGTATACACTAAGTTTATGTATTAAAGTCATTCTGTACTAAGTTTCCCGCTGAGGGTAAAGTTTCGGTAATTAATACATATTTTTATTTGAGAGACTTATATATAAATACACGAAATTCGCGGTATAAATTAAATTTTTGACAAAATAAACCCTCAAAAGTGACGTCAAACGAATAAAAATACAAAAATGTATCAGCCCTTTCAACCATACATTTCCACATTTCCTAATATCCGGCTCCAATATTTCGACTTATATATAAATACGCAAAATTCCTACCAAAGCGAAAATTTGCATGTACAACGCGCAGAGCGACAATGGACCGAGGAGAAGTCCGCGAGATTTCCCCGGCGGCATTTAGCGCGGATTAAATAACTGGAGTAGCGGCGCGCAATTTATAACGTCCGTCGGCGCGCGTTTAAGCGAGAATGAATTCAGCGCGGGTAGACTGCAGCGGTGAGTTCGTCGTTCTTTTTTTTTAAGTGGGAACAAAAAGGGAGGAGTGCTTTAGTTTGAAGAAAAAGCGTGCTTTATTGTTGAGATGAATGAGGTGGAGAGGTTTTTCTGCAAGTTTTATTTATTTGGATTTTTGGTTGTGTGAGAATTGGATTTTTAGTAGAGTAGAAGCGTGTTCGGTAGAAAAAGTTGGGTGTGGTTGGGCGTGTGTATTGCAGAATACTGTTTCTATAGAGGCTGTTATTTTATAGATTAATTTAAAAGAGTTGGTTGGAGAATGTATATTATATTGAATGCTGTTTTGAAAATGATAAGAAATTTTGAATCTTTAGAATGGGCCGATAGAAGAGCATTGATTTAATCTGTGACACATGTTTACACGAAAGATAAGAATTGCTTTCTGAATGTACTTTCATTAAGATTTTTATCGCTTTCCAGGTGTTACATAAGACATAATTTTCTATTATGACAGGCGAATGCCGACATTTTTGTTTAACTATCGATAATTACCGCTCTTACCTGAACTTCAATGCAATTTTATTGTAATATAAAACTATGAATTGCACTTTTAATTACAAAATTCTTCTAGATTAATATAAAACGCACTCATAAAAGGGGCAGCGAGCAAAATAATTGCGCCTGAAAACCGATAACAAAAAGGCGAATTAAAGAAGCAGCAGCAGTAGCAGCGGCAGAAAATTCCTTCATTAATGGTCGCCTTAATAAGGAAGAAATCCACAGCGCGCGCTCGAGGAATTCCGCGGACATCGGAAGCTCGCCGCGACGACGACAACTCCGAGAGCCATTCCAACTCCGACGTAAAAAGGCGCACAACGACAGCAGCAGCTCGAGAAAAGCCGAAGGGAAAGGAAGAGGAAGAACCGACTATGCGCGAAGTGTATAAAAAAGCTTCTTATGTTTTCTCGCCGATTGTTTTACGGCGGTGGTTCGGAAACCGCGAAACTCGCCCGTAAAAGCGAACTTGAAAGCGCTGTCCCGATCTTTTGCAATCCGAACGGTTTCCCGGTAAAATTAACCGCATTTTAAGAGGAGGTTTTTGCGTACCCTGGGAGGCTGTTTGCACAGAATTAGAATACGCGGGAGGGGAAAAAGAATTATGAAGAAGAACAAGCGCGCGGACAATAGCTCGTTTAAACGAGGGAAACTCGATCTTGGAGGTAAGTCTAGGCGAGAGAGGTGTTAGCGAGCGTACGCTTTATGAGAAAAAAGGTTGTAAACATTTGGCATTATATTTGGATTTTCGTTGGAATTGTTTTTAGAGCGAAGGTTTGAGAGTTGCCGGGGTTTATGCTTTGAAGCCTTGGATTCTGCGAAATTTGGAAAGGCATCAATTGGATGTTTGTGAATAGGGTGTTTTGGTAATTCTCTTGAACTTTCATTACTTTAGGATTGTTTTAAAAATCAGGATTTCAATTATTAGCTCATTGCTTCGGCAAATGATTTTCATCAGAAACGCCACTTTCGTAATCATACGCGTGCGTCTTTTGTGCGAAATAAGCCGCGCCTGACCTAAATTCGTTGATTCGTATTCTCAGAATAATTTGGCATTTGAGGACTTAATGCATTCTATGTAAATACTCAGTGACTGTACATATCAATGCAAATTTCAGATCGTTAATGAACAGATTACCTGACATTTTTGATTGTTTGAATAAAAAAGTTATGAATTGTTGAACAGTTAAATAGTGACAGTTTCAAATTTTGAAATCAAGTCGAACACGTTACTGTAAGTAAAAATAATAAACAATTTTAGATTTGTTTCTTTTGTTCAATAAGTTCATTGCTTTCTGTTCATTCATTAGAGCACTGACCCTAGTTTATCCAATTCCTCCAATTATGACTAATATTCTTTGAAATCGTTACAATATAAGATACTAAATGAGTTGGTTATCACTATAGATTTGAAAATAACAAGTATACTTAAAGTACGCGATATATAAATATGGTTTGTGTGACCATTGCCTGTAGTATTAGTAAATTTACCATACCACTCATTAGAATTAAATACAATAGCAAGAAAGAAAAAAAAGCAGTGTCACTACTTTAGAAAGCTAAATAAATAATGTTAATGAATATTGAAAGAAATATTCGAAGAATATTCAGAAAATGTCTCTAGGGTCTATAAACATATAAATGTTCTCTTTACTAAAAGAAGTACTTTTTGAAAACTTTCTTATACTTTGGGCATGACTTATTATTTTAAAAAGACTTTTACTTACAACGGAGAGTCTTTCTCTCTGAAGCAAGTATGTAACGATCGTAGACAGAAGGTAAATAACCCAAATGAATTATATATATATATATATATATGCATTTTGCTCTCGTCTACTGGACTCATCAGTAAGGCTAACGTAGACAGATTATACCTTGTACGCATAAAACCAAAATAATAAAAAATATATAAAATTATATAAATAAAAAAAAAATTTTCATACTAAATAAATAATGCAGATATTAATCAGTTATTATTAACCTCACCAAAACGTATAAAATCTAAACTTACAAAGGAAAATTCAGTTATAAAATATATATGTAAATGATACACTTTTTGATTATCAGTTCCCCCTAAGCACTTGTGTCAGTTATTTCAAGACTCACATTCCCAAAAGCAAGCGTTGATCCTGACTTTCCGCGGAAAATTAAGAAAGCGCCACTCGCAGCCCGCCAAGAACAAAAAGAGCCAAAACCGCGCGCTCACCAAACCTCCAATGTCAATGAAAATTGAGGCGCTACCCGGCTCCATACACCCGAATGAACTTTCACTCGGCGCGCGCTGGGCAATAATAATAAACGGCGCTCGGCGCTCCACGATAATAACAGTCCACGACAAGCCGAGCGCCTTCGAATGTAAATTGCCGCGCACACGAGCATTTCTCGCCGCGCACTGACGTCTTCGCTCGGTACATTTTTCCTCTCCGAGGAGCTAACGAAAGCGGCTTCCCGCGAATACTTTATAATTGTCCGCGTCGCGCAGCCTAGAAAAGTCCGGAGAGGAGTCAGTCGGTCGGTGCGCGGGTTGTATTATTCCAATTTGCCGCGGCTGATAATAATTGCCATCCTCCGCCGACGCGACTCCTTCGTGTGTACTAATTATTCGCGGCTGGGCTCGCGGCCAGATTGAATTTCAAGTTGTAATGTACTTATGCGGCAGTTCTCGCGGAGCGCGATTTTGATGATTTATATTGCGAGAGGTGGAGGCGGGAGAGTCACTTTCGATGCTTTAACGCGGGTGTGTATCTGCAGGGATTGCGAGGTAGAAAAGTAGGGGGATTACAATTATAAGGAGTGGATGAGAGGATGCGAGGATCGCGTTTGAGGGGATAAGAGCGCGAAATTGCGCCTGGGTTGTATGGTTTTTTGTGATATTTGCGAGATGACTAGGCAGTTTTCGTGTATGCGTTGCTGGATGTAGATGAGGTCATTTTTAGAATGCTTTTTAGAACGACTGCGGCACTGGGTAGTGGAGGAATTCGAATAATCATACTGGGAGCCAAATTAGAAAATTATTCTCAGTACATATTTAAAAGAATGGCTTCTTCTACTTTTTAAAATTGAATTGCTTCTTATTTATCATTATAGTTCTCAATAAACTGTAAGTATTGTAGAAATTTGTAAAATATATTTTCTGTTTCGATAAAAATTCTTCTGGAAATAAAAAATTATTTGGTGTGGATTTAGCACTTTTTAAAAATGGTTCGTGCAAGTCTGTAAATGGTATAAGGCATTTGGACTGATTTGGTATACGACTTTAAGTATCTGTTTTAGTTAGTGTATCCGCTGTTTTATTACCTCGTAGTCCAATGTACTATGGAATCCAGAAAAATGTTATGCAAGTGTTCATGTTTTCATAGGAAAATTGACTGTACTTTTTTATTTTCAAAACATACTAGTTTACATAAACAATCTTGTAGATATATATATTATTGAAAGAAGCAATGTACTTATGAGTATAATAAACTGATTGTATAACTCTGAATGAAAATATATATTGATATTCGTTAAAAAGTAAGCATTCTAAAAGAATGCTAAAATAAAAAAATTATAAGTGTCAAGAATGTCATTGAATTAGTTGTCGACTGACACATTGTCAGTAGTCGCATCAAGGAAAAAATAGAACAGAGTAATCATGTGAAATTAAAATATTAATTTTTGCAATTGTTCTTTTTACTGTTCCTGGTATATGTGAAAGGTTCTTCTAATCATAATTATCGGTAATGGGAAAAACAAATTGAGTGATTTTGGATGATTCGAGGTCGTATAGAATACTTATATGCTCTTTACACTTTTATGGCTCATACAGCAATTTCTGTTCTAAAAGAAGAATAATAAAGCGACAATTACATGCAATTGTAATAATTATATTAGTACCTTATTTAGCTACCAAGGGCATTTCATAATTCAGCATCAACGAAAAATGTTTATTTCTTTGTAAGACAGTACTAAGAAGAAGAGTTTACAACCTTCTAGAAATGGATTACAATGAGGATTTAGGAAGAGGTTTCTGGTAACCAAAAATGATACCCGGCACTCGTAGTTTCGTCTCATAGGCCTTGTCTGTAGGTTATGATTTGCTTTACCTGAAGTACACGCTATTTCACAAAAAATGATACCTATACTCTAGACTAAAATTCCTTAAGTTTTTATTTGCCTAAGAAATATATCAAAAATACAAAAAAAAGTTGATCAAATGAGCTTTATAATTTAAGCTTTATTTCAGATAAACATATTAATTTGTTCCAAAGTTATGAGCAATTGAAAATGATAACGAAAAATGTATGATGCAAAACCATTTTTCGTCAGCATTTACGATTGTTTCTAACTTTGTAAGAAATTAATTTATTTAAATAAAATAAAGCTTAAATAATAAAGCTCATTTGATTAACCTTTTTCTATTTTGGCTTTATTTCTGTAGCTAAAGAAACTTGCATAGCTATTATCACAAGAAGAGGGTTTCTCTTTACTAAAATAACGTGTACTCGTAGCCTCATTGAAATCCGTATCTCTCAGGTTGCAAACTCTCTTTGCAAGTCAATTCTTCCTAGCATTATCCTTCATAAGCAAATTTTCAAAACGACGTTCAAAGACGACAAGTCCAAATAAGATTTTCCTCGCTCCCTTCCCCGCGGCCACGTCGAAACCAGAGATGAGATATGCAATTTAACAAAGTGCTCACCTCGCTTCTTCTCGCTCTCCGGTCTCACAAAAAAAAAATAGAAAGAGCTAATTGGACGATATACATCTCACACACATATACATCTCACACAAAGCAGCAGCAGCAGCAGTCGCCCAAGAATTCCTCCACCTTTTCACCCTGTGCCTCTGAGGTTAAAAGAGGCGAAATAAGGAGTGCTACCGAGTCTCTTTTTTTGTGTCTCCTGCCGGCGCACGTATACACGGTATTGTATACCCACGCGAAAAAAGGGCACACACGCCGAGCGACGGTCGTGCGTCCAATTAGCGGAAAATAGCCCGGCAGTGCAGTGCAGCGCAGCTCGAGAGGTGCTCCGCGCAGAAGAAGAAAAGACAGCAAAAGTCGCGGGTGCTCGAGAAAAGTCAGAGTCGAGTGGCGAGAGAAACAGCTACACCTTTTTGACCTCTCTCTCTCTCTCTCTCTCGAGGCTTTGGTCGCGCGGAGATCGTCGGCCTGCTTCGGACACTGCGCGAATTGCGTTTCTTTCTTTATCTGGATAATCTTGGCCTTTTGTGGTTTTTTATATTGAGTTACGCCCTAAGTGTACCTTTAAATTTTTTCATCGAAAATATACACATATAATAAACTATAAGTAAAGCTTGATGAGTACTGAAAACCGAAGAGAAATGTACTCTTTTTTATATAATGTTTCAAGGTCGCCGAATTATTTGTTCATTATAAAAATATATCGCCTTTCCGACGTTTTAAAAACGGTACAGATGTGCGTTATTTTACATGCTAAACGTTATTTTTTTGTCATTCTTCATTATTTTTTCATTGTTTTACGTTATTTAGCGTTGTGTTAATTTACTTTTACGTTACTTCCACTCTACTTCATTTATAAAGCTTATAATAACTGATAAAATTTCAATAATATTGAGCTATTTTGTTTGCTTGTATATCCCATTTATTAGTTACACGAAAATCATGTATCTTTAAGGAATACTTAATTGTATTTTGATTTACAACTACGAGAATAAAGTAATAATATCCATTCACTGCAGTATTTAATATTCATAATTAAAGATAAATCAATATAATTAATTATCTCACAGCTATATTCAGTAAAGAGGGGAATCTTTTATTTTTAGATTCTGTGATTAAATATCTGTGTGATTAAAGATACTTATTAAACATTGGAAGTTAAAGCGTGAGATACTAAAAGCCTAGGTCTATATACGGCATTACACGTTGTGGTTATTTCGATAAAAATAATTAGCTATCGATTTTCGCCAGTGTATTTTCATAGATCAATGTCATTGTCTACGTAATAATTATCTCCGACGCGCATAAATAATGCGCCAATAAATAAGGATCGCGTAAAATTATGCTATGCTGAAGTGATTAAAAGTAACGTTAGCTTTGATTTATGCCAATTAAAAAGTGCGCACTAAATTAGAATGAGATTTTGGCTGCGTAAAGAAATATTTATGTTTGATTTACAATCTTTAGTAAGTATGGGAAAGCACGAAGTTTCTCGAGTTTAGCGAACTGTATATTGCATAAGTTTCTTATCAAAATATATGCAGGAAAGTTCGATTATACTATTATCTCGATAAATTGCATCATTAAGTAGTGAAAACTTTCAAGAAGAATATCTGACCTGCATACCTATAACTTCGATCTTCTCAACAACAACGATTTTTCATTCCAAGTTTAACATTCCTTTTTCAGCTTCACAGTTATCGAAATAATATATTCCACATTTCCTCCAAAAGTAAAAAAGTTTTCATCTCTAGACATTAAAACAACCATTTTGTTTCTCCAAACTCCAGCTCTTAATTAGAATTTTTCTCATCTCTTCCCGCGCAACTCTCAATAATTCCATCAGCCCGACTTTAATAAAAAGAAAAGAACTATTTTCTCTCTTACTCCCCTCCAAAAGCCCACGTATTAATAAAGCAAAGTAGCGGGCATTCGCGTACAAAAAAAAGTCCACGCGCCGCAAGAGCTATATATCTACGTTCTCGCAGATTGGCATCGGCGCTGCCCTGCCCGCGGTCCTGGAAAATTTCCCTCTCCCCGGTCCAATATTCATTCACGAGTATTCTCTCTCTCACTCGCTCGCTCACCGGATGCGCGCTCGTCCGAGAAAAAAGAGCAAACAAGACGATCGAAATGAATTTCGGCCTTACGTAACGCGTAACGCGTCGAAAGGGGTGAATATATAGAGTGAGCGCGCGCCACCGTCGACTCGACGTCTTTGCAAATAACAATGGCAGGAGGGGGAGGGGGGAGGAGAATGACGAGGAGGACGTAGATGACGACGTTACGCGGTCGGTTATTCCGACGTTCCAAAAATAGCGCTAGCGACGAAAAAAGGCGAACGGTTGTCGGGGGGATGTTGTGCGTTATTGGAATACCTATATCTATACACGTGCATAGGGAGCGGGTTGCGTTGAAAGATGGACGGTTAAGATTTTAAATACTTTAATATTGTAGAGTTCTAATTTCTTTTGTGTTTAAAGTAGAGAAATAGGAAAATTATTTTTTGTTTGGCATTCATGTAGATGGTAGTAAATAGATTAAACTAACGTATATTTCTTTTTGTGTTTCGAAAGAAAGACTAAATTTACAGAAGTTATAGCTTATTCAAGGTTCTTTGAGTGACGTCAAATCATTATAACATTAAAATATTCCGCTCGCAGTCACGTCACATCGTTTTCAAAGTTTTGCCTATACCTTCTTTAATTTTAAACCTATTGCGTAAATTCCAAAAGTTTACAAATAAAGTATACTACGATCTGAAAGTAGAAAAAGTACTGTTAACTGAAAATCGGTATTCTTTCATGTCACTGAAGTTCCAATTTTCATTGCAATATGTTCATCATACTAAATGCAAAATTTCTATTGTAGCATCCGTTAGATTCTGTTGCAGCATTAACTTTTACAAAGGAAGAGAAATATACCTTCTCTGTACAGTAACTAAACAACTTTACATTTTCTATTTTTTAAGTTATGTTTCAACTGCGTTAGTCAAACCCTTCTAAAATAGTGAATATTTATAGACCAGAAATCAGCAATTTTTTTTTAAATAGCCAGCCCCTTGTCAAGAATTATTTTATTACATATTTTGTACATTTTTTTGCGGGATAATTTCAGTGCACACTGCTTTAATATTAATCTAATTTCTTCTTTCATCCCTATTATAGACTTCTTGATACTGAGATAGACCTATATATATATATATATATATATATATATATATATATATATATATATATATTAGTTTTTCACTTTACATTTGCTATACTAAAGTTTCAAGAAATTTTGCACTACCATCGTTTTCTAACAAACTACCTTAATTCGAAATGGAACATTCCACACGCACAAATAAGCCCGTACGCATATATCCGCGAGTGAAAACCGAGCGCTACGGTAAAGAAAAATCGTAAAAAGCCCATCCTATCTCTCTCCACCCCCCCACCTCCCGTTTTCACTTATAATACCCTTTTTGTCCCTCTTCTCTCCGCTCTCTATATCCGCTCGCTTGTTTTTTGCGCGCCCGCGCACGCAGACTGGAAATATCCGATACGTCAGCAAGCTGCCGCCACCGCTGGTCTACATAAAAAAAAAGAGAGTGGGGAAAGCTCCTCGCGCTCGCCTACATATGCTCCGCCGGGCAGCGGGCGAATCTATATACCGCGATAACGGGGTGAGAAGCGTGCGAGGCAAATATATATTTGTTATGTGTGTGTGTGTGTGTGGAGAGAAAGAGAGAGAGAGAGGAATAATTGTTTTTCTCGGCGAATCGAATCGACGCGATGACCTTTGCGAGCAGGAAGGAGGCGTACACATGATGTAACGTTCGGTGTAGCGGTCGCGCGACTCTGTCCGATTGGTTTTATTGCGTTGTCGCCGAGCGCTAAGGGGAGTGGGAGGGGGGTGATTGGGTCAATCTGTGGGATTGGATGAAAATCGAGAAATGGGAAAAAGTGCTTTACGCATAGTTTTGTAAATTAATGCGTTACAGTGTATGGGATATATTGGGCTTGGAGCAGACTGTATTGTGCGATCATTGATATGGATCGGCGAACAACATTGCGCTGGGTTAAGATAGGACGAATTCACGTATTCGACGATATGAATTATATAAGTAGGATATCGATTGATCAAATAATTCATTCAATTCCAATGGTCTGAATAATATTTTATTGTCGTTAAATAATTGACATTTCAATAGATATTCTGGAATTGATTTTAATAGATATTATCTAATTAATTGTAAATTGTAGATTTTTTCAGCAAGTATAGATGGAACTAATTAACGTTTTAACTAAAAATTATCATTATGATATTTTAAAGGGCCTAAGAAAGCGTTACAAAAATTGTAGATACTGACCTTACTTGTTTCTCATTTTTAAGAACATATTTTGTTTGAATAAACGTTTCCGGAATAAACTACTATACTTACAATTTCAAAAAAACTGTATTAATATTTATCAGTAAAAAAAATTTCACAAAGGAAAAATGGGTAAAACGTTAACGGAAACCTATAAAACGGATATGAGCACGAAAAATCCATGAAATTTTAAGTCAAACAAAAATTTCCTTCTGTATAAAGTGGAAAACATAAGAATGGAATTTTTTATTTTTTACTACTGAATGCCTGAGCTTGATCTTTTCACTTATTTTATCAAATTTTACCATCATTTTTAAAGTTTTCCTTCACTTAACCGCATTGAATTTTTTTTTAAATTTTTATATTCTGACAATTTCTAAACAATAAAGTTAATTTTGAACATTTTCCTGCGTTCACCTATTAACTAGCACGTCGTAGATGTTAACACTTTTATATTCCTCTTAACGGGTCATACTTAGTTACATGCATTGCATTTTCTTAAAGTATGTCACAGCAAAAAATATTTCCTATAAATTTCCCGGCGATTCGATGAAAATTGACGAAGTTACGCGAGTCAGAAGATGACATCCGAAACAGGTGGAACGGAGCGGAAAAAGTTTAAACGCGTTTTTCTCGAAATCACATTTCTTGAAAAAGTACCAATTTAATGCTGAGCAAGATATTTCGAGAACCGCAAAAGCAATCGACCTAAAAGTTTTTCAGACTTGTTTCGCACAAGGGCCTCCTTTGTAAACGAAGGATTTTTCTTTATTCATTAAAATCTTCTTTTATTGACGAAAACAGTCAATTGTGAAAAATGACAAAACATTCGGCGTTTTGTCAAATCAATTTTTATAAACATCCTTCGTTCACGAATGGACCATACTCTTATATTAACTGAATTATTTTGTATTGTTCATTTCAGTTGAACCAGCTTGAAAAAATCGTGTTCATATCGCAGTGCCATTTTAAAAACAGCCTCTCAGGGAGTGGCTGTTATCCTTTCATCTTAAAATATTCTCTAACATAGAAATGACCAAAAGATGCTGAACTAAAGAAATAATTAGTTGTAAAAAATGTAATAGATTCTTTTTTATATTCCCGAAAATCACGCTTTTTTCGGTGTTGTAACTGGAGCATGTCCATTAACGAAACTGCCAATCAAATCATAAATTCTATCATAAAATAATAACAAAGTAAAAGCCGCTAATCGATAAAAACATCCCAATCAACTCTTCTCTCCGAAACTCTAAAATCCCCCTTTCCCCCAACAAACCAATTACCAATCCAACAAACGGCGCACCACCAAGCCAAACTGCCAAATCGAGTCTTAAAGCATAAAAAATTTCCATTCACAATGGAACCAGTCCCGGGCGCAGCGCAGGTAAACACCACGATCTACCCCCTCCCCCAATTCCGTATTCCCCGCCATTCGCGCTTCCTTCCTTCCTCCCTCCATGTGTATACCCTGTATACAGAAAGAAGACGAAGAAGCAGAAGCTACTCCTCGCTTCGAGCACGTCTGCGTGCAGCTGTTTGCTCGTCGTTAAGGAGCCTCTATACCCACCGTCGCAGCTCAAAAGACGAGCGAGAGAGAGAGAGAGAGAGAGAGACGAGTGGATAGAGTCGACGTGTGCCGAGCCCAAGAAGCAGAAGAGAAGGAGGATGAGGAGAAACGCTAACGATCGCCGGTAGCGGCCCGCTTCGTCGTCGTCGTCGTCGTGCTTTATTTAGCCCCCGCGCTCTTTTCAAAGCAGCCTGGCTTTTGTGGATATGTGTGTGTATGTGTGCTTTATAGCCCGCAGTGATTGGCCCAATGTACGCCAGCGCGGCATGACACGACGTTTCCGTTTTTCTTTTGCCGCTTCTTCTGATGCTTTCGTTTCGATCGTTGTACGGATTGGATAGTCATTTCATGATGCGGAGATGGGGTGGGAGGTGTGGGATTTTATTGGGAATGTGAAGGTGGGGAGTTTGGGTGGTTAGGAGATTGGGGGGGGGGGTGCATGGGGTTTGAGTGGTTTTGTTTTAAATGCTAAATGATACTTGGTGAAGATTTTGCGAGCCCAGGACAAGACTATAACCACTCAAAGTTCTATGAATTTTATCTATGTATTATGATTTCTTAAGCCTTTTAAACCAGTTTTAGAAGTGTAAAAAGGACTTTTATTATTGTATGAGACACTTTGTGCACAAAAATCAAGTGACATAAATTTGGAATTGACATAGGCTTGTTGTGGAGGTGCGGTTTGTTGTTATTTAGATCTATTTATCCACTGATCATAATCTACTCATGTAATTATCAACTATCTATTGATAGCACGTTAATGGATCTTATCATATGAGACTAGCGGGTATATATTCGAGAATAGCGAGTAGTGATAAAAATATAAAAATTGAGATATATATTTATAAATGCTTTGTTACATTATCTGATTGGTAAATGAATAAATATACAAAGAATATTCGAGTGCGAATAAAAATACTTGACTTTGTGTCTGCATTGAATTTCTAGAGTATGTTTCTGGTACAAACGTTGAATTCAGTATAATCGCGTACCTGTAATAAGATTGAGCGGAATATGCGATAAGTTGGAGATTCATTATAATACGATACTGCAGTATCTATTTGATGTTAGGCCATCAAATTATAAAACGAATCGGATGTTTTCACGATAATATACTCTAATCTTATTTTGTATTATTTAATCGACCGATCTATCAAATATTACGAGTGGATTGTTAGAATTTTATTGGAATCGGTTGATAAGTAATTGATAAAAAATAATACGCTATTCAAAGCGCAAAAAAAGATTTAAATATTTGTGTACATAAAGTTAGACCAGAATTTTCCATACGAGTATGTTTGGCACGTGAGAAAGTATAATGATTAAAATTTTATCGGAATTCTATTAGGCCGCGATGAGCAATTGTACAAATAAATAAAAACCGCCACCAATTCATTGGCACTTAGCTTCTTCAAACTGAATAAATTGTTTCAATATGAATTTCTTTGCTCTAAAACATTAACTTTATATTGCTGTATTTCTTTATAATTAATAGTACAAACCAGGTGTGCTTTTTTATCATTGATTGTTAGTCAAAAGATACATTTTTACTACAACTACACATTTAGTTTAAATCCCAGTTTCCTATATCAACTTAGATAGAATAGAAAAATCGTTATAAAACAAAAACGAATCAAAAAATTGTTAAATTTTTGTCTGATTTTGTATCTTCATAAAAAGAAAATAAATAAAAATTCGTTTGTTTTATAAAAGATGACCGTGGCGTTCTGAAGATATAAGTTATCAAAATTAAAAAAAAAATATTACCTCAAATATCTTGAAATATTATAATGTTTCCAAGATATCCCTGTTTAAAAAGAAATTATTTTTTCGTGTGTAACAAAGGAAGGGAGATATATCTTATCAAAAATTTGTTTTGAAGAAGATAGGTAATTGTGTGATCTTACAAATGCATTTATTTATATTAAAGCGATTATATTATTTCTAATTTACCAAAATAATTTACCTTATCATTTTCAAAATATACTGAAATAGAAAAAATCGTTATAATTTTATAATCTTACAAATGCATTTTCACTGAATAGATGATATTATTTCTAGCATATCAGAAAACCCGGAAAACTAAAACTCAAAAATCGAAACCTGTAAAAAACGAAAAAGATACCGAAAAACAACAAAAATTATTTTTGATTAGCCTTCCATTAATACAACAAAAAATGAGCCCTGAAATATCAATTTTGACCGCATATATTCAGAGTAATGCTGATCCACATCCATATACACATTCACACATGCACACACATACACACACAGACGCACACACATATACACACACATACATACGTAGACACACATACACATACACACACCCACATACATATCTACGCACTCACTCACATACACTCACACATACATCCACCCACATACATATTCACCCACTCACTCACACACACCCACACATACACCCACAGACATTTTCTAAAAATAGTGTATTTTGACTCCTAATGTATCAAAACATGTTTCTATGATGATTTTACCAAAACTTCTTTTTTACAGTCCCGTAGCTTCCTCTATGAGGAAGCTTATATAATTGAGAACATAAAGTATGAGCTCTTTATTAAAATATCTAGTTCACCAACTTATAAGGATAATATAATTAATCGACAAAACGTAAACAATTTTCTTGTATAAGCTTATTTTTCTTCCTTAGCTTATAGAGTTCGTAATTATTTGACGAAAAGTTGCAATATCACTAATGCTTGTACGAACAATAAACTCATTAAAACAATATAGGTAAATTTGTTAAAACTGTATTATTTAAAGCTCTGACATAATCATCAAAAACACTACCCCAAAAAATTTGCAAAATCATTAGAAACAAGAAGAATTTGATGCAAAATTGAACGATAAGCCACTACTCATAATTACACGCACAAATCGTAATGCTTATCATCTTTTCATTCTCTGCACACTTCTATCCTCTCTCGTCACACCCCCATCTATCCACGACAAGTCAAGTGCCGCGGATCAGTAACCCCTCGCGTTCGAACTCGCCCGCGTCCTCTGCACATGCGAACCTATGCATATATATATTCTTCCCCCGCGGGGATTTATCATCAGCTCGCCGCAGTTATCGCCGCTATGCAGATATACGCATACGGTGTTCGCTCTGCGCCAAGTCCCTTTCGCGGCGCGGCACGTTATGCCGGCTCGATTTATGCAATATGAGAATATACGTTGGATGTTATGCAGGTTCGGAACGTGCCGTCGTAAAAATCATGGAAACGGCTGGTCATTGTTCGTATTTTGGTGTGAGATTGATGTAGTGTTGGAAACTCGATGTTAAACTTTGAATCGTGTATTTATATATTCAACTGATTTTCGTGTGTTTTTAGAGATTTTTAGAGTGCCAATCACGAATGTAAAGTAAAGAGAGGATGCCCATGACAGTGTTGTTTAAATATGAATTAATATCTCGTTTACATATGAATTTTATAAAAAATTTAACCCCTCTAAGTGCGGGGTAAGCTACACAGAGAGAATTTTCAAATAAAAATTACCGTGAAAATCATTGTAAACGTGGGATATTCTGTCTTCAGGGGGGAAATTACTCTACTGAACGGTAAAAATGAACGTTATTCATTATAAATTTTACCATTCAGCACGATAAATTTTACCGTTTAGTAGAGTATTTTTTCCCATGAAGTCAGAATATCCCACGTTTACAATGATTTTTACGGTAATTTTTATCAGAAAAATTCTCTCTGTGTATAAAAAACAATATCTAGGCATTAATGCCATTTAAAGAAATGTACAAACTCTAAGTCTAACCATACTCGGGAATTTCTACTTAATCTTCATACATCTCACATTTTTCTAAACTTTCCCACAACTTAGGGGGTTAATTTTTTTTTCTAAATTCATGTTTTGATGAGCTCTAAACATTGCTATTGATTATATAAATTCGCCTCTAACAGATCAGATATTATAAATCCGTGGGCATCCTCCTTTGGAAATTTGAAATGTGGAATCCGATGTACCGGATTAAACTTTAAAAGTATGCAGTTTTTGTTAAAATTGTATCAATTTTAAAATCTGACTTGGAATTTGTGATTACATAATCAGTAGCCTAAAGAAGCCTATAAGTCTATCTACCTAAGAGAGTATCACTTCTCCGGATTACGAATTTTAAAGAGATTTCAAGAGGTGTCTTTATTGGTAGGTACCTAGAAATGAAAAGTTTGACTGAGTAACTAATGTATAAGTAACATTGCTATAGTATATTATATAAATATTAATGCTTTTAGCTGTGTCTTATAATTCGGGCAGCATTAGCCGCTCTCACTACTCAGTCTTTATTACCAGGTACCAAAAGACAACTTCCAAAGCCTTACCAAAATTCGTGAGCCGGAGTCTTTTTAAGATTTTCCAGCAACTACATTTTTTGTAAAAAGTGTTATTTTTTTCATCTATTTGTAGCAATTTTAGCATTCACAAAAGTAATTTGTTCGAATTTTTTGATAAAGACATAAATTGCACATTTTTCAACCTGTTTTTCTCCCACAGCTATAAATGGAATCGCCTGAAAATTCAACTGAAGGTATGCTATGAATTTGGAGGGCATAATAGAAGCGCTTTTCTGAAATACTTGTTTTGCATAAAAAATAAAATGGAAAAGTAGAGGATGTAGGATTTTTCTAGATCCTTTCACATCCACTTGAAGAAATTCTATTATTTATAAAAATAAAATATATGCAATACTCGATTTAGTTTTCATTTACTTTAAAAACCAATACTTTCTGACGCCACCGATAACCACATCTCGCTGTAAAATCGAACTTAAAATATATAGCACATAAAAAAAAAGAGAAAACACTCTACTATGCATGTTCGCGAATGGCCGGCTTCCAACTGGAATTTCCCGATAACATTTCTCATCTATCTTCCGATTCCCGTGCCTATATATAAAACACCTATCGAAAGAGCGCCGGCGAACCGGAACCGGAAGTACATCAACGAGATTACGCGTTACAGTTCCCGCACACGAACGAAGCATTGTATACATACGCAAGGAGCACCTAAAACAACAACAACAACGCGCGGCCAAAACGGCAAGAGATGAATTAATACATCGCGCGGCGCGTATATATATATATATATATATATATATATATACGTAAATCGTGGTAGGTAGTAGATAAATCTAATACGCGTGTGGGTATATTTAGACACGTCGAAGGAAAACCGGAAGTAGCCGGGGAACGTCCTATCGTGTCGTCCGACGCAGGAAAAGCCTCGGGACTATGTGCGCGCTTGCGTGGGAGTAACTGTGTACGACCTGGGCAATATCTGAGGTAGGTATTGCATGACGTATATACGCGATGAATACGTATCTGGATATTAAAAGGGTTTTTGGTGAAAATAGAAAGATGCGAGCTTAAAAATATCCTTGCAGCAAAAAGGAGCATATTCAAAACCAATTATGTCAAGAAGATACAACGCTTTCTAAATTTGATCTGCAGTGATGCTCACTGTAAATCTGTGCATATTGTTATATTGTTATATTGATCTCAGTGACAAGTGCACCCAATTTTAATTTAGGCAGTGGGTTGGGTATCTTTTCCAAAAGTATCTACATACTGTATAATAATCAAGTATTCGGAAGAAGTATACAGATACCTACGATTATATCTACGCCTAGATATTTTTATTGGTCCGCTTTATCATACAAGTATTTAGGCACAATAGTATTTCGTGTGCTTAGATACTTGCATGAAGAAGACCACGAATAAAAGTATCTTATTTTATATTTTAGATCCTTTTTTTCTTAGTTCTTTTTTAATTCCTTTATTGAATTACTCGACGATTTATGTATTTAAAAAAAAGATACCTGTATCTAGTGTCCTTTTTAGATCCTTCAGTATCATGTACGAAGAGAGAATTTTCTGATAAAAATTACCGTGAAAGTAATAAACATGAGACATCTCTAATTCATAGAAGAAATTACTCTGATAGATGGTAAAAATTGTTGAAATTAGCAATAAAATTCGTAGTAAAAATTATGACAAAAAGAATTAATTTTCATCATGTATGTCAGGGTAATTATACGCTTTTTACACACTTTTATTTAACTTACCAGTATACACTAGAGTATAAACTAGGAAGTTGAGAAGTTCGGTACCAACGTGGACTGGACAACAATACACTTTTCATAGCATTTTGGGACATCGGTGTTCCAACAATCGGACGCACAAAATCGCCTTTATCGCAAACTCTAATCAGAAAATTCTCCGACTATCCATATTCCTCGCTAAAAAAGATAAATCACTCCCACTACTGTATACACACCCACGCAGCCAACTAACCGGGCAGAATCTACAAAAACTTATGATCGCGACGGCGGCGGCCAGATCGTGCCCAGATTTTCCAATGGCCCCCCAGCAGCAAAGTCCGCGCACGCCGTCCGGCAATATTCCTCCTCCTCCTCGTCGCATAATAAATGACCAGCGAGCGAGTGAACGCATCCCAGGGAAAGAGGAGACACAATCCTCTCCCTCTCTCCTTCTATATATGCACTTCACGGGAGAGGACCCTTCCGTCCTCTCCTTTTTTAATGGACTTTCAATCGATTTCGAGTACGCGGGAGTAGGTGGACGCGGAGAGCGAGAGTCTACCGGACGCGCATATTAATTCTCTCGCTCTCTCCCTCTGCATTTGAGAGCGAAGGGGTTGATTTTTCCCTTTTAGAGCGGAGAGGGTGACACGCCGGGGTATACGTATGCATGTACGCCCACGGTCGAGGGTCGTGAGGTAATTTTCAAGCGCGGAGCCTGGAGTTTTTGCGAGCTTGGCTGTGTGCACTCGGCGCGGGGTAATTTTGACCCGCCATTCGTGAGAGGAAGAGCTTTGGAATTAGTTGCTTGGGAGATAAGGATGTTTGTGTGATAGATAGATTTAATAAAGATTTTTAATGATTTGTTTGTGGGTATTTTCGTATATAGGTAGGATAGTTTGTAGATAATGTGCAATTGATTTTGTAACGGACGAAATCATTGACGTCATCGAAGGCTTCTTATCGATTTTACAATTATGTTAGAATATAAAAAAAAAATACAAATACAGGTTGCACGTTATAGAAGATTTAAAAATACATTTCTTTACACGATAGCTTATCATAATTACTGCGTTTGACGTGTTTTTTTATACGTTTATTTTTATTTCTTGTCGAGAGATATCGTTAATTTCAGTTGTAGTGTATCGAAGGGATTCCAAATAAATGTCGCTGCTTTCCAGTAACTTGAAATCGATTTTAAATTAGGGTTAACGACTGATTCTATAAATGGGTATAGCTCTACGTTTTTACTACGAGCACATATAAGCATTACGTCTCATCAGTAAAATATGTAGTAACATAATTATAAGATATTTAGCAGATAGTTATGCAAATAACTTGTTGTCTTTAAAACCTTTTACCGAGAAAACTGTGTTAATTATAATAATGATTTAAAAGATAATTTCACGCGGACAGCAATAAATCAGCCGATGGAAATAGTTAATTATCTTTTTCTCTAAAAGAAGAGCTATTTCTGCAGAATATTTAACATTTTTCTTTGAGAAAACTTAGTTAATTTCAAATTTATGTTTCTTAAGTACTTTTAAGGTAATTAAAATATATTTAAGTTACATCAAAGTTCTTTTAATTAAATTCTGACGACAATTTAAAATAATTAAATAGTTACTTAGTAATTGTACAAGAACGTATGTGTAATATATTGAATTAATTTCAGTTACAAAGCAGATATCGATTCAGTTAAAAGCGTCACTCTCTAGAAGCTATATTAAATTCAATAAATAAATATATCACTATCGGTTATTTGCAACAATGTTCTACGTATCGACAACTATTTCTTTTAAACATTCAAGTACTGCTAATTTAAAATTATCTAAAATTTTTCTTCTTCAATACCTATAACCAAAGTAAAATTAGATTTTTAAGGTAACTTTTAAAATTTAAGACTATAAAAAAGTAAAGCTAGTTATTCGATTTCTTCATAATAAAAATGTGTATTTATTACTTCTTTAAACTATAAGAATATATTCTCAAAGTTCTAAAAATCTTTTGCTAATAAAATACATATAGTTAATCAAAGTAGTACTAATATTTATTATCAAAAGTATATATTCGAAATACCCAGTTATTTATCTAGACATTAGTTAATTTCTAACAAGGTAATTATTTTATAAATAAAGTCTAAAAACATCTTTATATAAAGTATAGTAGCATTCAAAAATTGTTTACAAAGAAAAATAATTTAATTCTTTACTAGTTTACTTCATTACTATAAAAAGGTGTAAAATTTCATCTTTTTGTAGATTTAATATATATATATATATATGCTAGTTTTCTGTATACTAACCAGGCTTAAGCCTCCAAACATTGGTCTATTTACCTTGCTTGCTCTTACTGTTTAAGGTGATGTTAAACCCCGTGTTATTGGTAAATACGGGGAACCACTTTTTTGATTCATTTTTCAATTTTAAAAAAATATCTCTATGAAAAGATGTTCTTTTTGGTTGGAACAACAACTTTCCATAGAGATATTTACTCAAAATTGAAAATGTAATGAGAAAAGTGGATCCTCGTATTTGTTGATGATAGGTGGCTTTAGCATCACCTTAAAAGAAAAATGTATTGTAACCCTTAGTAACCTATACAATGCGTCTCATAACTATAGAAACACCAGAAATTTTGACGTTTAAATGTGTGTATTATACCTGTTTTTAAAAAACCTGTAACTTTTGAAGCAAAAATCCGAGGATAATTTTTACAAAGCAAATGAAAGGAAATTTTATTCTCATTAAAACGTTACCAGAATTTTTTCTACATTATCTTATGACAAATTCACGGATGGTTTAAACAAAATTTGAAAATTAGATAAAAAATTTACATTGATTTAAATAGGTCTAAAAATATGTGTTTCTATAGATATGAAACAATGATAACTTATTTAATGTTGATGTGAAAGAAATATTCTAGTAATGTTTTAAAGAAAATACATTTTCCTTTCATTTGCTTTTTGTAAAATTATCCTCGGATTTTTGCTCCAAAAGTTACAGGTTTCTTAAAAAAAGGTATAATACACACATTTAAACGTGAAAATTACTGGTATTTCTATACTTATAAGATGCACTGTACACTTTTTTTACTCAAAAACGAACTTCAACGAAATCAATAACATCAATAATCACTAATATTCTAATAAAAATTACTTTAACTAACTGTACAGCCCTTCACAAAATCAATTTCCTTCCAAATTTCCTGAATTCATCGCTCACCCTACATAATTTACAATCGTCCCCTCAAATCCCCCAAAAAAACTCTTAACCACCGCGATACATCCGGCCGCTCTACCATCGCAACGAATCCTAATATCCGCTTTCTCCTCTCTCGACGATCCTGTCCGAATAAACTCGGACTCGATCCACTGAGCAAGCAGTCACACACTATACCCCGTTTTGATGTCCCGTATCGATTTCTTTATACAAATAACTTTTGATGAGATACTTTCAGTCTTATACTAACTTCAAGAACATGCGGTTAATCATATATATGGCTTCGAGGCATAACATCTTAAGTCCCCTTTTTTGAAAATGATTTTTTAGTGATTTTGGTATCTGTACCGTGTATATTTCCATATAAAACATTAAAAGTTTATTTATTACTTTACTTTTTTCATAATTTAATTTTATCACAGATATGCGTGTCCCCATTAACAAATAAAGACATGCTTCATGCCATCACTCTAAAATAAAATAGCATTTACTTATCCAAATATATTGTGCATTCATAAAAAAGTGTGTCACTAATAAAAACAAAATGGCGGATACTGAAATTCGTGTTCCTAACCCTTAAATGACACCTGGACTCCAGCGGCCCCTACATATTGGTCGTTTTTTCAAATTACATGTCAACATTAGGCACATTTTTCCTATTTTGCTACTTTGAGCCCTCTTTAGATGTATCAAAAAGTGGGAAAATCATGCTTGTGTTACAAAAGACAATTCCTCATTTATTAATTTACTGTGTAAAACAGTATTTCACCTACGTAATTTTTTTGACATGTGTCATTTATGGGCTAATATAACTTTTTAACACTTAAACGTTTAGCATGCTCTCAATGATGATTATTCTAGTTTAGTATACTTGTTCTTTATACAAAAATAAACATATCTAAGGGTATAAGATTGATGTACCCTTAAAATGAAGTAATCTATAAATAAGATAGTAACTTTTCGCGTGACTGGTTACAAAAGTCGTTTTTTCAAAAAGAAGCCTTGAAATTTCGAAACGGGAAGACGCTAAATTTGAATACCAGATTTTGAGAAATTTGATTCGCAAATAAGTTTATTCAATTTTCTGACTTTGCTCATACTTTGGTACACACAAGCGCAACGCTATGTTTACGAGACACTCCACTAATTAATATAATTAAATAAATATCCACTAATTCTCACGCTTGTATTAACCCTTTCTTGTGCCAGCCAGTTGCCATCTGAAACGTAGCCTACAAATTAGCATAGTCACAGGAGCAGCTGTTTAGCCAATCACCGCGTCTCATCGTACACGCGAACGCCATACACTAAAAGAAACCACACACCAGCTCAATTCGTAGACTCTTAAAGCTTCCGTCCCATCAAAGGAAGTCAATAAAAATTGCTATGTAAAGTGCATTCCAAAAACGTCATTCCTTTATTTATCCGAAAAGCAAAACGATTCCACAGATACATCCACCCATACATCCCCAAACTGGGCGGCAGCAGCGGCATTGCTGGCTTGGGGAGGAAACTCGCGCGAGCCAGGAGAAAGAGAGAGAGAGATAGCCCAACATATATACATCCACCTCTGACGTCCGCGAGCTCTCCCAGTAGGTAGCTACAGCTCCTTCAACCCCGTGTGCGTGCGCGCACGTACGTGCACGTGATACACTCTCCCCCTCACATACCTATACACATACGCGAGTGTACGGGGGGGAAGGAGAAACAGCAGCAGCAGCGGCAGCAGCCGGCAACGGGCCAGCAGTGGCGGCGGCCGCGGCAGCAGCAGCAGCTCCCAACCATGAATGAAAACGCGCGAGCGGCGCGCGTAGGTATCGATTTATCCGCACCGTCCTACTTATGGGAGGAGGGATGTGTATCGCACTATCCTCCTCTCTCTCTCTCTCTCGCTCTCGCTCTCTTGGTATAGGATACACGTACACGTATACGTACACGTACACGTACACGTACGAAAGACCGAAGAAAAAGAAGAATCTCCGAGGAAGAAGAAGAAAGAGAAGGTTTACCGGGGAGTCACAGATGCAGGCGAATTTCGATCAATGGCGAGGATGCGTATAGGTATTGAGAAGAGAAAAGGAGCGCTCTTTTTATACACTGCGCTGTTTGTAAACACGCGTGCGTAGGTGGGGGGCACACGCGTGTATATATGCGGGTAATGGGTAAGATGCGTGTTTGAGGATAACGATGATGATAAGAAGAGAGATGGGGAACATACACGGAGTGGGGAGGAGGGAGGGAGAAAGGGTAAGCGTAGGGGTGGGACGTGTACGACGAGGGCGAAAATAGACACGACCGTTGCGCTGGTGCATCGCGCATTTCATTTATGTCAACGACACTTTGATCGATAATATAGTTTTCCCTGCGCTCTCTCTCTCTCTTTCTATATATATCTCTCTCCCTCTCTCCCTCTCGCGCTTGCAGTTTATCTATATCTATATTTATCTAGCTATCTCTAGGGACTCTGTGTGTGTTGTATCTCCGTCTCTGTCTATATATCTGCCCCTGCGTGCGTATGCGCGTACGCAACAGTCGATGCACTCCTACGCTGCTCTCGTCTTCCTCGACCTATGGCTATTTCTTTTTCTTTCGTAGCGAGGTGCTCGAAGTTTTGGGGTTAAACGAAAACGTTTGTTGGTTGGTAATTAGACGTTCTAGACGATTTTTTGCCAGCGTTTCGTGGATGGTTCAATTTCTGTTGGAAAGCGATGGTACAAAATTTGAGCTGACCCTGGGTAAACCTGAATTTTACACACGACGTTTAGTGTATATTTGCACGTTACAGGTCGTGCAATGCACATAAATGCGTTAATATAAACACGCTCCTACGGTTGTAAATTTGACGAACCGAAATATAATACGCTTGAATGTACAGTGCATGAGACTAGATACCAGAAAGTGTATACAGATACTCGGACAGTTCCACAATTCAACGCAAATTTGCCCTATACCAACTGGTTCGAGTCCATGCTCTGCCCACCCTCTACTGTAATACATGTATATATATATATGTATAGCCATTCGTTCAGTATCCATTTTTAGAACTTTTACGTCATGTACATAAACACGAGCACCTATACACATCCAGCCACCTCTACATTCCCACACTTACACCTATCAATCTACAAGCAAAAGGACGCCCCAGGAATCCCAAACAACCTTTACACCCATTCATCCTCACTCGAAATACAAGGCGGAGGCGAGGCACGGGACCGCGAGTCCACAAAATTCTCTCTCTCTCTCTCTCTTTCCTCGAGAAAAGCCTCATACCCTCGCCGCGTCGCGGATCAATGGAACGATTATACAGCGCTGGCACGGGACGCTCGACGTACATATATCTATACATCTATATTCTTTCTATACATCCAGTGTACACTCGCACCTCTCGCAGGGGTACGGCTACATTATATTGTGTCATCCGCCGCCATTGCTCATTCATGCGCTCCCCGCGATCTCGTGCTCTACGTAGCAGTCAGCAGTAGCAGCAGCAGTACACGAGACTCAAGTTATATAGAGAAAGAGAGGGAGGTGGTGTTCCCTGCGTCAATGACGCCATTCTCTCCATCTCTCTCTCTCTCCCTCTCTCTCTGCACCTCCAACTCCATATCAAAGATACATATACAGAGTTCGAGAGAGAGAGATAGATGAAGACAGACACTTATAGAAATACGACGATGTACTCACTCGGAGCTGATAGGTGCAGGAGGGCCGATTGCACTGCTCTACGTGTTCGTACTCGTGCTCGTTGCCGTAGCTGTCGTTGCTCGATGACGAGCGGCTCGCCGAGGTCCTTGTTCCTTCCACCTTCTCTCGCACCACCTCCTCGTCGAGGCACTCCTCCGAGACTCGGCGACCCTGCAACCCCATAATCCTCGACGCCTCCTCGTGCCTCATCCCTCGTGCCATCTCTCTCTCCCTCTCTATTACACACTCGGTCTCGTTTCTCCGATTATACGCGGAACTGTGTGCATCCGTCGCGTTCACCCTTTGCCCTCTCCTCGGCTCGCCCTCGCGCGCGTACTCCTCGACAAAGCCGAAGGCTGACGCACGAAGTGTGCGCGCGATGGTTGAACACGCGCTGCCGCGCGCGCGCGCGCCTCCCCGACCGGAGCAGAGCAGAGCCAGAGCCAGAGCCGGAGCCGGAGCAGAGCAGAGCGAGGTTTTTCCGCGAGCCGCGCGCGACACTGGGCACTGGCTGCGCGATGCGAGGCCTGCCGACGATATCCGCGCTCGCGGGGTTGAAGCTCTCGCGCCGTCTCGCTCGCTCTCGCGCTCGCGCAAGCACCGCTGCGCAGAGAGTCCGATTGCCGTGCTCTGGCCTGCGCAATGTTGACGGAGAGAGAGAGGGGAATTGTTTCTTTCGCTGTGTTTGGTGGAGACTCGGTTGAGGTTTCAAAGTGGAGGAGGATTCGTGGGATGGGAGCTGGGGGAATTTGAAAATGCCGAGGGGGTGGAGAAGGTTTTTTCGGGGTTTTGGTGTACCGAGGGATTTTTGTTTTTGGTAAGCGGGAGCGACGTCGTTTGATAACGAATGTTGAATCGAGACTCTGTTGTAGCGTGTCGCCAGACAGGGTACGAGAGAATAATGTACGGTCTCCACGTACACTTTGATAACACTTTAATATAACCTGTGTATGCGAAAGAAAAAATTAATTACTATCCAAAAAGTGAAGAAAAAGACATTCTCTTTACTTAAATATTGTAATAAAGCTCTAGAATTATCAATAGTCATTATTCAACGTTAAAACGAGTCTCCAGATGTATATATATATAAGTGAAGACTCGGCGTAAAAGAGTATATAAGGGATGGGGGAAGAGAAAGAGAGAAAGTGAGAGACAGGAAGAAAGTACAGCGTGGGGCTTGCGCGGAACGACAACCCCCCCGCGTGCACCCGTATAACTATATACCTACGCGCGAAAGCTCGTCGTACTACCGCACGACGCTCCTACGCGGAGCCACTGACTTATGCCCTCGCTCGCTCCGCGATGCTGCGTGGGTGGTATACATATAACATCCTGATGTATGTGCCGCGCGGTATACGATCGCGTATACGGTGTGTAGGTGTTGTGGTGCGCAGCTGGGCAAGCTCTCTCTGTCTCTCTCTGTAGGTTAGATGCTCTTTTGGTTTTGTTGATGGGGATATAGGGGTGTGCAGTGAATGCGAAGTGGGCCGGGGATTGGATTACTGGAGCGAGGCGGTGTTAGTTAGTTTTTTGGAGGGTTGCTTGTGGATGGAAGTGTTTTGGGGGCAGGTGTTTGTTGCGGGTTCGAGTTTATGACGGGGTCGTTGATTTTTGCGCAGTTGAATATTAATTTTGTCTTACAGTGGAATTTGGAAGAATAGACCGGAATACTGAACACCGTTTTTACAAGGGAACCGAATCGCTGTATTGATGAAATGAATTGGAATGCTTGATATTTTTGTTGTTTATGGATACAGGAGAAGTTTGACTAGGCGTATTTTTTAAATAACAATACTTACAAACTATTTTGAAAATAAAAGGCATATAATCGGTAAAGTAGGAATCTTTCGTACTATATTACATAACCTTAAGGGCTTCTGAAAGGCTCATGCATCTTACCTTACTGGTACTACGTTTTCTATAAAATAGTTAATAAATATCTATTTTTCTTAAACGATCAATAGTCAATCTATTCACTAACATAAGAAAAATGTTTTGCTAGAGCAACTAGAATTTAGAATATACTATGTTTAGGTTCATTCAAAAAATGTCATGAAAGCAATTATCAATAAACAATAACCGATGATAAAAGTATCTCTGCTCAATGACCTAAGATAATTTTAATTGATTCCATTAATACTGTAAATACAAAACTTGGGTTACAGTCTGTCTATTATAGTAACAATAGTATATTAACAATTTTTTTCCCAAAAAATTATTTACATACACTATATTTTAAATTAAAATAAACCGCAGCCAATTCATTGGCACTTAGCTTCCTCAAACTTTAAAAAATGTTCCAATATGAAATTAGGTATTTATTCTATTTAATACTGGGGTCAAAAGTAAAAATGACAAGTCTATTGTTTTTCATATGTCGACATATATATATATATATATATATATATATATATATATATATATATATATATATATATATATATATATATATATATATATATATATATATATATATATATATGTATATATATAAGCATATTTTTGTGATAAAAACAAAATTCTTTTATGCACACCTAATCGACAAAATTTATTTTAAAAAACTCAAGAAAAGGTTTTAACTATAAATAATCCTATGCCAAAGTATAGCATTTAAAAAGCAACTTAAAAAGAGTTGCATATCAAGTTACGTTTCTTTTCCAATTAACAATAATATATAGATTTTGCAACACAATAATTGTTGATTAAATTTTATTTATGAATATAGTAAATGCATTCTACTTTTAAAAATAAATTTTTTTCGTAATTTTGTACGATAATTTTTTCGTAATTTTATTACAAAAATATCATAAACATGAAAAAACGATATAAAACAAAAACAAATCTTCAATATTAAATTTTTTTTTTATTTCAAATCATCGCCAAACAACGTATAAAATGAGCTTTGATTGGTCAAACATTACTACACAAGAAATCTACGATAAAAAAATTTTTGAAAAAGAAAATATCATAGAAAATAAAAAAACGTTATAAAACAAAAACGATTCGATGGATCTTGAACATTCTTTTTAAAAACAATAAGCGTTCATTGGTTAAAAATTACCGTATAATATTCAAGAAATAACCAGTCAAAAAAATGTTTAAAAATATATAACCTCGAATATCTTGAAAAATAAAAGTCCGTATCATCTGAGCAAAAAACTTAGCTGAGAGATAGTAAATAATTACCTTTTTAGAAATTTTCAGAAGGAATAATGCTGTTTTACTCAAGTTATCGTTTGCCATAGAAAATCGATTCTTTTTACAAATTTGATTTATTTCTCAATCATAGAAAAATAAAATGACTGAAAAATTTTACAGAATAATCTTTTTCATTGTCCTAATTACCTCTATTTTTGTTCAAAGTCTTTTCATCATATATTTCATAGAAATTACCGTTCAAACAAAAAATTACGTTTATCCGAAATTTTAGTGCTAAAAGATAGGTAATTTTATGCTCTTTCAATTAAATTTTCACTGGATCGATGATATTATTTCTAACGTACTAAAAGACCCGAAAAACTAAAAGCCAAAAATCGAAAAACTGCTAAAAAACAAATAAAATCTGAAAAACTATAAAAATTATTATTGTGCCCCCTTCAATAAAAAAAAAATACAAACAAAGTGAGCCCTGAAGCATTAAATGTTACCATGGATTACTCAAGATATGGACATATCCGCACGGACATTTTTTAAAAATAGTGTATTTTGATTTCTTATATCGAAAATCATGTTTCTAACATGTTGTTGGAAATAATATACAATTTAGCAAAACTTTTTTTTTTACTATCATAAAGCTTTCCCTTTGAGGAAGCAATATAATGTTGGTTTTGGTGAAAACTTTAGAACTTTTAAATATATCCTTAAAAGTTAACGACGATTTGATTAAGGGTTTAGTAAAAAGTGACTTTCTAGATTTTTTAATTCAAATGTATTAATTAAAATAAATGCTATGAATACTTGAAGAAACCGGATTACGGTAAACGCTCACGGAAATCAAAATTAATTTTGACTTAAATTAGCGTGAAATTTGGCCTAAAAATTAAATTTTATTTCACTACTTATTTTAATCAAAGGACTTTAGAAAGTATAGCTACAGAATGTTTATATTCACAGCGTTAGAACGGAATAATAATAAATATAACATTTTGGACTGCCTTCGCAATTTTTTTCTGATTGTCTGCTACTATAGTAGTCGATACACAAAAGGCCGTAAAATTTTCAAATAGGATTAGCTCAAGGTTCAAGCGCAGGTCAAATGGGACCAAAAAAAAGAACAATAGACACGTTTGTTCGTTCGTTCGTCGCTCTCTCACTTTCTCTTTTTTCTTATCCTTCTTCTTATTTTCTCTTTTGCTATGATTGTAATGCCGTGAGATTCGCCTTCAAAACCGAGCTAAAATACATTTTTGTTAAAGACATATATTACGTAAAATGCATTAATTAGCATCACAACTGATATTTTCGGCAACTTTACTGGCTCTGTACGTTTTAAGTAGAAAATACCAGGTGAGGTAAGGCTTTGACAGATTCTTTACAATAATAAGCTTAGTTACAATAAAAATATTTGTCAAAGATAACAAAATAATTACAATATTTGATTATCTCATTTTTATAAAAGAAGAAATATCCGCTCTAGCCACGAGAACTTCATTTTTTGCATTGCAAACATTTACGTAAAACAAACGATGCAACGATAACGATATCATAATACAATATTTACGATATAGCACTCTGAGAAAATTTAAAAATTGCAGTCCATTTCGATTAAAATTGTAGTAGACAAGTATATGATTAAATTTGACATGGGAAGTAGATACATGCTCGAATGAGTGAGAAACAATTTCAAAGAATGAATCAAAACGAACTTAACTAATTTTAGATTTTCTTTGATAAATATATTTAATATTCCTTTGGAATTCATAAGGAAGATAAAATGAATTTCCAAAGACAAGAATAATTAAAATCAAATGAAATACTCCTTTTATTAGAAAAAAATTCAAATTCCATTGCGCTACGATATGCCAACAACACTTCTCAGATTATAAATTACCCTCTAAAACTGGCTCCACCACAACTTATATATATATTTTAATTAAAATGACAATGTAGCTCATGCATACACGAGCTGTTTACGCATTCATTCGTCCGGCAAATTTAATTAGAATACCAAATTTAATTCCCGGAATCATTTCGTACATACACACACACACGTGTATACGCGCAGGAAGATTGTTTTCTCGACTAGCTGTATACAACATACACATATATATATATACGTAAGTGCAACGCGCAGGGACTTCCTCGTTGAACTACCGCGTGTTATGTGCAACAAACGGTCGTCCTTGCGCGCACACAAAAACACGCGTCTCGAGAACAATAAAAGTGCAAATCGCAGCGTGATTAAGCGTATGCATCGAACGCGACGAGAGGCGCTCGCACTTTTTTCTCTCTCGCGATCGAACGCTGATTCGACAGCCGTTTGAATAATGACGAGTACGGAAGAAAATGTCGTTTAGGCGCGGAACGGCGCTTAACGAGAATGCTAATTGCCAGTGTGCATGTATATATATATATATATATATATATATATATATATATATATATATATATATATATATATATATATTGCACCTATTTAAAGGTGCTTCTGTGTATTCTGCCCAATGTATAGAATTAGATGCTGTAACATTTTTATTTGCTCAGATTCATTTAACACCTGGCAATATATATATATATATATATATATATATATATATATATATATATAGCGTTTGATCGAAGCTGGCGTTGTGTAAAATTTTCGAACGAGATCGTTTTCCGTTTGATCGCGACCTCGAATATAACTTTTTTTATCAGGTGAAGCGAGATGAGGGGAATGTGTCTTTCCGGTTGGAACTTTTCGCAGACATAAAAAGAGAAATGTTGGGTATTGGAGGTTCGGGGGGACGATTATTTATACGAGTTTAATCGTTGACTGGAGAAAGAGAGCAGAAGAAGCGCGTAAGAGGTGCTGCGAAGAGATGAATATTTCTGAATGGATTAGGATAGCGGAATGTAAATAAAGCATGAAAAAGGCATAATTAAGTATAGGCGAGATGATATATGTTATGTTAACTACAAACCACAGATAATATAAAACAGGATATAAACGGATACAATACATTCGACATGAATATGATTTATCGATATATTTCTGAACTTACTAAACCACACAAACATCTTCATTTTCTGCATTTCCTTATGTTTTTACACAAACAAAATCATCATCCATACATTTTAGTTGCTTAAGGAACCCGACCTTGTTTAAATCTTGGAAGTAAACGTAAATGTATAAAGTCTCACTAGAATTTTTTGTTTGAGTTATATACATAAAATTTTTTTTATATACTTTTTTATATATAATGCATTTTACTATTCATGATAATTTTAGAATGTAGGGAGATCAATCATCTTATCTCGTTAGCTTAAAAATCTCTGAATTACTAAAATCAAAGTTTTATTATTCACGTTCATAGAACACACGTTTACGGATCCAATATTTAATGTACGACCGGTCTGAAGTTTTCAGAAAATCTTTATTACTTTTACCTTGGATCGATTAAGACAAATTAAAAAAAATTTAAGTTTAAGTCTAAATATAAGTCGATTAATGTTATTTAATTTTATGTTTAAAATAGAATTTCATGAATTTTTATACAATGCTGTTTTCTGGCGTTAAACTGAATATTTTCAGATCGATTCATGAATGAGTTAAAAGTTGATCTTAGTAATCCAGAAACTTGTGATCCAACTAAATGAGATAATAATTAACCTCGATACGAAATTTTAAAAATACTCATGAGGCGTTATATTTTACGCTATATTTTTACTAAAAAATCTTAATGCGAGTGCCTAGATTCAAAGAAAATATGCTCCATTAGGCCCTAATATTCATTCTCCAGATTCAAGCCAAACTTACTCCTTCAAGCACATCTGCATACGCCAAACAGAACGGACTTAGTTGTGTAAACAGCGCGCAAGCATATTTCTCATCGAGGTCGGCAATATCCCGTGGGAATGAAGCGTCCGCTCGTTCGGCCGGGTCGCCCTGATAAGAAAGCACAAATCGGCTAATTAATGCCTCTCTCGCGCATACATTTATCTCCTTACACTTAAGATTACACACTTTCGTTGTACCTGCAGAGTGTCTGTGCACTCGCAAGAAGTTTCGCGCGTCTCGAAGTATGCATAGGAGGCAGGAGCGCCTGCGAGGGTATACACGCGCGTTGTATATTTCGCGTCCGTAAGAGGCCTGCGGCGCGACGCTATCTCGGGAATATAAGAGTACAACTGGGTACCTAGGAGCGGAGCATTTCTATTGCCAAAGTCAAAGTTTCGTAATTGAGCGCGCGGCCGACGTCAACTTTGTGTATATAACGAGTGCACGCCGGGACGAAGTATAGAAGTTTGGAAAATGAATCGTGGGTAGGATATGGGAGGGAACGCGAGTCGATAAAGACGTTGGATTCTCGTTGGTTATTTTTGCGAGGGCGAGGTTTGTTGTGGTGAATTTCTATTTTACCTGAGTATAGAGGCTTTATTTGTATTGGTATAATAATGGCATGCTGAAATAATTTTTGCCTTTTCCTACACAATTTTTTCTGTTGAGTAATTTGTGGCTTGTATGAAAGCATTTTTTTAACAGTAACATTATAAATCTGTAGAGGAGAGTCCCCCAGTATGGACATCCACGACTATGGGGCTGATACCGCTATATGGTAGCACTATAGATGTTGGATTATATGCATGTTATAGTTCTATTAAATTAAATATGTCGTTATTCTCCGTGTCAAAAGTTATTTCTCGAAGATTAAACATATGTCCAGTACATAAGCTAACTATGTACTAATTATTTTATGTATGATACGATTCAAAATAAAATAGATTTAATAAACATAGTATTATTTTATAACTTTTACGTATATTTTATTTGAAACACCATTTTAAGTACTTGGAAAAAATAATACTCCTCTCTAAGTTATAGGTCTCTATACTGGGAGACACTCTTTCGATAACTCAAAATCTTAATTTATGGTTTCTTATTAATACTTAACTTCAATCGAATTTGACCGAAACTAATTTATTACATACATAAGGTCCATTCGTACAAAATAATGTATTGTGAAACTTTCATTTTCATCTAGGTACTCAAAAGTTATAGCCAAAAAAGCTATGAGTATCCGTATTGGGGTACTCTCCACTATATAGAAATTTAGTGTTGAAAGTTTACATTTTCAGAAACAGACATTGATTTAGCTACCTCATTAGCGGTCTCGTGATGTCTATATGAGAAAATATCCAGTACAGTTTCATAGTAGTGTTATGAGAATGTTCGTGCATAAATGCATTGTACCTACTTCCTTTCATTCCGTGTATATAAGAATTAATAATATTTACATTGCTTTTAATGGGCTAAGGCGATTGCCAGGTGTTAAATGAATCTGAGCAAATAAAAATGTTACAGCATCTAATTCTATACATTGGGCAGAATACACAGAAGCACCTTTAAATAGATGCAATATACACCTTAAAATTGTAATTAAAACAAATTTTTTAGAATCAGTAAAAAACCGCTGTTAATTCATTGGCACGTAGCTTCCTCCAAACTACTCAACTGTTCTTCCAATATGAAATTCGCAAATCAGCGACTCCAAAATCCATCAGTGTCAAAATTGTGTCACCTCGAAACGTGCAAACCGCAAAATTTTCCCAATGAGTATAGTATTGATAATGGTAATATCTTGTGTCGCGTACGAGCAAGACTTTGAGGTTTTGACACGGTAAAATTACAGATTTTATTAAGTATTGATAGTAAAAAAGTTTCACACTGGTTGCTTTCAAAGGAAATATTATTATCTGTTCATTAAAACAAACTTTTTTTTTAGTTTAACTCAGACAGGGCCCCTTAAGATCTCCTTTAAATCCTGTAAAAAGTCATTATCTATTATATACATTGCAAAAATATTTTTATGTAATCTAAGTAGATACAAGTTTTTATATCTTACATATGTATGTTATATGTGAGTTTGCCAGGATTTAGACCCTTCTAAGTGGTCTTTATAGTCCCCTAAAAATTCGTTAATCTACATTATTGAATTTAAGCTTTTTTATTTACTTACCATGGGTTTCTAAATTAGGCGGTAAAAGTGTACTCATGGACTTTCCGGACTAGATTTTTCTAAAAAAATTATTTCCAATTTATAGACACACATATATCAATAATAATAGAATTTTTATAGTATTTTCATAGTATCATTATTGATATATGTGTCTCTAACAGTTGGAAATAATTTTTTAATGAAACGTAGTCCGGAAAGTCCATCAGTACACTTCTGAAGAATAGTTTAAAGCTTCGGTGGCCATGAAAAATGTACCGTCTGATTAACAAAACCCGTGGTAAGTAGTTAAAAAAACTTAAATTCAATAATGTAGATTAGCGAATTTTTAGGGGACTATAAAGACCACTTAGCGGGGTCATACATATTTAAGATATAAAAACTTGCATCTACTTAGATTGCATAAAAATATTTTTGCATTATGTATTTAACTCAGGCCAGCCCACTTAATAGCTTTTGTATACACTAAATATTTAACATTAAGATAAATACAAGTGTTCCCAAATACGAGAGTTCTAGCAATTTTACTGTCATTGGTAAAAAGAAAGCATATAAGGCTTCACTACTTTCAACAAAGTCACCGAGGAGCCGATTTACATAATTGGATTTCTTAAATTTTTGGCTGAAAGAAACATTAATTGGTATTACTGTTGTCTAGTTATCGTAGTCGTAACAGAACAATCTAAAGTTCTTTTATATTTTCAATTCCACTTTTTCGCGATTAGTAAGCGTGTTGTCATTTGCAGTTGCCGATGCAAATATTATTCTACGAGATAATTTATATGAATCACGGTGAATGATATGACTACGGAATTATTTTTTGCAAAAATAAAACGGATTCTTGAATAAAAGCGTATGATTCACTGAAAAAATGTACAGTTAATAAGTTTTTATATTGATTACATCTATATTCAAATGTTCTCAGTGTTTGTCAAACACATTTTCACTAAATTTACGTTAAAAAAAGAGACCGTCGGACTCAAAACACGTTTATCAAGTATTTCGATCATTTTTAAATGGATAATAAAATTTAATCAAAGTCTTTCGTTATAGTTACGTGACTATAAATTTGCCTAAGCGTAGGAAAATGTTAAGCAATTTATTTATTTATTAATTTACATCAACATACGAGCATAATCAACCTGAATTACATAAGGTAATGCGTAATTAGTACTTTCCATTTATTAAGAGTATAATTATTTAAGAATCTAAAACACTCTCCAAACATCCAAACAAAGACAAAAGCGAAATTACAATTTTCTAGAACACACCGCAATTCTCTCGAGTACAAAACCAACGCCACAGGGCAAAAAAAAAGAACCGCGCGACTCCCGATGCCCCGATTTCTAACGAGCATTATTTTTTCACATAATTATACGCGAGATCCCCGCACACAATGACCGATGAAAATATTCCCACCTCCTCGTGTGTATTATACCCAGCACCGGGGCGCGCGTACACTCGATTTCATCGGCGCTCGAACGTAACGGGGCCCCGTTATATTGTAATGCACGTATCCACGTACGCACCGCGAGCAAATTGCATGTATAATACGCATTTATAAGACTCTCCGCGCTCGCGCGCGCGTCTCTCGATATCGCTATAGAGTCATCACTTTCGCCGTTTTAGAGCGCGCGCGCTCGCGTTTCTTTACTCAGCTGGCGTGAAGCGAATTCCACGATCTGTGCAGGCGTCGAGTGTCCTGGAGAGCGAATGCCGAGTGCGCTCGATCATCGGCGCTGGTGCCGCGGTGTCATTGCCACGAGACGAGAACGGGAGTAGAAGAGAACGGGTTGGCGGTTTTGTAGGTGGGCTCGATGCGACGTTGAGAGGCGATACGCTTGGATGTGTATTGAAATTGGCTCGGTTGGAACGGGACGAGGATGGATGCTAATTATAAAATTACGCGCTGGTGATTAATTTTGAAAATAAGAGTGTCCGAGAGAGCGAGGGAGTAAGAGGCGCTGGAGAGAGATGATTAATACGCTCGCGTGGGCACGATTGAAAACATGTACTCTGATTATTCAGCTGGAGAATGTAAAATTCATGTAAATTCCCGGTGAACAAGAAGTATAGAGATGATCAAAAACGAGCTACCGAAAATTTAGTACGGAGGTAGTTTCCGAATGCTGATTAATCTTGTAGATTACGTTTTTTGTACCGTACAGTACTAAACTTTTTTTTATCAAATTTAATCTTAATATATTAAAGAAACTGCTAAAACTGAAGAAAAGATATCTTTTGAATGCTAATTTTCTATAACATACTTTTTAAATATGACATGCTAAATATTTTATACGAAATTCTTATTTTTATGTCACAAATCAATCAAACATTAATAAACTATATATTATCTTCTTTATAAAATCTATTTTCGGCAGATACGGTTGTTATTTATGTAGCTAATATAGCACTAAAATTTACCAAGAAAATTCTAAAATATTAACTGCCTATTAACATATCGTATCCGTAAGTTGAAGTTGATTGAATTTTATAGTTTTACATTAATGGAATTCAGGAACTGATGTTTTTTATTAACGAGGAATTAATGCGCTCGCGACAAGACAAAACAAAGAAAATAGAAAAGTAATAATGAAGCGTCAAAACAATACTCCTGACTCATTAATTTTCAATAAAGTCCGTCATCGTCTGTTATTATTAGGTATATATATACTGTAATACAACCTTGACATCCTCGAAATCCAAATCTTTATTTTGAAGTGTTGTTTTCTTCAGTCTGCCCTCGAGCCGAATGCAACACACATTAAAAAGAAATTAATTCAAATCTAAGATAATCCGTGCATCTCCCGATAAAACATTTAATTAGCTTCTCATTAACAACTCCGCGACTAAATACAACAATCAGCCGACCACATATAAAAATTAGGATAAGACGCGCGAATCTCAAATCTGCTTGTACACAACTCGCCTCGGCTTATCACCGATCTCCGCTCATATTTTCTCCTTTTCCACTCTCGAGATTCCTCATATTTTACTGTTTGCCCACAATCATCCCTTTTTCCACACACCCCACCTAACGTCAATAGAAGCTCTAAATACCTACATTTTTTCCACGTGTCAACGTACGATTATTATCGCGTCGTTACACACACACACACACACGTACGCACGCACGTACTTAGCCGCGTATCACATCGCGTGTGCATGTATATGTATGTGCTCTTGAAAGATCCGATAGGGCGAAGAGCGACATTACACACACACACACACACACACATGCATATACTTGAAGCCCGCCTATATAAATTAAGAGCGCTGTCGCTTGCTTTGACAAAGTCTCTCGTGAAACCCCCGAAGACTGTAAAGCTTCGGGACGAGAGGATCAGTGGGTGGACGAGAAAAACGTGAGTATATGTACGGATGCGCGAGTGTGACGAGGTGTGTAGTGTAAGCGCGGGGTCGCTGCACCTATTCGGGATAGGATCCTCGTGTTTTGAAAGGACTGCTCGGGCGCGTTCCGGTTTCGGGAATGCGCGGAATAGGCGGTGACGCTTTTAGCCTGATTATTCAAATTTGCGGCTTCAAATTGAGAAAGAAAAACTGTATGAATTTATTCTGGGTATTTATAGGCATTTATTAGTGTGTATACACAGATCAAAGTTTTTTGCGATATAAATATTTCTTTCTACGGAATTGACCGAATAACAAACTATTTCCTTGAATGAAGTGAATATTTATTAAGCTCAAGAATGTTTTTTGTGTATTAAATAAATATTAAATATTGTAGAATAAATTTTTTGTTCTGTTCATGAAAGATATATTTAGTTAGATCTCGAAAGCTTCTTTTTTTAGTGTAGAAATCCTGGTGGAAAATTAAACAGATTTTTTATCAAGTTTGTTAAAAATGCTCCTTTTAGTATAAAATTTGTGTGAATTATAAATAATAATAAACTTTCTTTACTATAGACTTTAAAAAAATAGATTACTTAGTAGTTAGTAGTTAAAACGTTGTAACTCATTTGTTAAAAGGGAGGGGGGACAATTTTAAAATAAATAACTGGTTATAGTAAACAATTACGTTTAGGTAACAATTATTAGTTATGTTTTAAAGAGCAATATCTTTATTATTAGCAAAAGGTTATTATTCATTAGCAAATTATTTCTAAGCAATATAAAATTTTAAGCAAAATTGCTGAGGATATACCAGTGAATATATGAGGAATTTCACAAGAATAAATAATATAATAAATAAAAAGTTGAGGCACACCTCTGCAACCAGTTTATTTTCATTCTATAGGTCATATAAAACATGTAAAAAATGTCCAACATGCAAAACAGACTATGTCATTTTTTTGAAACGTATATCAATTTCTCTTGTGGGAATTTAACATGGGAATTGTGGATTAAAAACGGTCACCAGTGATATAACAATTACTTGGCTTTTAAGGGTGCAAACAATTTTTTACGCAATAAAATATAAAGTAGAAGAGAAAAGATTTAATTTGAGACGTGCCGCGTTTTAAAAGATTAACAATATCAAAAGTTATGAGTGAACAAAGATAGTGAATAAACCCGAAAAACGCGAGAAAATGGTAAAAAAATGAAAAATAATGAAATTTAGCGATTCTTTTATTTTGTTAATATTTCTTAACGCTGTACATCTCAAATTCAAGCTTTTTTCTCTAATTTATATTGTATTGCGTAAAAAATTGTTTGCACCCTCAAAAATCAAGTAATTGTTATATCACTGATGACCGTTTTTAGTTTATAACTCCCATGTTAAATTCCCATATGAGAAATTGATATACGTTTTAAAAAAAATGACATGGTCTGTTTTGCATGTTGGACATATTTTACATATATTATATGATCTATAGAACAAGAAAAAAATAATTGCAGAGGTGTGCCTCAACTTTTTTTTATTATTTTTTGTACCATCTAAGTGCAGATTTTTTGTGGAATTCCTCATATATGCTTTTATTGTAATCATATATAGAATAAAAATGTATTATTTAACTGCAAGATAAACAATTTTAAAATTTATTGATACTTTTTAAATAGCCGTCATTCCTGAAAGTTGCTTACTATTTTCGTTTTTCTCACCTTTCTTAAAGCATTGTTCAATTCAACGTAGATTAAGAAGAAAATTATAGTATTTTTCTCTGATTGTTTTCTGCCTCGGTCGTTGCTCTAAATACGGTGAGCATTTACAGCGACGATTTCGAATTTTTATCTTTTACCTTGAACGAGATTCTTAGCGTCTATTAAACTATAAAATATACAAAGATTATTTCAATTAATAATAATCAGTGCGGTGAGAAAAAGTCAACCTTTTGCGGGTTATTCAACCGATGACGAAGAATATTTTATGAGTTGTGCGAAACAATCCTTGGGAAACGTGTGTAACTTGTATCATTCTGTATTACGCGTTTAAAATGCATAAAGATCGATGTTACTTTTTAAAAATAAATCAATCTTTGTATATAATTATAAAGATAAAGATAAAGTTCCAAGCGATCACCTTGCCGTACTTGACTTTTTCTACTGAACAAATACATTCGCTTTACGTCTTCTATCATTTAATTAAGTTTACGGCGTTATTTTTTTTGTATATCTAAAGAGATATCAATTCTTTTTTATTTGTAGACTTTCTATATTTATCAACAGAAATAGAAGTTACACAGGTTTCTTATTCACATCAGATTTCATATATATACAGAGGCAATTTTTTGCATTCAAACCAAATGCGATTGACAGATAATGCAAGGTGATTATTATTATCGAATATTTTATTTCTCACTTTGACGCTTGACAACTGAACAAGTGAAGACAAATTTCATATAGCGTTATACATGTTTAAAGATAGGCACTTATAGTGATAATTTGTGTTTTAGCAATTTATATTTTTATCTTTGTATGTAAAAACCATCTACGAAAAATATAAACAAAGTTCTACAGTTCTACAGTTTTTAATATTTTTAGATAACACCTTTTTCACACGAGTTACTAAAAGCACAATTTGCAATACTAACAGATCGAAAACTCCTTTCACGCCGATCACGAACCTAACATTAATACAAGTATCAAAGCTCCAATATTCCGTCATCTCTCTACCTCGCAAAAGGTCAACCACATCCTTGTAAACCCACGTTGCAGGCTACCGCGCTGCAGCGCTCGTTAAAAAGTCAAATGCTCGCACCTTGAATCAATCCCTCCACCTCAAACCTGTTCACAACACAATACCACCTAAAAAAGAAAAAGAATCGCCTATTATCTCTCCATTCAGCCTCGCGCCAACTCTCAGAACCGCATAAATATGCATCTGGCACATCCATCCATCCATCCATCCTCGATTCCGAAATTCGTATTCTCCCTGCGCTACCAGCACACACACACACACATATCTAATCTCCGCCGATAAAAAAGGAGCACTCCTCGCAATACCGATGAGCGTAAGCGCACACGAGATATACTTACATGCGCTGGGTGCACACACGTATACGTACACCATAAGCAGTATATAGGTAGGATACCTCGCGATTTCCTTTTTGTCCCAGCTCCCCCCGCACAGCTGTACGTGATCTCGGTGCTAGACTCTCACGTGTATAAGTACCCCCCACTACTATAGTGTTATATATATAGGAGGAGGAGGTGGTAGCGTTCGTGGGGGCCCATCCGTAGAGTCGTACCTATAGTGTACCAAGGAGCCGAGCCGAGCTGCTGTGCCGCTGAGCTCTCGCGAGATATGTCGAACTTTTTGCTTCACTGACGTTTTCACTTTCTAAGTCCTGGCGTAAAAATAATCCGACTCTCCGAGAGCCGCTACCGCGCCGCCGACGCCGTGCAGAGCGAGCCGAAGCGTGTATCGTTCGCAAGGCATCGCGAGAGCGTAAGAGGGATATAATATGCCTTGTGTGTGTGTGTGTGTGTGTGTGTGTGTGTGTGTGTACGATACTGGGAATTGGGAGCGGTTGCGGCGAGAGCACCGAAAATTAGAGTAATGGGTTTTTTGTTTGTTGTAATTCTTTGTTTGTATACTTTAAATGGGAGGTGAGACGTTCGACCGTCGGGATTTTAATGGATTGTGCATTGTAGAGAAATGAAGATTTTCACGGGATTTCGATACTGAAATGATTCAGCATTTTTTTACGATAATATTTGTATAGATATGTAGCTTTGAGCCATGATGAATAAAGGAGGAGCGCTTTGTTTTGACAGTTATAGAACAATTGTTTTTTGGATGTTTATCTGTAAATATTTGCACAGAAATGGTCTTTTAAATTGAAAAGAATGTTGTTGAATAAGTTGCTGGGAGGAAAATCAGTCAACCATAATATTTCATTTCAGTTCGTAAGTAATCGTTTGGATTCAAGATAGAATCTTGTTGGGTTTGGTTAGCGGAGTAGTAACAGGCGAGTATTGAAAGATGATTATTTTTTGCATATTCACATAAATTTGTTTCCCAAAGCTAAGAGAATTGATTCAATATATAACTATTTACCTATATACAGGTACGTATTCTGATAGATTATAAAGTATGTATTCTTTGTTAACTATGTTAATGTTTGCAAAAAATACAAAGCTAAAGACGCTGTAGAGTTGTACATAAATTTCAAGACGTCATATTTAAGTATCGGCAGCCTCTGAAACGTATACTGAGATGTGACTTCATAAAAAAAAAGAAATTTTAAATATAAAAAAAAGATTTAAACGGATTTAAAAATCGGCTTAGTGTCTCTTTCAATAATATCATAGACGCTGACGAAGTAAAATAATGTTATGCAAGGAAATTTCTCGTAGAATATTGAAAGAAGACGAGTTTTCTTACTTGAATCCCCATTGATTTACTACAGAAAAAGTTTCGTCTCAGAACGATTTTCCTCTTAGCAATTTATTCACGATTTCTTCTTCAGTTTGATTCAAGAGAGTGCATTTCTCCGCATGCAGACAGAGTTATCGTATGAATGGGACAGCACAATTTTTCGTATTTTTCTTGCATTCCTTTGTACTCCGTACACGGTGCATTCCAGTCCTTGACACCAAAAATCAATTTACATTCGCGGAATACGCTCGGCCAAGGGAACGCGATCATCCAAAAAACTAATTAAATGAAAAAACCCGAGAACCCCCGATCCTGTTTCAAAAAGAGAAACCACGCTCAAATCCCAGCCGATCGCCTATAAAAAAGAAACTTCTTTCCCGGACCTTGCAAAAAAATTTCCGCGAGAGCAGAGAAAAAAAAGAAAAGAATTCGGGCGCTCGCGCTCGCGTTCGCTCGTTCCATGCGCAATAACGCGTATACATATAATACGAACGATCGGCCGAAGATCTCGCTCTCGTTCGAAACAGGTTTTATACCTACGTGCAGCACTTAAACTCTCTTCGCTCTCGGACTTTTTTTTTTTCTTTCCTTTTTCTTCATCGCGCCGCGGCATGAGCAACGGCTCCTCGGACCGTGTCGAGACGCTATACCTATACACACACACACGCACATACACACACAACGCGCGAAAATATCTCCTAAACGCTTCGTATCTGTATAATATCTCCGAGAATATCATAAACCGCGTGTGTATATTACGTTTTCAAATTTCGCACGCGCGGGGTTTCGAAAAGGCGCAGAGCGCACAGCTGTAACGTTACGCACTCGGCGCCCGCGGACGCGCAATTATCAATTATCCAGTCGGTGGGCTTTGTAATTTCTCGCGTGCGTAGACAAAGATCAGCTGGTGCGTGGAATTTGAGTTTTGAAGAGGAGAGGAGCGAGAGGCGCGAGAGAGATCCGTATCGGCTTCTGCACGGGAGCCGCGCTTTTATAATCTTCTTCTCGCGCGCTCGTTCCGTCAATCAAGCCGCGCGTGATGGGTACTTGGATTGTGGAACTGTGGCAGTGGTTTTTAGCGAGGAGCTGTTTTCGAGCGGATATTTACGTTGTTAAAAGTTGATTTTGCAGAGAGACTTTTTGAATTGTCGATGGATACACTTTCGAATAGGCATTTATTGATTCTTTAGATTGAGCCTCGAACCGTAAACTAAATTTCTCTGTCGAAGAATATCGAGCTGGAAATCCATCTGATACAATTGAGCTGTATTTCTAAATGGATTTGGCTGGCCATTCGGATAATGCAACTGGAATCTATTAAATAATAAATAAAACTGAAAAATATCGAAAACTATTATTATTGTTATTTAAAATACAATGTAAAAAGTTAAGCGCGTAAAAATGTTTAAATATTTGAATGGAATATTCAATCGCGATTAATATATTAAAATTTTAAACAAAGTAAATATCAATTTTGTAATTCTTCATTATTATTTCAGAACTTTTATACACCATTTTATTACTGTTACATTCTAAATCTATTTTAATTTTGTATGGCTCATTTTACACGTAAAGAAAGGAGGTTTCTTAAAATTTGCAGTTTCAAGAAAACTTTTCAATTTAATGATGCTAAACCTACCTGTCACGGACAATTACGAGGACCCACTTTATTCATTTAATTTTCAAATATGAGTAAATATCAAAAACAACTTTTCAGAGATATTTTTTAAAAATCCGAAAATAAAAAATATAAGGAGGTTTTAGCATCACCTTAAAAATAATTCCATCCTGTTAGCTCGAAGAAAATTGCAAAAACTAGATAAGAATACGTTAAAAATAAACGTCTTGCAATATTTGTCTGTTACTACTGCAATGTACTATTTAAATAGCGAGATGCCCACGGATGTGTAATTAAGGGACGCGGGGAGACATATAAAACTGACTGTATTGTTTAGAGTTTATCAAAATAGGTACATTAAAAAAAAATTTAATCCTGAGAAGTGAAGGGAAACTTTAAGAGAAAGAGGGTCAAATCTGATATAATAAGTGAAAAAAATCAAGATTTTATCAGACATCAAGGGGGCAAGCCTGGGTTAAACCCAAAAAAATTTTTCTTTTTCAAGTCCACAAAACTTTTTATATTTAAAAGGAATCATTCTGAAAATTTGTATGCGATCAAAACACTAATATCTTAAACTTATATTATCATTCTTTTTACTGTTCTTTCTCGCTTCAGAAATCCAATGAATTTTTTAAAAAATATTAAAAAGATTTTTCATAAAATCGATTGGATTTCTGAAAAAAAATAATAAAAAAATTTTAACGAAAACGTGCTCCTCTCTTTTTGTAATACATGTGAAAATGAGTCGAATAACCGTCGAAAAAAAAATTTCGTTTATCATGTCACCTAGAATCGTGTGAGGACAAAGTTCCTTTAATAAATATGGTATTGAACATAATCATTTATTGTGACGTGTAGAGTCAAGATTTTGAGGTTTTACAACTGTAAAATTTAAGATATTGTGTTTTGATAGTATACAAATTTTTCAAATGATTGCTTTTAAGCATAAATAGATTTCTGGACTCGTAGACAAAGTCTTTTTTGCATTAAACCCAGTCCTGCCCCCTTAAGTAGTAAAAGATATTAAAATTAATTAATTTTTTTTGTTATTCACTTTATACAGAGGCAAATTTTTGTTTAAATATCCCATATCAATGTTTTACCTGGGACTGGCATAGGTCATCCATAGATATCCAACTTTTGTCAATTTAAGTGATTTCTTACGTTTTTCTCGACATGCCTTATCCTTTGTATTATTAAAATGTGTATATAGAATTTAATTTATCGGTAGGATTTCAGAAGGGACTAATTTTTACAAAATTGTTTAGCCAATAGATTTTATCATATAAGTCTGTGGGTTAAAGGCATAACGACATAAGTCCATTTTTTATATTTCTGAGATATTAAGGTTTAAAGTTTTTATTCTCCATTTAAACCAATGTTTTAAAAAATCACAAGTAGTGAATACAGTCACTAACTTTCACACTTTCACGATTTTTTGCATTTTTATCTGAAAATACTAAAAACGATGAAAATTTAATTTTCAAAAAAGTGGACTTACATCGTTATGCCGGGAACCCACAGAAGTGGTTACATAACTCTAGATTTTTCCGCGTAAAACTCTCCCTCCAATTCCGTTGCATTACCGTTTTCAAACTCTCGAGTGAAACACCACTCGAAAAAACGCCAAAACCCATCGCAAATCGTCCTTAGCCTGAAATCAACGAGCAGAAATGTCGGTATAAAAGAAAAAAAAACCACACAGCTCCCAATGAATTCCTCGCTAAGCCCCTAACGATCCGCACCGGCGTAATCCGGTGTCTCACCGCGCTCTCTCAAGACGCTCCTGCGTAGAAAAATGCCACGAAATCCCCGCAGTCCGCACGCAATCGCGCTATCCTAGGGAGACCCGATGCACGCGCAGCGAGCGAGCCAAGCGCCGCGCGCGCTCTCGTGCACGTGCAACAACGTAACTCGCTCTCCCAAAGAGAAAGAGACGCCAAACGCGCGCGCGCGCGCACACATAACCTCGCGAGGCCCGCTGGCCCGCCTGTGTACATGTGTGTTTCTACACCGCGAGCGCGGGGGTGGGCGCAAGCGCGAAGGGAGCGGATTTTCTCGCGGGGTCTCGCTTGTATACCTATACGGATCCATGGGAAAAAAGAGCGCGCCGCGAACAAAGCGCGACACAAAGGAGGCGCTGAGAGGGGCCCACACCCATACAGATCATGACTCTCCGTTCCGCAGCGACCGCAGCTCCACTCTACGGGTAACATATATGTGTGTATACCATGTGTCCCGCATCAAAGCGTCGATAGGCGAAGTGTGGGTGGAAAAAATTTACCCGGGAAAAAGCGTAGTGAAAAGATCTGGAGACCGTCTTCGTACTTTACGACCCATAATGAGAGGAGGATAATCCGTGGAGAAAAGGTCGGGACTGAGGCTACCGGTAATGAGATACAACCTTTCCATCGATGAGAAAAAAACTTTACTAAAATTTTGTATAAACAAGTAAATACGAAGAGGGTAGAAACAATTTTAATGTACAAAAAATGCCGATTAAAATCAAATTTGAATGACGAAAATCGGATAAGATTTACTCAATGCTTGTACAATACTAAAATAGTCAGATATTACGTGGATCACTTTTTTGACGAGGCAAATGTTAGCCGATTTTTATCATTCGAAATTCGTTGGCACATAAAAAAAAATATTGTTTATTATTAATAAATAAATCTGTTTACTCAAAAATGTCCGATGCCAACGAATTTCGAATGATACAAATCGGCTAACATTTGCCTCATCAAAAAAGTGATCCACGTAATATCTGACTATTTTAGTATTGTAAAAGCATCGAGTAAATCTCATCCGATTTTCGACGTTCAAATTTGATTTTAATCGTCATTTTTTGTACATTAAAATGGCTTCTACCATTTTTGTATTTACTTGTTTATCCAAAATTTTAGTAAAGTTTTTTTTCTCATCGATGGATTATCTTCCCCTCGTTACGGATCGTAAAATACGAAGACTTGTTTTCCACCTACACTTTGCCTATCAACGGCTCGGCGCGGGACACATGGTATATCGGCAGTGTACACAGAGCAGAACGTATATACATGTATGATACATACGCGCAGGCCCACGGTGGGCGTAATTATCCTGTAAACGGAGAGCAGCGGCTCGCGCTGCAGCGACGACGTGTGCGCGCCGTTACAGGTATACATGCACACTTATAGAAGTCGAAAGGAGCCGTGTGGAAGCCCGATCGCGAGCCCGAGCCTACAATGGAAGGCCGTGAGTGTGTGCACGGTATACACTCGGTACTATGTATACGCGAATACACCCATACTCGCGATAGCTCTCCGAGCTCCGTGTGCGTGGTAAAAATGAAATGGGGCATTGGGTGAAAGTACTTCTCGGCAGCGGCTCGGCGGGCTCGCCGAGGTCTTATATCAGATCAGTCCGTTTCTCCGCTGCGCGCCGCGAGCTCCTGTACCTTCCTGCACTTACGCTTGCGACTCGCACTTGCGCTCTCCGTGCAGTATTCTCGCGCGTTTGATCTCGGGTAATGTGAGGCGTCGCGTCGCGCCGGTCGACAGGAGAGGAACATCCGAGAGAAGAGGCCTAATGACGCCGCTGTCCTCTTCCTCCTCTGCTTCTTCTTCGTCCGTCGGCTGCAGTTGTAGCTGCATATTAGTTTAGTAGCGGAAGGCAACCGAGCGCGCTTGCCGCACGTCACTCCTCGTCCGTTCGTCCGTCGCTGCGCACGCCTCTTCTCGGGGATACTCCTCCGTGTGCACGGTCCGGTGTCGTATAATAGCTCGTGTAACTCGGCAGTGCGGTGCAGGCGGACACTTGTTGACACATAAGCCATGACGCAGCCGGCGAGTGGTCCTTAACAAAGCGAAGAGAGAAGCGCGAGTGCGTTGACAGTCCCTTTATTTTGCTCACGCTCGCACGCTGTTCCGGTAATAGTTCATCGGGTGGATCGACGCGGCAAGATGAGGCAGAGCTGGAGTATCGTTGCACTGGCGGTGCTGGCGGTGGCTGGACTGGCGACAGGACTGGAGAATGGAGTGGCGAGGACGCCGCCGATGGGATGGCTCGCCTGGGAGAGGTTCAGGTGCAACACCGACTGCAAGAACGACCCGGAGAACTGCATCAGGTAAATGGAATCGCGACGTAAGAGTAAACTCGTTTTTCGGAGCGGGTATGTATGGACAGATGTAATGGCACTGGCTCTAGGAAGTGACGGGGTGCAGTCGGTTTTATTGCCCCGTCGAGGTATCGCGAGTTTTATCCGTTTGATTGCAGTGTGGGAGTTTTATTTTATTTTAGTTGGCTTTGCTCCGCTGATTATGTGTACAATGTATGAAAGCGTTATGGTAATGAGGTGTGGATGTAAGATACACCACTTAAATTCATATAATATGGCTTTTCAACTTTCTTTTAAATTGGTGCTTTAGCTATCTGGCCGTGGAATCTCGATTGAATAAGTTGCAGGTGGTTTTCCAATTTTTCTTCCATGCACTGACTTTTGACACTGTCAATATTGTTTTAATTGTTTTGATGCATGAAGTATTGTCAAAAAGTTATTTTAAACTGACAACATGGAATTCAAAATTAATAAAATTATGAGTCAGAAGACAAGTGCCATTTTCCAATAGCTGATTCAGCTTAATTATTTTTGTTGGCTTAACAAATAAAAATAAACCCTGGAAATTGTTAAAATGATAAGATATGCATGCACAGGCCTTTACTGCATACTTACACAAGTGTTCTTTCCTACAAATAGGCTGTCAGCTTCAGAATCATAATAACATTTTCTCTAATGGTAAATTTCTTGTGTAAGAATAAAAATATTCTACCAGAACTATGTTGCAGCTAAAAAAATATTATTACAGTAACTGCAGTTGCACAAATAATAGAAATTTGTAAAAATCAGCTGTAGTACTCAACTTTTTGTTGAAAAAGAATTGTTAATCAATAACACAGTATTAGATTATTTTTATTATTTATAATTTTATAAATTTATTTGTAAAAAATATATTTAGTAAACCTTTTATACACATAAAATTGTTATTCAATAGCTCCATATTAGTTTATTTTTATTATTTATAATTTTATTAATTTATCTGTAAAACATATGTTTAGTAAACCTTTTATATGTAAAATTGTTATTCAATGACTCAATATTAGTTTATTTTTATTATTTATAATTTTATAAATTTATTTTCTAAAAAGACATGTTTAGTAAATCTTTTTTACATAAAACAGAGCGTTGATAAGTTATCTGTGTGAAAATAACAGTTACTGATAATGTTTTTTAAATCTTGTACATAGTGCAGTGTATGACAGTATAATCATTTTGGATAAAAAACATGATTCATGTTAGAGTTTATGATATTAAGAAAGTTGAGTAAAAGTACCATTTAAACCATTAACTACTTTTTCTCCACACATAAACACTGTATTGTCATTAAATAGAGCCTTGCAAAAAATGATTTATAATTTTATCCACTTCCTGAAGCTGATATCACTTCATAATTATACTATATACCACTTATGTAAAGAATTAATGATCAATGGGAACGTCATTCTTTAAAACAGTATATTTAAAAATTGCGGTTTCACGCTTATTTTTCTAAACACCTACCTTGCTATTCATTCACTTGTCATTCAACTTGAAATCATTACCAAGACAAAGAAATTACCTCAAAAGTCAATGTTGCCTTGTTAGTGTTTCAAAATAGGAAAGTTTTTTTTAAATGTTGTCTACTAATGAACAATGTACTTGTATTGTTATCAAGAGAGAAGAAATAAATTATGTGACTAGGAATTAGTAACACTATTTAATGTAAAACAGTTTATTTTTAAAACCGTATTTAATTCAGAATCATAAGTTTGTATATAAATATGTTACTCTTGTAATATGTTAACCACATATATTTTTCTATATAGAAAGAAGGGTACATTTTATTATATACATTTTAAATAAATGAAAAGATTATATTTCTTATGTTACATTTTAAATCTAAGAACTAATTTACAGCAATTTAAGCAAATTTCCAATTTTTTATAGCAAATGTTAGATTTATGATAAGAAAAATGTGTTAATCTGTTTATTTGATTATAATCTTGGATATGTAATAAGATATAAATATAATGTAAAATGTAATATAAATGTATATAAATGTAATGATTTGATTTTGAAATGTAATGAATTATGTAAAGTCTTTGATATCAATGTATACTTCCACTGCATCAGATAGATGTAGTAAACAAACCTTTGATCATTTTAATTTCTCTAATTAATTCAAAATTCTCACGTAGGATACCAAATTACTCTAGGATGTATTTAAATTTTGGGAAATAATTAATGCAAATGCCTGTTGATACGATCAAAAAGGTAGACAGTCAGTTTTATATGTAATCTTTTTTCTGCATTTTACTTATGTATAAAACCTGTCTAACAGGTTGTATGGGCAATAAATTAAATAAAGTAACATAAAGAAAGGTGCAGAGGGATACAAAAACTTTCTGTGCCAAACTACCTTCGAAAAGGCAGTCACTGTATTGAACCACTTTCCTCTCAGTGCACTCATCAAGGACATTTACGTCCTTGAGGCGTGTGAAGATAGAACCATAAGCGTTATATGTAGATTTTGTCTTGTGATCATTACATAAATCCAGATTCTAGGTCATGATGCTAATGTGAATTTTACAATTTTCCGTTACAAATGCAATAAACAGTATTTAAGCTCTATCTATACAGAAAAGTATGTCTCAATAAATTTTTTTCCATCTTTAAATGTTAACGATTTTTTCTTGAGTGTCACATGAATCAAAATGGATAATTACTCAATCCCTACATGGTATTGCTTCTTTATGATAATGCAAGATATTAAAAAAAAAATATTAAACGAATTGCCTTTTAAATTTGTAGTGATCGACTCTTCAGAACAATGACAGACATTGTAGTTTCTGAAGGATATGCTGCAGTAGGATACGAATATATCAATGTTGATGACTGCTGGTTGGAAAAGGAGCGAGATTTCAATGGACAACTTGTGCCTGATAGACAGCGATTCCCTTACGGAATGAAGAGCTTGTCCAATTACGTAAGATCCACAAAAATCTCTTACCTAATTTCTGTTGTGCAATGATCAGCGAAAGTAATGAGTTAGATGATTGACGCTATAGAAATTATGTAGCATCTTTAAGTTCCTCTCTATAAAAAAAACTGTAATGGTCCATTGATGGCTTTGCTTAGGTCCACTCCAAAGGACTGAAGTTTGGTATCTACGAGGACTACGGTAACTACACTTGTGCTGGATATCCTGGTGTCATAGGATACCTGGAGAGTGATGCTGCTCTCTTTGCTTCATGGGATGTGGACTATGTGAAACTTGATGGCTGTTACGCTCATCCTAGTGAAATGGACCAAGGTAATTGAAAAATAATTATAAAATATGCAAATTGAACTTAAACCTTTCTCTTGGATATTTTAAGTAATTCAAAATTATTGCTTCCAGGTTACCCTGAATTTGGCTTCCATTTGAATCAAACTGGAAGACAAATGATTTATTCTTGCAGTTGGCCAGTTTATCAAATTTATGCCGGCATGCAGGTAAACAAACATATGATTTCACAATTCATGTTTCTCTGGTTTTACCTAAAAATTTGTGTGTATACACTGAAAATGGAAAGTTAGAAAGTGCTGATAATTTAGTCTGATATTAAGAAAGACAGAACCTGCTATTAACTTGTGTAGTGTAGCTTCCTTCATAATAATATGTAATTTTAAAGACAAATCATATGACAAGCACAAGATGTATTTTTAAAATAACAATTATTTTTCTATAACTGTTATTTTTTCTAAGGAAGTCACATAAGTGGAAAACTGGGAACAAAAAATGTCTAGAAAAGAGTAATTTATAAAAATCAGACTTTAATAGTCTTTTTTATTAAAATCAAAATTTAATAATTGAGGCGCTTAGTTGCCAAGGGGTACAAGTGACATTTCGAGTTGGCACCTGAAAATGTTGCTTTCATATTGATTCAGGGGCCAACTGGAAAAGTTATTTGTACCCCTTGGCAACCAAGTGCTACAATTATGAATAATGTGTTATACAGACAATTATCGTTTAAGAATATCAACTAAAACAATAAAAATAAATAAATAAAAAAAATATTTTTCAGCCAAACTTCACTGCAATTATTCAACACTGCAACTTGTGGAGAAACTTTGACGACATTCAAGATTCTTGGAGCAGTGTGGAAAGTATTATAGACTATTACGGCAACAATCAAGACGCGATTGTGCCAAATGCAGGACCAGGACACTGGAACGATCCTGACATGCTGATCGTCGGCAATTTCGGCTTGAGTTACGAGCAGAGCAAAACGCAAATGGCGCTTTGGGCCATTCTGGCGGCTCCCCTCCTCATGTCCGTTGATCTTCGAACGATCAGACCAGAGTACAAAGCTATTTTACAGAATAAGAAAATTATCGACGTAGACCAGGATCCTCTTGGAATTCAAGGTCGACGAATCTATAAAGTAAGCTTAATGGTTTTAAAGTTATATCTCTATTTATGGTCACATCAAAAACAAATAAGTATCAGCATAAATGTGTTGCTCCAGGTGTTTTATTATCTAATTAAATTTGTCAGTAACTCATAAAGTTAAATAATCTGCAATACTGTATTATTAGTAATTTTTTCTTGCATTTATAGCTTTTTAATTAATTTTAGTTTTACGTCGTTGACGTGAATAAGCAAATTAAATGAGAGATAATTGCAGTTTAAAAATACATGTATATATTTTTTTCAAACAAGGATAACAATTCTTAACTTTTATAAATTAGAAAACGTTATGCTTTGTTTATTGAGACTCATATAGTTATCACAAAATACTTTGTTTTATTATAGAATATTGAATAATCAATTATTTTTCTACAGCATAAGGGCATTGAAATTTGGGCAAGGCCCATCACTCCTGTTTACCAAAACTACTATTCGTACGCTATTGCGTTCCTGAATAGGAGAACAGATGGTACGCCTTCTGACGTATCTGTGACGTTGAAGGAGCTTGGTCTGCAGTACCCTGGTGGATACAGAGTAGAGGTATAGTACATATAATTTTTTGATTCAAAAAAATCATATAAAATGAATTCTAATGCCATTTTTATTATCAATTGCTAGGATCTGTATGAGGACGTCGACTATGGTGTTCTCACACCTCAAACCAAGATTAAGGTCAAAGTAAACCCATCCGGAGTTGTCATCCTGCGATGTGATCTGCAATCCGATGATGTCTATGCCTCGAATCAGTATACGGCGTATTCGCCTCTAGATCAAGTGTTCAAAGTCAGACACAACACTTTTGAGTGATTTTGTATAAATTATTTTTAAACAAATTTAATTCTCTTTTGTAATGAATTGTTTATAAAATGCGTGACCATAATTTGTTAAGGCTGTAAAAATAAAATATTTGACATAAAACGAATTTACTTTGAGTCATCATTTATTATTCAAAAACAATACCTCTTCTTTATTTTTTTGCCTAAATTCTCCTATTTATGAGTAACATAAGTACTTAATATTTATTTTAGTTTTGTGAATCATAATTCGTGAATGTAAAATTCAATAAAATTAAGGTATTGTATTAATTAGAATGACGAGCACAGAGGGCACTAGAGTAGCGTAGTAGCTCTGAACAAGTGCAAAAGGGTAACTGACAGTTATGTGACAAATAAAAGAAATTTTTATCTTAATTTCTGTATTAAAAAATATTATTTCGAGTCAGAAGTTTGTTCAAAATGAAGACTGCATTTATGGTGGCTGAAAAGCCGTCTCTGGCTGCATCTCTTGCCAATATTTTAAGTAATGGAAGATGCACATCCAGAAAAGGTAGGTTAGAATATCAAGGGCTGTCTGCTAAATTGGAGTATAATTTAAACATTTTCGCACAACAACAAATGATACTTATATATTTTCTTAAAGAAGTCATTGTTAGACTTATCGGCTTTGTAAATTTAAAAAAAAATGACGATCGAAAACACTAACTCAAGGCATTCTTTGAGCATTACTTTGAAAACTAAAAATATATACATTTTTATTATTTGAAACATTTTTGTTAAACTAAGGATTATAACAATGTTTTTTATTTCAAATTAGGTTCAAATGGATCTTGCTCAGTCCACGAATGGGTCGGACAGTTCAAAAATGAGTCTGTTAATTTTAAAATGACCTCAGTTTGTGGACATGTAATGAGTTTGGATTTCATAGGAAAATATAACAATTGGGATAAAGTTGATCCAGTAAGTTAACCTTAATAAATTTGTTGAGTGCTTAAAATTTTTAATTTTATTCAATTTATTATTCAATTTATAGGCAGAGCTGTTTTCTTGCCAAACCGAAAAGAAAGAAGCTGTTCCAAAGCTCAAAATACCCAGTTTTCTTGCAAAAGAAGGAGGATATTGTGATTATTTGGTCTTATGGCTGGATTGTGATAAAGAAGGTGAAAATATTTGTTTTGAAGTAATTCAAGCTATCCAACAGGGGTCGACTAGGAAATTAAATCCAAATGTAAGATTTTTTGTCTTTTTAATGTTGGATATAATTTTAGCGGAATATTATTTAAATAAGATAATTATAGGACATATGGAGAGCAAAATTTTCTGCGATTACTGATAAAGATATTAAAGCTGCATTGGCTAATCTTGCCAAGCCAAATGAAAATGAAGCCAGAAGTGTTGACGCTCGCCAGGAGTTGGATTTGCGAATTGGATGTGCATTTACAAGGTTCCAAACAAAATTTTTCCAAGTAAGTTAAATTTTGATAGTTAGCTTAAACTTTTACATTGATAACATTGATAACAGCATCATATTTTAACTATATATTATTTCTAGGGAAAATATGGTGACTTGGATGCTTCGTTAATTTCATACGGCCCATGCCAAACTCCTACGTTAGGATTCTGTGTGCAAAGGCATGATGAAATTCAAACTTTTAAACCAGATCCATATTGGGTTCTTCAGGTACTATAATTTGAATAGAATAGCTGAATTATCTTATTTTTAAATCTTCTTGATTAAATTAAATACATTTTTATACAGGTCCAAGTCAAGACTGCAGATGGGCAAGATGTAACTTTAAGTTGGAGTCGAGTAAGATCTTTCGATAAGGAAGTAGCCAGCATTTTTCTTAGCCATGTAAAAGAGCATGATTATGCAACGTGAGTACATTAAATGAATTTTAGTCTATTGAAAAATATAACAAAATAACAAATTTGTTATTATTGTATAGGGTGGAGAGTATCCAGAGCACTGAAAAATCGAAAGCACGGCCCATAGCTTTGAACACTGTAGAATTGATGAGAGTAGCTAGTTCTGGATTGAATATGGGGCCGCACCATGCAATGCAAATCGCTGAACGACTTTATACCCAGGGTTACATAAGTTATCCTCGTACAGAAACTACATCTTACCCAGAGAATTTCGATTTACTGTAAGGAGCCGAAAAATAGTTTTTATTTTTAAATAACACTCTAGGAGTATATAAATCATAAAATTTGTTATACTTTTAGATCAACTCTAAAGCAACAGCAACACAGTTCAGACTGGGGAGATGATGTGCGTAAAATTTTAAGCACCGGAATTAATAAACCGAAAAAGGGACACGACGCTGGCGATCACCCTCCCATAACTCCGATGAAATCGGCTACTAGAAATGAATTGGACGGCGACTCTTGGAGGCTTTATGATTACATCACGAGGCACTTCATTGCAACTGTAAACTCTTTTATCAAACAAATATTTAACCCTTAATTATTTTGATAATAGAACAAATTTAAAAGTAATCATTCAAATTATTAAAAATTGTAGCTAGCACGGGATTGCAAGTATCTCAGCACTACCGCCAAGTTCGAAATCGGTATGGAGACTTTTACCGTCACCGGACATTCTCTCATAGACCCCGGATACACAAGCTTGCTGACCTGGCAGGCGTTAAGTAACAACGAGTCGCTTCCCAGATTCACCATCGGCGAAAGAGTCAAGATTGTAGACGTAAGTCTAATTCGACAGCATCCAATTTTCTTTACAATCTCACACTCTCCAAATCGACATTCCCTTACACCTTTCAAATTTTCAGAGCAAACTCCTGGAATGCTTTACGCAACCCCCGGACTACCTGACCGAGTCGGAGCTGATCACCCTTATGGAGAAGCACGGCATAGGCACCGACGCCTCGATACCGGTTCACATAAACAACATCTGTATAAGAAATTACGTGAACGTGGCGACGGGCAGAAAACTCGTTCCCACCTCGCTCGGCATAGTCTTGGTCCACGGCTATCAGAAAGTGAGTTTCCTCTTCCCTTCGATTGCGAAGTGAGTGTAGCTTTTCTAAAACTTTCTAAAAAAATGTCTCCGGGCGAAATTGCGCGCAGATCGATCCGGAACTGGTGCTGCCGACGATGCGCTCCGCGGTGGAGGAGCAGCTCAATCTCATAGCCCAGGGCCGGGCGGACTTTTACGCGGTGCTGCAGCACACCGTCGAGATCTTCAAGCAGAAGTTCCATTACTTCGTGCAGAGCATCGACGCGATGGACCAGCTGTTCGAGGTCTCCTTCTCGCCGCTCTCGGCGTCCGGCAAGTCGCATTCGAGGTGCGTGTATTTACATCCGGCTGCTTACGAATTCTTCACATTTTTCAAATATAAAGATGTAATTAGCTTGAAAGATAGTGTATATGTGAGAAAAATGATTTACCTGCTAGTTCATTGTTTCGTATTAAAATTTAAAGGTAGTTATTTCGATCTAAGGGATTTTTTTCTACCTTATTTGTGCACTTTTTCCCCTTGAGATATAAAAAGTGATAGTGGTTTATTTATATTGAAAAATTAAGTGCACCCAGCAACCAGATTTCTTTTTTACTTTCAAGAAAACAATCTTATGCATCAAATTTGGACCTAATTCTTTAGTACTTAATCTTTATTTTTGTTGAATTTTTTTTAATAGAATCTAAAGTAAAATTAACAAACATAAGGCTATCTAAATATATATATAAAATATTTCATTCTCAATAATGTATGTTTTTCTCATATTTTAAATAGGTCCTGTTATAGTTTAACGTTATTCATGTATTTTTTATTATACTTGTATGCAATTTAAAAAAAAAAAACTGAAGTTAAGAGTTTTTATTTGAATGGTGACTCTTTCATAATTTGATCAAAAGTACCGCTTCATTGGAAAATCGAGGTAGTAAGAGAGAGAATACAATTCCTGATTACAGTTTCACCAATACTCTATGTTATTTCATTTACTATTAAAGTTTTTACAAAAAGATGAAGAAAAATCGAAGTAGAAAAGAGTCAGACGCACGATTATTCATGTTTGCTATTTATGTTTTCTTGCAGATGCGGCAAGTGCCGACGCTACATGAAGTATATACAAATGAAACCTTCGCGACTGCATTGCGCACACTGCAACGAGACCTACAATCTACCTCAGAACGGAAACATCAGGATTTACAAGGAGCTCAAGTGCCCGCTGGACGACTTCGAGCTGCTTTCCTGGTCTACGGGGACGCGCGGCAAGAGTTACACTTTCTGTCCGTACTGTTTCAACAATCCGCCGTTTAGGTAATATTTCAGATATCCCAAATATAAATAATTTGTTTGCCGAATTTGACTAATCTTTGTTAAACCTTGCCAGACAGGGCGAAATTTTGCTTAACTGTAATCAATTTTGGACACCTTACAAAGTTACGCAAAACTTGACAAACTCGAGCAAATTCGAGCAATATTTAGTATAAAGTTTAGTAAGAATTGCTTGTTATGAATATATACTGGGTTGTTAGTTATTTTTAGTAAAGTTTGGCATTATACTCCATGGATAAAGGTAAATTATTTAAAGTTAGATAAACTTTGGTAAAATATTGGGAGATATAAAGTTTTATGGAAATTAATGTGAAATTTATAACTTATATAACTCAACAATAAAATAACTAAAAGTTCAGCATAGAATTCTTTCGTAGAATATTATTCTTACTAAACATTTACCTGAGTATGTGTGATTTAGCCAAACCTTGCTAAACTTTGTCACCCTTTCAAAGTGTCCGCAATCGACTAACTTCATTAAAACTTCTCAATGTTCGTGAAAGTTCGACATACAAATTATTCCCACTAAAAATATATATAAAATGAAACGCCACACATACATACGATCATCACATACATCCCCTTTCTTTGAAAATACCAAAACAAGTAACTCTCGTTGAATGATCCAAATGCAGGGACATGAAGAAGGGCCTTAGCGGCTGCAACGCCTGCACGCACCCGACCTGTCCTCACGGCCTGAACTCCAACGGGCTGTCGAGCTGCCTGGAGTGCGAGAGCGGCATCCTGGTGCTGGACCCGTCGGCCGCGCCCAAGTGGAAGCTCGTCTGCAATCGTTGCGACGTCATCATTCACCTGTTCGAGAACGCGCACAAGGTCAACGTCGAGGCGGACGACGTCTGCGACTGCGGCGCTCAGCTGGTCACCGTCGAGTACAAACAGGTGATTGCTCATCTTGCGCTTATAACTTGCATTTATAACTTAAGGGCTATGGGATGTTTCGTATTTAAATGTTGTACACGACGATACACTGGTGAAGAAAAATATTATGAAGTATAATGAAAAATGAATAAGTTCTTAATAGTTGTTCTGGTGATGGTGCGCTTTTGACAAATTACCTTAAAGATATCGTTCAACAACTATCGGTTCCTTATCATCAATGTTTTTAAAGTACAGTGAACTCTCGCTAACTTGAAACTCAAAGGGAAAAATTTCTAGTTGACTAGAAAGTGAGTACATGTATACTATTAAGTAATTACACAATAATTTTTTCTACTAAAATTATGTATAAGAGGTTAAAAAATACAATACCTAGTTTATTTATTGATTATAAATTGTGTACTCTATATTAAGGGTAAATTGATTGTTCATTCTACGTAATGGTTTTCTTCATCTTTGAAAAAAACTCAATCTTTTATTGTTACTTCTTCATACACCGAACAATGAACCCTTCGATATTATTGACAGATTGAAAGATACTGTCGCTGACATTTTCCCGTGCTTCCACGATTCGTCTGACCACTTTCATGCACTTCATCGCTTCCATGCTCGTTAAAATTGACTTCTCGTACATCGTTCATTCATTCATTTTCTTCTTCTTCGCAACGCTCACATTCCAAAACTAATATTTTGTTAGAAGTACATTTGTAAAACAAGCCGCCTCATCCTCATCTTTACTCTCATTACGAACGGGCGTTGAGAAAAAATCTGATTCCTTCGTTTGAATCTCTCGAGCCGACCCGAACTCGCTTTGAAATCGTTCTTTCCCTAGATTACACGCCAATTCTGGAGCCTTAGCTTGGACGAGCGATCCATTCATCGGAATTTTCCACTCGTCGATTTTCCGAACTTATGGTCCTATGAGTCGTTTGCTACTGCTTTCTTTACTGCAATTATCAAGAATTTTGTCTTTATCCTTTAAGAACGCGAGTAAAGTGTTCGCAGGGTCTCCAAACTCCATCGCGATTTCTGACTTTTTCTTCAGTCCTTTTTCTACTAAGCTAATCACTGCCGCCTTCTCGGCGTAAGTCAACGATCTGATCACTCGCTTGGGATGAGTTGAAGCCATAATGATTCTGTTTGTTCTTAGGTACACTGAAAAAAAAATTGTTAAATCTAAGTAAACGTTTCCTTGAATCGTACTAAGAAAAGATTTATTTGATAATAGTAAATATTTAATTATGTTTAGACTGGTATTCATCAATTCAATAAATATTTACTAAATTTAAGAAATATTTACTTTATTTAAGTAAATCTTTTCTTAGTGCGATTCAAGGAAACGTTTACTTAAATTTAACAAATTTTTTTTCAGTGTAGTTGTCTGGGGGTTTTACAAAAAATGAGAGAAAGTAATAAAACTCACGCACATCGTTGTTTAGAGAAAGAATCAAGAAGTTCCCTGATTTCTTTCAATATTTGTTACCGATGTTATATTTAAGATATTCGATTTAGAAGTTTGCTCATTATACATGGGCTCTTATGGAACTCGGCTATTAAAACAGATGGACGTAGGGTGCTATGTGTGTAAAAAAGCAGAGAATGAAGTAAAGAACTATGTACGTTATCAAGTAACTTATTACGAAGCTGAGCACAAAACGCCAACGCGTGTTATCGCATTTAATGCCGAGTATTGAATGAAAACGCAAACAAAAAGTCAAGCTTGTTGGCTGTGCGAGGTGGTACGCGGGGAAAGAGGGGAGACCGTCCTTCTGATACCCCCGAACCTCCTTAAGAGAGATTTAGAGAGATTGGAGTTGAAGAGAACTTCTGCACTGCTTATATACATTGCAAGTAGGCTGTTATGTACAAAGGGCTTAGCTTTTCTTTTGCGTTACCAAGAATATATTCTGTGGCGAAACGGAAAAACGACTTAATTTCACTTTTTTTCCATTTTGGGTTTATACTACATCTCACCATTATAAGTAGCCCACTTTCACATAAAAGTGGTAAAAGTTGCCGTAGCATATATATACCTAGCATAGGCGAAAATGGCACATTACATAACGACCTAAGTCTGTTTAATAAAATCTTTGCCCGACATACGACTAAAGTCCGTCTTCATGTGGATCGATCAGAGCGTGTATCAGTGATTTTATTTAATTTTAATACGTAACTGAATAGTTATTATATAAACGCATAAAAACCATGTATGGTATTAGAAAATAATTCTGTTGATTCACGAAAAATGATTTAAGTCCACTTTTCTTTCTTTTGGGTTAATTTACGTTAGATTTCATCAATATAAATACTCATTTTTCTCGTAAGAATAACAAAAATTGCCAAAGTATAGCTGAAGAAATTCAGAAAAAACATTCAGTTAGAGCGTTCAAAAATTAAAAAAAAAGATTTAGGGCTACATCTCTGGGACAACTTACTTCTTGTTCTTTAGGGCATGCAGAACACGGTAAAAATAATGTTACCACGAATTCGGTCTCAGCCCATTGTTTTTTCGGTTACCCAAATTCTTTTATGGGAATTTAACATGGGTGTTCGGGACGTAAATAAACTAAGGATTTTGTTACAATAATTTATACACCATTTATGATAAAGTCTGTTATTTATTAAATACAATATTCGCCTTATTAGTATAACGCACTTTGTAACTACCGATCTGTATAAAGGCCAGAGTGCATCTGATCTCTGCGTCATTCTTTTTCGAGCTACAATGAGCTGCTATTCGCGCCGCCGAAATTCGCCACCGTCGACCGCCGAAAACATACGTAAGAGAATCGAGAACGTCATCGCGTTTGAACTGTACAGAAAGTCTTAGAGACCTTTTGCATAGGTACTTATTACACAGTTACATTTTCCTATTACTAATGGATTCTATCCGTAGCAATGGGGAAAATTAACAAAACCATTGTTCAACGGCATATAGTCAATGTGTAGGGGGCACGGCGAAAAAGTCATAATGATACATTCAAAAGTACAAGAAAAGAGCTTCAATTTAAAAAAAAATCGTTCAAAATGAATGCTCAGGTAAAAAGTTACCTACGTTTAAAAATAGTGAAAAATCATAGAAATTTCAATTTTTTACATAATCAAGTAATTTTTCCTTTTTTTCAAATGCTTATACCTTTCCATCCGAGCGGTCGTTTTTAACGATCTTTTTTAAATTGAAGATCTTTTCTTCTAGTTTCATGATAGTTAAATCACAATTAACATTTTGTCATATGATTAGGTATATATCTGCTAATTGAAAAAGAGCTAAAATAACCATTATTGATAAGCATATATAGCTAATGAAGTAATAAAATGTTAAATATAAGTTACTATAATAAAAGTAGAAGAAAAGAGCTTCCATTTAAAAAGAAAATCGTTAAAAATCGACCGCTCGGGTGGAAAGTTATAAGCATTTGAAAACGGAGAAAAATTACTTGATTTTGTAAAAAATTCAAATTTGTATGATTTTTTATTATTTTTAAACGTAGATAACTTTTTACCTAAGTATCCCTTTTGAACAATTATTTTTTAAAATTGTAGCTCTTTTCTTGTACTTTGATTGAATTGATATGATCTTTTCGTCGTACCCCCTACATATTGACTATATGCCGTTGAACAATGGCTACTTTTTGTTAATTTTCCCCTAGTTAAATTCCCATAAGAGAATTTGAGTAGCCGAAAAAACAGTGGGCCGAGACCAAATTCGTGGCAACACTATTTTTACCATGTTCTGCACGCCCTAAAGAACAAGAAAAAAGTTGTCCCAGAGATGTATCCCTAAATTTTTTTTTTATTTTTTGAACCCTCTGATTGAATGTTTTAGGCGGATTTTCTCAGTTATACATGTAGTCCAAAACTGCATAATGCATGATGATTTAAGTCGATTTAATAAAATCTTTGCTTAAAATACTACTTAAATTCATCTTTATATGTATAAGAGCGCTTATAGTCAATTTTATTTAATTCATGTTAATCCATTTTACTATACGATACATTCGTACATAGCATATGTTTTCCATAATGTTTTAACTGTTTGTATTCGTTATACTTATATATATATATATATATATATCGTAATCATCGGTCAGCTACTTTTATTTTACATAAGTTTTTACTGATATTTTAATATAAAAATAGTATAAGAGAATAATCTAATGAACGATATCTAATAACCTAACGCCATCTACACGCCACTCAACACAAGATATTCAAATTATGCTTATTGCAATTATTCGCCACAATAGTCGCACGCGTATTTTCTAATGGCAAGGGTGGATACCGATAAGAATTCGGGTCATTAAATCAATTTACATGGTTTTATATGCAAAATTCAAGGGGTCGGGAGAATATACTATTACTGTAGATTTTACAAGCTGACTTGTTCATTTTCATTTTTATTACTGTTGTATCATATACCTATTATTTTGTACACTCTAATAAGAATTTAAAAAATAAATAGTTTGCAAGTGATTGGAAGATTTTTTTAAATATAATTAACTATAACATTAGAAGTATTTAATCACTTGGATGTATCCAAGCATTGGGCACGTCAGTTTTTAGTTAATCCAAAACGGTTTTAAAAAGATTTGTTAGTTAGAGTAATTATTTATGAAGACTTGGTAGACAACATAAGGTGCACAACGTGGCTTTATAATAATTGTTAGAAGTGAAACATATGCGTGGGGTAAATTTGAATACATACTACTATATTTTAGGCACATTTGATTTTTCATGAGTTTTATAAAACGTACCTTTTTCAACATGTGTATACTTTATGATAAATTTCATTGTTAGGTAATAATACATTATGTAACAAGGGCAAAAAGTCGAATATTTTTCCCGTGGGTGAGTTTACTACCCTAGCGAGTGAGGCGAAGTGAGGGCAGTATCACCTGAGGATAAATCGACTTTTTTCTCGAGTTACATAAAGTACTTTATGTCCATCTCAACTGTGGCTACTTTTCGACTTGGAAAGTGGGACTAATGGACTCTTAAAAGACAATATTGTTAAAAGTCAATCTAAAATCAGGGTTATTGGTAGAACATGATTAAATAAAGGAATTTGGACTAGTTGTTAGTGAAGTCACTTTTTTTCCGCAAATGCGGGAAAAAAATGATTTGCGGGAAAAAAGTAACTTTTTTCCAGCTAATCATTTTTGCGGGCAAAAAGTGTAATTTTGGTCTCGCTTTTCAGGACAAAAAGTGACCATTTTTGTTGAGATTGACATAAAAGTATTTTAAAATTATTAATTTAGCTTTAAATACAACAAAAAAATAGTTAAATTTTAACTTCCAAAAGTCAAATTAGACCTAAAATTTGGATTTTGTTAAATTTTAAAAAGTACATATTAAGGAAATGTAAAAGTGAATTAATAATCCCTACCTTATCGGCATCACATTTATATTTTTTTTCTCTGCAATAAATAAATATTTCTAAAAAATGCCATGCTATCCCCTTCGTGTTCTTACCAGGAACCTTCAGGTAATTTTTCAAAAACTTTCATTATTAACACTCGGAGAAAAATGCGTTTGAAAATTTAACTACATATAGTTGTATATTTTCAAACACATTTTTCTCAGGGAGTTAATAATGAAAGTTTCTGAAAATTTACCTGAAGACTCCTGGTAAGAATACAGAGGTTATAGTATGGCGTTTTTTGGAAATATTTATTTATTGCAGAGAAGAAAAAATATAAATGTGATGCCGGTAAGGTAGGGATTATTAGTTCACTTTCACATCTCCTTAACGGCTAAAATGAACATTCAGAAAAATCCATACAATTATTTTGAAATAAACACTTAAATGTGTGACCGACGAAGTTAGTTCCCCTATACATGATACACTATGAAAAACTATGAAATAATATGAAGTAGTATGAACAAAACTATAACATATAAAGAAAAAGTACTTATGAAAAAAAGTATGAAAAATTGATAAAAGCGTTTAAATTGAATACTTATTCTACGAAACCTTTCTCCTACTTTTCCTTTTGAATTTTCAAAAATACTTTTCATAATATTTTCTCTGCCAGAGTAGTACAGCTTTCCTGCTCCAACAATTTTCCCATAAAGTGCAAAAGCCACATTTAACCGAAAAATTATTCCCCAGGACAAGAGCAAACTGCCGAACGAGGCGACGGAGATGACGGGCTGCGTGTTCTGCACGCCGGCCTTCACGACCCTGGTGGAGAAGCACCGGGCCGTGGCCTCGAAGCCGGTGGCGACGCGGGGCCGGGGCCACGCCAAGGGCCGCAGTCGGGGCAAGCCCCGTCCGCCCAAGGACAAAATGGCCCAGCTGGCCGCTTACTTCGTCTGAGCTCGCAACCCTCGTACCCTCCAACCCCCTTCTGAACGAACACCCTCTCAGCCATGCGTTTTTCTGTATATACCAATAGTCCGACTTTTGGGGAAGTTTGGGTAAAGGGCTTCTTTGGGCTCGTTGATTATGGAAATGAAGTCGTGGTTTTGCGATGTATGCAGTTTGGACGATTCGATGCAGCGAACAAAATATGTAATGTTTTCTTCGTCGTGATCGATTGGACAATTTGCGTCTTCTCATTTCGGCGTCGGATTTATAATCGTAGACCTCGAAGACCCCTGTTTATCGAGCTTCACCAACATATTTTATATGGTTGTCGAATAATTACATTTTTGTTGAAAATATTTTTCAAGTTTTGATGCTACCCTGGTGAAAATGAAGAAACTGTGAGAGTGGAAAAAAATGTGAAAATTAATATACATGTGGAACATCTGGTACAAGAAATGTGCAAATTTTTCACAATTTTTGATAGTTTTTCAGTTTTTTACACTTACCTTATAAAAAAGGGTATTTTATCCAACAAAACTTGTACAATTCATTACATTTTTTCACATTTTTTCACATTTTCTCACATTTGTTTTCATGGCATTCTCTTATATAAAGAAAATTACAACTGTGATAAATTGTGAGAAAATGTGAGAAACTGTGAGTTACTATGAGAAACCGTGACAAAAAGTGCCAAATATCCTATAATATTTCTAAAGATCCTGTTCCAATTGTAACCCTGAATTTACAATTTTTCACAAATTTCTCATGCTTTTGCTCACTTTTTCACAGATTTGTCACATTTTTTCACATTTCCACTAGGGTATTTTTTATGTTCTGTTTATTTATAGATCTTACTTTTACAATTAACAAAATTTAAAAAATTAAGTATTATAAAAAGACCTGATTAAAATGTTAACACATCTTTGTAAATGATTCAAAACCATTGTAGAAAAGGTGTATCTTATATGAAATAGTATGGCTCAAAGGGTAAACGCGCGCTAGGCTTTTTCGATTAACTGGAAATTAATTTATATTTTACGATTTGCAAAGTCTTCCGTTCTTCATACGGTTTCTTGTGTAGCAATACTTTTTTTTTGGTGTGAAAAATTGAGTTTTATCGATGGGTTAGCTCGAGAAATACAGTATGGAAGGTAGCAGCTGTTTGCGGACAGAAATTGTAAGATAACTAATTGTTTAAATGCAAAAATAATTGACTTTTGTATGCGATTAATTTAGGTTAGTAGGATGGTACTTTTCACTAAAAAGTAAAACTTCTTTTCTTTTTGCACGCGAGTCCATGTAACAATCGTGACGCAAAATGTACTTACGCGAGTGTTGTAATACGTTTGTTATAAGGCGATGATCCTTTTCAACGTTCGCCGCGTGTGCATCAATGCGATCGATCGGTGACTGAAGATTTCTATGTTAAACCCGGCGACTTGTACCGAAAAAGATGTCTCCACACATACAAATGTAAAAGATTTGTAAAACTTTGTAGAACGAGACGAATTCCATTAAGAATTTCTCGTGCTTTACGCAACGTCGATCGGCGAATTAGAAACAAAGAGTCGGTTAACGATTCGTTGATACTTAGAACTTTTCTAACGATTTCTATAACATATTGTAATTCAGAGGCATGTTGCATATGTACATGTACAAGTTAATTTTCGAATAACCTATACTTAATAACGAAAAAAAAAAAGAAACTCACACATGCAAGATTGAAAAACAAAGCAAATCAGAAGATCATCCGCGCGAGCTCACTCCGAAGAAGACGTATATACGCGCGCGATAAAATCCGCCACCGTGGAGGGGCATAAATTTTGGGCCGCAGCACCGTTCGACGCGCATATTTTCCCGAAAAAAACAAAACGGAGGAAGGAACGTCCTTGAAAGGTTGCGCGTGTCTTTTATATATGTACACACACAGGCACCCATACTCAAGACTGATCCCTGTGAAGAAAGGCGAGTCGCATCGAGGCCATCTCTATAGCTCCGGGGAAGATATCGCGCGCGCGCGAGCGAGCGTCTATATGTGTGTATACGGCGATTTAATGCTCTTCGCTCTTATTGTATACTGCTGCTGTACGGGAGGACGAGAAAATCCTCCGCGGGCAAGAGGCACTGACCGCGATTCGTAAACTGGAGGAGCGAGTGGACATAAATAAGGATGAGAAGCATTACCGAGATCTGCTGTTGTATGTAAAGTTTATTATACATGTGCGTGTATTACCTTTGTAGGAGACCTTTTTTGTAACATTTTTTTCCTTTTTCGTTTTTAATAAACGTAACGATAATCGATAAGAATGTGATTTCTTGTTGTTACTTTTCTTTTGGTGACTCTCGGGAGATCAATCGTGTTTATCTGACCTGGAAGGATCTGCTTTTTTTTTGGAAGGGTTGTTGACTTTGGTTTGATTGATGGATACCTAGATCTTATTCTTCATTTTAGCGATCATCGAGATACCGTCAACTGGAAGAGTACTGTTACAAATGTTTATTTATGACCCATAAATATTATATTTTATGTCCCTTGTAATAAGTTTATTAACGTGGTTAACGATATCTGGCCATAAACAATAATGGTTTTTCCAATGAGTGAACAATTTTCCAGCTATTCCTCCAAGGTAGAGCTCTACCTTGGTTGAAAAATCGAAAAAAATTGTCCCGAGAATTTTATGGTGAGTACGAAATCAATGTATAAAATTTTCCATCGATTCTTGAACCATTTAATACAATTCATAACATTTCAAAGCACTATCAGCACCATATGTACACAATATTCTATGTATGAGCTTCTGGAGTGTAAGAATCCACAATTTTTTTAACTTATTTACGCTGAGAGCAATAGGAGTTACTTAGTTTGATTTACAACTTTGTATTCTTATTATTTGTTTTTTTCTTTTCTAAAATAAAAAAAAAACATTATTTAACTAAGAAAATGTATTAAGGTTTCTAAAAATCCATAATTTTACGCATGTTTGATAGATATATTTTGCACAAATTTGAAAGTTGTTTTCTTAAACCAGTTAAATAAATATATCTTTATTTAATCATGTTATGATAGGGACTTTGACGCGTGTAAAGTTCTAAAATGTAAACTACTAAAAATTTTTTGTACAACTTTATTTTATGTTTTCTTTTTTAACGTAAGATTGGATTTGATGATAGAAGACCATTAAAAGTAATTTTAGGCACAATATGTTTTACAATATACAAGCACTTACTTTTACAATTAAAAAGAGAAACGTTAAAAAATTGCAATACCCCAACTCACCATAGTCATTTACAAAAATCAAAGTCACTCGACGAAATCCCCTATTTAATAAGCCAAACAACTTCGAACTCCGAAAATCATCATCACCGCCAACCCCTCGGCATGCAAATTAGCGCGCTCGCGAGGCACACTCTCGTGAATCAATATTATCTCACGCGCCGGTACCACGAGATCCTCCACCGCATACTAGCGGAAGAAAGAAAAGAAGAGAGAAAAAGCAGACGAAGCAGAAGGAGCGAGCCCTCGCGAGAAAAGGAAACCGGCGCAACAAAAACTACCTATACTTATATGACGAGCCGGAAAGCCTCTCTCGGCTGAAAAAATAATCGCGGCGCGAGAGGCTTTTTTCCGCGCGCGCCTCGCGGTGACAGCTACTCTCGCGTTTGCACACTCTGGTGTACGCTTCCTATCTGGCGTGTGAAAAGACCTGATACGCGGATGTGTGTGTGTGTGTGTGTGTGTGTGTGTGTGTGTGCGAAAACAGGAGAGAAGCGTCTTAAAGGAGATATAGAGGGCTGTTCTTTTTTTTTTGCTTGGTATCGCGGACACGCGGAGTCGTGACATGATTTCAGCGGGATGCGGTGGTGTATAAGATGGCTTTTAGCTGTTAGATAGATAATATACGTAAGGGATAGGTTTGGAGTACGCGAACTTGTTTTCAGTTTATATTGCCTCAAAACGGGCGCGAAATTCAATTCTTTTACATACACTGTGTGAAAAAATATCGCATGATAACTCGTGCGTACTATTTACACACTCGTGCGATTGCGTGACGCGTGTCGGCGACTCGTGCGGGGCTATCGCTATACCCGTGTGTAAAATCGGACTTTACGCACTTGTTGCATAATATACTAATTTTGAGAACAATATACATTATTTCGATGGTTGAGTGGAAGAAGAGACTATCTCAGAAACTGCTTGAAGAAAGAGATTATTAATTAAATTAAAAATAAAATTATTAACATTTTTAATTTTTTCAACATTATTTTAAATTTTCTAAATTTTAAAATTTTTTCCAATTTTGCTCAAAATTTTCTCAAAATTACCTTTTTTCTCAAAATTTTCTATTGTTTTTGTATATATGGTATATAAGATATAATTATTATATAATTATATATTAATTATATATTATAAATAACCTGAATATTATAATTATGTACAATATAATTTCATACAATAATTTGAAATTCAATTTTACACACTGAGTGCACAAAATAGCTATTTTCTAAAAAATAGAATAATTATTTTTTTTTGCAAAACATATACTTTTATAGTTTTAAGTGTCGTTGTTATGTAAAATTAAAAACGAGAAATTATTGCAATTGTTAAAAAGCTTTTCTTCGTGTTACATCTATAAGTTAGTTCGTTTTTCAATCATACACTGAGTTAACTCCTTCTTCAAGCGTATAACTGAGTTAATCTCTTTTTGAAACATTTTATGAATAGCCTCCTCTCCTACTCAACCATTGATTTATTGATACAACAGATTAAATTGTCTTTCTAAAGCTTTTGAGAAACATATATGTCATAATAGAGAACTAATTACTGCCATGTAGATTACTGAAAACAAGAGGAACACATTTTAATATAAAGAAAATTACCTTTTAAAATATCTTTTTATTTATCAAAGTAAAAGTAAATTGTTTTGCTTCGTAATTTATGCTTTGAAAAATGTAAGAAGTACTTATAAAACTTTTTATGTGATGAAAATTATTGTTTAGGGACATCCCTGAATTATACAATAATTGCAAAATATATTGTGAATGTGTCATTCGGTGCATAAATTTTTTTAAGATTGTACTGTTGGTTAAAGTAAAGAGGAACTACTTATAATTGATTAAATCTACTTTGACTATTAAAGTCTAGTTTACAAACAATGTTGCTAAATAGACGCAACATTTTAATATTTTTATTTCTATTTTAGTAAATCACCAATATAATCCGTAAGTATAAATTTTGCAATATTTATATTTGATATGCTTTCCCTAAAAATATAAGGTTTATAATATTCTTTATAGATGCTTCAGATGGTTATCAAGTACTTTTAAAAACCACATTATTTACTTATTTTCATAATTAAAAAAATCGGTAAGTATTTAATCAAACTGCACGGAATTATATTTTAAAATTAAAGCTTTTGAATATACCTACTTAATTGAATATTCTTAACAAGGATACGAATTCATTCGAGAATCTATCGACATATCAAACAAAACTTAAATCTCTGCTTTAAAAACTCGCTATCGTTCCTTCTTACACGCACGAAGAATTCTCGCGAAAGCTCCTTTCGATTTACTTCATCACTTCGCTCTCTTTCTCTTTACACGTATTTCTACGCGGCCAATCCGAGAAAAGAAAAAGGGGGAAACATCCTTGGGATCAACAAGCGCTTCCCCCGGAGAAAAAGAGAATTCCAAACTTAAGACTCGCGTCGATATATATACACACCGCCAATAAATGGAGGAGGATAAAGCGCAAGAAACCGTTTGCGCGCGAGCGACTATTAGCGCAAAACAATGACAACGACGACGACGTCGCGGACGTTTTTCACTCGGCTTCTCGCCACCCCTTTATAAGCTCTCGGATGTTAATAATGCCGAATTATTGTATGAGACTTCTTCTTCTTCTTCTTCGTCTACTTACTTCCTCTCTCCGCTTCTACAGCGGGAAGCTCTTTTTGCGCTATATATGTATATACCTACAGCGAGTTCTGTTATACGGAGGAATCAACTCGCAGTATTTTTCTCGCCCTCGGAAGTCGTTGCGCGTCCCTCGATTCGGATTAGTCATCGGGGCATCGCTCTTCCGGGAGAGAAAGAGAGGGGGGGGGGGGGCGTTTTGTACTTTTCTCTTGTAATAATTTAAGAGCGTGATCTCGACTCGGCAGGGTTCTCTCGCGCAGAGAAAAGTATTAGGGGAGCGAAGAGAAGTTGAATTTGTTTTCGCGTGGGCTTTGCGCAATGTGACGGATCGCGGGAAGTAATCGCGGTTGCGAGCGCTTTATGATTTAGTGAAATTTCGGTTGTCGAAGTATTGTGATTGAATCCCCGATAGCGCGTTTAAACTAAAAACGTTGACAATGAAGTTGTCGAACCTTTCGGAAACAAATAATTAAATTCATCACTTCGGATGCATATGGAACATCTCAAAATGATGCTTTACGGTCAAAATGGTATGTTTATCAATTATTATTTTTGTTCTATTAATAATTTTATAAAGTTGCAGAAACGTTGTTCTCATGTTTCGAACTTCGTTTGCTCATCATTTAAAAAACGTATAGTTGGTAACAAAAACGGATATTTCAAGAAAATGAACACTTCTTCCAAAAAATTAAAGTAAGAAAAAAGTACGAATAATACATCAAATACTTAACTACTTTTGAGTAAAAAATGTACCAAAAATGAAATTAAATCTAGAGTATAAAGTCTGCATCTATCGGTATAACAGATGTTCTCAAGTAGAACAAGTGCCGGAACTAATCATTCGCGTTTTAAAAATTTCCTTTCGCTCGTCAAGTTTATATTCTTGTTTATCAACGCTTCAAAACTACATAATGCGACTTTAAATTACACGCACATTTTTATATTTGAAGTTCCAAATTTATACGCGCTCTCAGATTGCGCGGATAAGAAACTTTGCACATAACAGACGGGAAGCAGAGCGACGCCCGCACTGGCGTCGGCGGCACGGCCATCCCCCTTCGATCGTGTATTCCAAATGAGGACATTAGCTTTGCATGTCGTATTACCGGAGAACGAATGGGCCTCGTAAAAACTCGACTTTTCAATTTGGAGACCGCGACAGTTGAGTTTTTAATTATTTCGGAATTGACTTAGAATGTGGATATTGATTTATTGATTGGTTAGAAATATTATTTGGGTAGTCGTACTTATATGTGTACAGATCTCCAAGAGCTTCCACCAATCATCAATTCGCGAGTAGAATAAATTAAAGTTTTTAAAATGGGACCATCAATTACAAATGAATTTTTGCAGATTATTTTTCCAGAAGAATTACATTGCGTTTAATTACACCAAACTAAGTGAAATCAGATAACAGTTAGTAGTTATCTTATCTTTTAAAGCACATTATTCGAACTAAATAATAAACCTAGATTTTTATTTATGTAAAGGAAGTGTATAAATTGGAAAAATCATGATTCAGAATGCAATACAAATTTGAATGTTTAAAAATAATGGAAATGAATGGATAGATGCAAAAACCTGGTTGTCATTTTGGTTTTATAAGTATCATATTTTTTCATTCTTTTTTGCACTATTACAATATTGCACAAAATATAATTTACATATTCGCGCGATATTAAAATCAATAGTTATACAGATTTATCCATAGAATATTACAATCTTTTATGTACAAGTTTTTCATACAAGTCCATAATATTAGGTACGTTATTATTGTATTATTTTGTTATGCAAAAAGTAACATTTGAGTATTTGTGTACATTATAATTAAGGTGATGATGAAGTTGAGGTTTAATGAAATTTGTGGAGATCAATTGCTTCATTTACTCAAAATTAATTTGATAACGAAAAATTATTAGAGTCTCTCTACGTGACAGGTTTTTGCGTACAACAGAGAAATTAACGAAATTCACATGTTTCACTCACCGACAGGCAAAACAGTCACGAACAACTGCAAACTCCCGTAACTTCTCCAGATTCCCCATCGCTTACACCGGCGCGCAGTAAAACCCATTTCCTGCCATCCTCTCTCTGGCTGCGCATAATCTTTTGCACGTAACCAAACAACGCGTAAATCTCCCCTATATCCACGCACATACTCATTCCACCGTTATAAAGCCTTCCGCGCTCGCTGCGCCTTATAAACGAATTTATCGACATACATATAAACATATAGCGAGGCTCGGGATCGCGCCTGTAAATTCCCAGCAATATTCGAGCGAGAGAATTGACCGAGCCCAGAGCGCGCGCATCATGAATATATGGGGAAAAATTTTCCTCGATCCCTCTCTCTCTCTCTCTCTTGTTGAGCGGAGAATGAGGAAGGGAAAGGTCCGTGTAGGCATCCAGGGCGTTTCCGGCGTTGATAGTTTTCGGGGATCGTGAAAAGCTGCTTGCTGTATTTGTTTTTCTGATGAGCACAAGGACGAGATCTGAAAAAAGATGTCTTCAAATGCGATATTTGAGTATTTTTAACGAAAGCTCCAATATAGATTTTGATTCCATTTACTTAGCAAAATCAGTTACAGTTGTGAGTAGACATATTCAAAAATTATGTTTTATAAAAAGTTCATTAAAATGATATTAATTTTCAAAGGCAAAAATTTATATTTCTTTTTTTTTTAAGGTAATAGGATCGATATCTGTTTCTTTCAACCAATGTGATTTAAGGTAGTCCTCGCGTAAGATAATATATTAGATAGAAACATGAAATTCTGATATGTTATTGTTCATGAGTTGTAATACTGTTAACCTGCAAAATTCTGCCCTGTGCCTAGACCTAGGACAAAAAAATAAAAATTTTTGTAATTTGCATGATATTTTATTTTAAAGTATATACGGATATTCAAAAATATCGTTTATATTTGAATATTTGAATGAAAAATTCAATTTTTAACTAAAAATATTTTGTATGAATTTGTTATAACTAAAAATATATTTAATTTAACGTAAAATCCGTACGTACACTCGATAACGAAAAATAAAATAAAATAAAAATAAAATTGGTTGATAATCCTTAAGATATATGAGAAACTCTACAGAACTTTTAACTTTTAGGAAACTGTACATAAAACCTATGAGGTCAACATGCTAGTATACTTGAAAAAGTTATTTCTTATAAAGTAAATGTTAAAGAACGAAGTACATACACTCATTTTTATTACTTTAGCAGCGATCGTTATTGGATACATACAAAACCCAAAGACATGTGATTTTTCAAGGATTTGCATTGGGAACTAGTCAAGAATGTATCCATTTTCAGACTTATAAAAAAATAAAGTCTTTATGAAATGGTGCAAAAATTCTTTTGTATAATTCTCAGTCCTACATTCAACAAATACGAGTTTTGAGTATGTGTCTGTTATATACAAGAACATATAATCCTAAAAATCAAGAAAACCAGATTTTGAAGAGAAGTAAAATTTTTTATATTTTATTATTTTAACGAAAAAAGTGTTGTCCTTTTTGAAAATTTATTGCGGAAACGTATTCTTATTCAAAACCGGAATCGACATTTACTTCTTATATAAGTATGCCACTTGTAGAAGAAAATTTATAAAGCTCTAAAAAATGTTACTCACTTCACCCCTCATTTTAAAAATCACTTTCTTAAATTATTCTTTTTAACTTTTTAAAAATTAAGTCTTTGAAAAAATTAGGGTTGTTAAGTTTTTCTTATTATTCGTGGTCATTAAAACCTTAAAAACACATTAAAACTGTGTTTTTTAAAAAATTAAAGCTCTTTTTTAAAGCAAAAGTCAGAAGTTCTTTAGAATCTCTAATATATAATACATTTCTCTAAACAGGTTCTTCATTTATGTCATTATTTACCCACAAAAAGTTGCCGAAGTAAATTTGTCTTTAACTGTCTACAGTGGTTTAAGCTCTTGATTGGGATACGATCTGTATGAAACTTGACTTTAGTTTAATGTAAAAATTCTTTAGTTAACTTTCTTTTTAAAACCTTTTACACTTTTTGTAGGTATTGCCGTTTTATTAAAAAATAATATTTTGCAAAAGTGCTGCGCTTAACCGAGATATCGTAGCATATTCTGTGAATCCGTTTGAATTCTTTATGTCAAAGCTTCGTGTGATGAATAATTTATGCTCTCGCATACACATTTTTTGGGGACCTTGACGGTTTGGGCTGCTGAGGCTTTCAATATTAATTCTCTTTAAATTAATTTTTTATGATAGAATATAGTTTAATACGTTAATCTTTAATAAAACGCTACATACAAAATTTTAATGTTAAAAATGTCTGTAATTAACTTCTTTCTTTTTGGTTAAAATATTTGCTTTTTGGGTTTCTCCAATGGAGCTTTACTGATTACGTGAGTGAATATTGATTCATTATAGAAATATACTAAAGTTGCAATCCAACATCAGTATTCTTTTGTTAAAAATAGAAATATTTCAAAATATTTAATGCTTTAGACCCAATGAGTAACAATGTTCCATTATTCTTACAGCTTTCTATATTACTGAAATGTAAAAGAAGTTCATTAATCCTATCGGTTGTAGTGTTTTTATAAATAAAATTTATTGACGACGAATTCTGTTTACTATGATCCAACGAAAACTTTTGCATATACCATACTTTAAATGTTGAAAACAATATAATATAGAAAGTCAGATTTTTAAAAAAACATTTTCATTAAAATAAGAAATCAAACATTTTATAAACAAATCTATCTAAATCTCAAACAAAATTATTTTTAATGCTAAAGATTTATAAAATTTTAATCTTCTGACCGAAGATTGATAGATCTTAATATTGTTAATATAAATGAAAGGGTTTAGTTATTTTGAATAAAATCAAGCATTAAATTTATATATACGCACCTTCATCTTCTCATTCTCAACTCCTCGTCGACTCTACATATACATCCCGCGACGTTTTTACGCTTTTCCTCGCTGTTCATAACGTTTTTCTTGCTCGGCTCGGGCTCTCCTCAAGCGAGTAAGAATCATCTGCTTCTTTGGCCCCTTTCTCACCCTCCTCTACACGTTTATTTGCGAGAACTCGTCGAGATCGCGGAAGATTGTCGGAAATTTTATCAAGCTCGCGGCGACGCCAAGACGAATTTACGAATTCGTAATATCTTTACAGCTGAGCTTGCGCGCAAAGTGTGTAGTGGCTTCCGTTTACTTTTCTCCGAAGGGTGAATGTATTTAGGTATATATGCGTTCGGAGCTAATGTGATTTTTATGAGAAGTCGCCGGATTGTTGATTAAATGATGAGGGGAGCGATCGATGCTGTGATTTTGTAATTGAATCGTGGGGAAGTTTTTGATTTTGAATTAAAAATTTATTTGATGGATTGGTTCGTTATGTTAAAACTTAATTTATTAAATCCTATGAAATCTAAAATTATATTCGCATATCAAAAGGAGCTTAAGTACCGGTCCATTATATTTTTACTGCAGTTTTATATGGTACTTACAATCACTTCATAATTATAGAGTTGCGTATAAAAATTTAGATTATGATTCCACTGCAAGGCCTATATAAAACCGCAGTTAAATTATATTACCTTAGTTAACAAAGGAATACTTTAGAGAAAACAGTCTATAGTCATTATTATTAAAAAAAGAATCATTAAAAGATAAAGTTATAATAACATTTAAAGTAAAATTCTTACACTTCGAAATACGTATAATTTTATTGTTTCATATAGAACCAAACCCATTTACTGATATTTTTCTGCTATCTGCGTAAAGAAACATATTTTTTCGGCTCGGCGGAAGACGGAGTAGGAGAATCAAGCAGTACTCGACTTGCCGGAAATCGGAAAACCATCCAATTTTCGGAAAATAGTCTTGGCAGTAGAGTATTATGTTAAGTGGAAGCGTGATTTTGACAACCCGAATTTGCGAGCTATTTGTAATCTAATTTTCGTATACTTTAATAGGTTTTTTTATATGTGAAAAATTAATTCAATAATCAGCGACTCTTCAGTGTATGTAAAAATTCAGTGATACTTCCTGATAATTTAAGTAGCAGAAGTAATAGGGAAAGAGGTTCCTCTTTATTCAATAAGTAGTAACAGATTGTATGTCTGACTAAATACTGTTGACTGTTACTACTTATTTATATACGACAGTTTAATTATTTCAGTTTATTACTTAATTCGTACATATTCTTTACACATTCTAAGTACATATTTTTACTTCCAAGCTTTTTTAGTGAGTAAATGTGAGCTTTCCTAAAAAAATAACTAATTTTATCCTCTCTTTAACTTTAAATTTGGACAACAGATGCGTAATTAACGACCTATAAAAGCCTCGTCCACTAGTTCATATTGAAAAGTATCAATTAACTTTTAATTTACGCACAATCATATTATCTTCAGGATTCTAATTAATTTTAACCGGGTACAATAGATTTTAGGTTTCTTTTTGGCTAGAGAAATGTTTATGACAGCTCTAAAGAGTTACCTAAGGTAAATTTCTTCGTTAATTGTACAATTAAACTTTAAGAAAGCTATCGCCTTCATAAGGACCTCGTGGTATCGAAAATTTACATACGATATCGCTTAAAGCCAACGATCAAGGAACCCATAAAAACTTGTCCATCACCCCATCCACAAACAAACCACGTTTATCATTCCACCACTATAACTATCAACCCCCTTCCCCACTTTCACCCCACTATAAAAAAAGCCTCCACCCCTACCACATCATAAATTACCACGCACCCATACACGCGAGACTCCGACTAGATTACACTCTCTCCAACCACTATTAAATTACCCTTATACTTTCGCTCTCTCTCTCTCTCTCTCCTTCTCTATACCCAGCTATCTTCGCGTCGCCGTGTGCACGCTCGTACATCATCTCGAGCGTCGGGCGCGGGCGTCACCGGCAAAAAGGCAGCGCAAGTGTGTGTACTCGGGCTCGCGTTTCGCGCGGGGGCGCGCGCGCGCGATCGAGGAGTGACAAATTCGAAAGAGCCCCGCGCGGTGCGTGCGAGAGAGCTGTCGCGTTTGAGGACTGGACGAGGGGTGGACAGAGCGAAGGTTTGGTTTGAGGGAGATCCGTCAGAGATTGATACTTCGGTGAGTGGAGAAGATTGGGCGTTCAGGGTTGTGAGAGGCAAAAAGTGCGACGTGTTTGAAGGGAGTGAGGTTGCTTTGGATTTTTGATGGTTAAACAATGACACAAGGGAGAAGAAGTGGGGTAATGGTAGATTGGCATTTGTGTAATAATTTTAGTTAATGTATGATTTGAGGGAAGGTCGTACGGGGATACGAAGCGAAATTCACGGTTCCGAACTTTATTGGTTGGATTTTTAATTTCTCAGGATTCTAAAGGTTGTCCCTAGTATTAGATAGAATATAAAATCGGGGACAAAGGAGGATGCATACAAAATAACTATTATGCTTTTCCACAGATTTAATTATAATTATTATATTCATCTCTTTATCACAATAGATCCAACATCGCGACTATAGAAGATACATCCATCGATAATGACTTAAATTGTTTTTTTAGAAATGCATTATTATATTCATTTGTATGTACCATCTTGTATCATTATGTAAATTTATTTTATAGAATATGGAGAAATACGAGAATTTTCTCTATCTATAATCTAATTCAGTGCCAATTTGATCCTTATGGTAAATCTTATACTATATAAAGTGCTACAGCAAGCATACATCGATTTGTGGAACGAATAACCTATTAAATGAACTATTTGAAATAGCATAACATTGCTTAAAGTACTTAAAACACAAGTTTTATTATGTTATTCATTTCTGAGTGTGTACTATTATAATTATACTTGTCAGTTCGTGAATTTCATATTAGTATATATCAATGATTAACACGCCTTTTGATTTTACTACAAAGAATAACATATTTGGATTTTCACCTCGCAGACGAGCACTTTTCAGGAGTTTCCCACGCATACTAGCATTTTTTAGGCGTTTTCCACAAAGACTAGTACATTTTGCAATTTCTGCCGCCTGACGTTTTCGTTTTTTTTTTATTTATTCGTGTTCGATTCTTTTGAGGAAGGTGATCATTTTTCGATTACCAAACGATTCGACCCGACGAATGTTTATCGGTACAATCCTAATTTATATATTCTATGTGCTAGTCTTTGTGGGAAAATTGCGAAAAGTTTTAGTCTTCGTGGGAAATTCATAATAAATGCTAGTTTTCGTAAGAAACTATGGAAAGTGTTAGTCTTCGTGGGGTTTTGAAATGTGCTACTCTTCCTAAGGGCCATTGATAAAATGTTTCATTTATATTTATTGATACTACTAAATTTTATTTAAAAATCCTATGCATTTAGACCATTAGGCCTATAATAAAAATATAAATAAATAATTAAATAAGTTAATAAATAAAATGATAATTCATCGTTTATAATTCTTTCCTAAAACTTAATGTTTTAACAAAACAAATATAAGACGAGACAAAATCAACTACCTAGAAATATTATCTGTCTTTTTATCAGACGACAACCATTATTTTATACGCTCCGCGAATTTCAAGCTGAGCGAACAGAAATTGATTGAGTTATCGTGTCGGCAATTTGGACCACCATGCATTTTTCCAGTCGAACGGGTATAATTTCGTCAATCCGCTCAATTTATACATCCACTGAACGCGATCTCTGAACGCTCTTCAACTTACAAACTCTGACAAGATCAATGAATAAAAAACTGATTTTTACAAACTGTCGTTCTGACTTAAATTCTCTTTTATATTGAAAAAATTCATTTCACTAAAAATAGATACGAAACGAGAAATTAAAGAAATGTATTCTAAAATATCAAATATATATATATAAAAAAAGAATCTAAAAAGTATTTCAATTATTTGAAGAGTATAAGGTAATTCTTCCGAAAACGTTTAAGCTTGTGATAAAATAGACATAATCATATAGAAAAGATTTTTTAAATTTACGTAATTCTTTAAAAATTACAAAAGTACCAGAAAAAAGAATCCAAAATATGAGCTGAATTTTTCTAAATATAAACAAAATAAACGGGTTCGATTTTCGACAAATGATTCGTTCACTTCTGCAATTTCTACAATTCAACCATGTTGTCAAAAACTTGCTCCCCAGCCGCTATACAAAAATCTTCATCACTCTTCCAAGCAATAAACTCAAACTCAAATCCTCTCCCACACCCACACCCTAATCTCACGATCTTTCGCACTTTAACCAACTCTCTCCCCCCTCTCTCTCTCTCTCTCTTTCTCTCTTTATCTCTCTCTCTCTCTCTCTCTCTCTCTCTCTCTCTCTCTCTCTCTCTCTCTCTCTCTCTCTCTCTCTCTCCTGTCTGCGTATACTTTTCGAATACGTTTGCCGCTGCTCGCGCGAGCGACCGCTCGAAAATTCCCGCAGCTCCCGCAACGCAAACTTAATTTACTTTCTCTCTCTCGCTCTTCCGCACACTCGAGAATCGTTGTCAACGTTCCGCGAATACCGACCTCCTGGTATATACACGTATCCCTGATAACACATAACGTTTTTCGAACGTTTTAAAAACGTTAGAGTTCAAATCTTGCAAACGTTGAAAAGTTTTAAATAAGTCTGAAAAACGTTGGTAAAGCATCTCAATGTCCGCAGATTCGTTCCACATAAGACATTGTAAAACCGTTTCTGAAACGTTTGAAACTGGTTTGAAAATTGTTTGAAAAAAATACTAGCATAATACCAGTTTTGGTAATATTTGTAGCATAAAATTCTATTTAAACAATTTTTTTCAATATATTCTATGCTAGTTTTTTTTAAACCATTTTCAAACCATCTTCAAACCATTTTCAAACCATTTTCATACCATTTTCAAAGTATTTTCAAACGTTTTAATCCAACCGATTTTTATATTACTATTTTGAACCTTATTTAAAAATTTCATACTGAGCATGATATAATATCTGAAAGAAGGTATAAATACAATTTTGCGAAAAGCTGTAGTGAAGTAATAATGCTGTATAACTTTTAAAGTTTAAACGATTTTTTGGTAAATAATAATTATCATATTTTTAATTTTTCAAAATACGATTTATTTCGCACTTAACGCCGGCGGGGGTATATACGATACAACGGCCGTTCCTTCAGGTGTCGCGCCCGCCGCCGCCAGGTAAGAATACGCTCGCTCCGGCTGCAGCGAGCTCCCGCACGCGACATTGACTTTGCACTTTCGCCCGCTCTGCTGTAACACTCGCTATACGCCCCTCCACGATTACGTTTTTGCGTATGTATGTATGTTTGGGTGTGCTTGTGAATGTGTGTATAAATGTATGTAAGTGTGTGTGCATGTGTGTAAGAATGTATGTAAATGTGTGTGTGTGTGTGTGTGTGTGTGTGCGCGTGTGTGGTTGCGTGTGTGTCCATGTATGCGTGTGTGCGTGTATGTGTAAATGTATGTAAATATGTATATGTGGAGGTGCGTGTGTGTGTGTGTACACTATGCGAAACATTCTTCTGTCGCGAACGCTTTTTGAATGTTTGAACCACCTCCAATACGAGCACTTGAACAATAAACTAATTTAACAAAATAATTACCTATTTACCACTGTGATATCAAATATTCAGAAAACATTTATATCTGAAGAACATTCCGCAAGGTTTATGTGTGTAATTGTTTGTTTAAATCTTCGTGTATGTGTGTGTGTGTGCGTGCGTGCGTGCGTGTGTGTGTGTGCGTGTGTGTGTGCGTGAGTGTGTGCGTGTGTGTATGCGTTTGTGCCTACGTATGTATAGATATACATGTTTAGCCAATCGTTGACGTCACTACGCCGCAGGAATAAAGTGCAAGAGAAGGACCGAGAGACGTCGCGGAAAATTGGCAAGAGCTACGACGGATTTATTCATTTTTCTCTTTAGCTTCTTCGCACGCCCCCATCTGTCTTTGGATTAACTTCCAACAGCTGGAGATTCTCGGCATTCATTGAGGGTTTAAAGCGCCGACGCCCCGAGCTGTGTGTATATATATGTATAACGAGTGCGGACGGTTGCGCGGGAGCTGATTCTCGTGCAAATTCTTTATGCACGGGCATTATCGTGCGTGCGGATGCCAACGATTGTGAGAGGAAGAATCGCTGGACGAGAGGAGATTTATCGATTAAGCTTGATTTTGATTCTTCGATTTGGATTTTTTGCCCTCTTTTAGAGGTGGGAATGTTTGGAATTCATGAATTCTGGAGCTTCCGACCTAAATATAAAGATGTGTTTTTTATCCGATTTTGGGGGATTGGGTTTCATCGTATTTTCAAAAAGAAAAAGCAAATATGCATTATGCATTTCAATGTTACTTTTTGATAAATATTTGTATGTTTCCACGCAATGAATACTTAAATCAATTTTATAAAATAATTAAGTTTAAGTAAAATTTTATATGTTTTAAATAGGTCTCATTCATAAAAGAATAGCACTAAATACCGAAACTTAAGTGTGTTATGATTGAAAACATTTCACGTGTAAGACTTTATTTCAATCATTATTAACAAAATATTTTAATAATTTATGTCATTTACGTTTTTTAATTACAAACAACTTATGTATTTTGTATTTTGTAATACATTATGTAGTGACAATTACAGAGCGCGTTCAAAACACGATTAAAGTAATTTTTGTTATTATCCTCTTAAGTATTTTTACGATGTTATGTTTACCACTCAATCATTCTAATGACACGTCTATATAGTCGAGTTATGTCAAAAGCATATTTTCTTCCAAAATAACAATTTAAGACTAGATGGATCTTTCTTTTATTTGTTAATAAAAAGCAAGAATTTTCTAAGTTTGGTCCTGTGGTTGATGTTATATTAAATTCAATTAAATTAGAAATTATTTGATTTTACTCAAAAACTAAAACTCAGGATACGTTTCCGCTACGTTTACGTTTGGCTGTTCTTATCATCCTGATGACAAAGGGCAGAATAATTAGCAAACATTAAAGCAGCAACCACTAAGTTAAAGATTCATTTTCAACTTCATTTTCAGGGAATTCAGTTTCGCCATTTCCTCAAACAGAATCGACGAATTCATATTATATCCATACAATTTTAAGTCATTTATTTATATGCAAATCGATTTCTTAATATTTAAATCCAAAATACATCAAAACTTCTCATTCTTTCTACCTCTCGTACTCTCTCGTCCAACTTGTGCCTTCCCGAACGTCCCACGCGCAGTACCGTCATATATCCGTGTCGATTCCCCCGGCGAAACCGCGCGGCGTAAAAAGAGCGAGAAACATCTATATATACGTTGTATAACGGCAGCACCGCGCGCCAAAAGCGAGATTGAGAGGAAAAAATAAGGGCGGAGGGATGCGCTCAAACACTTTAGACGGGCGCCACGAAAGAAAGAAAGAAAGAGCGAGAGAGAAGAAATAAAAAGCATTAGCCACGTGGGTGGATCGCGGGAAAGAGCGAACGCGCACTTTTAAAACCCCGTCGGTTAATTGCAAGCTGTATATGCGCTAGAAATTTTTCCAGAATTTATGAAAGGGCTCTCTTTCGCAAAAATTGGACTTTACGCGGAAGCGTGGGAGGATTTTTATGGTCTTCGTCTTTCTCTTTCTATCTTTCTTTTTTTCTTCTTCTTTTTTTTAAGAGAGCATCCGCGAGTTAAGTTGATTGCTTTAGCGGGCGGCGGCGACGGCGCGGAATTTCATTCGAACTTATTCGAGTGGCGCGGATTCGCGGTCGCGTGCACGGGGTTTGGGATTCGAGCGAGAATTCTCGATGGGCTGTAAAATCTTTAGAGCGACGATGAGGTGAAATCGATGAGCCGAGGGTATATATTTGTATGATACTTTCGCGTGATTGCGATTGTCGATATTATGTTCGATTGGGATTGTATGGCGTGTGAGTTTTTTTTCTTTCGATTTTTGAAGATGGCTTGAAAAAGCGACGCTCGTTTTATTAGTTCGGTTTGTTGTTAGGAAGAGGTTGTTGGTGATTTTGGAGAGCGGACTTTTAATGCAGAAATGTGGAAAGATCTTTGTAATCTTTAAAATGGTCCCTGTATCTACATACCTCGAATAGGTCGCGGAAAAAAAATAGCCGGCTATTCCTACAAGAAAGAACGTGGATACTCCAGGCCGAGTCATGTTAATTCTCCAAACAGTGTTGCTTGTATCGGCCCCGTGTGTGATCTTGGCTTTACCAAGCCAACGGCTTCGAGTCTTGCGCCTGCTAACGATAATTTCGATAATTTTTTAAAACAATCTACTTGTTTGCTTTCTTCATATATTTATCATATTTTAAAGGCAATTTTATAGTGAGTTTTCTTCGCATTCCAACAAGTTTAAGCAGATACACGGGTGTGATGAAAATGGTTAGGTTGTTTGGTCTCAAGCTTAGATTGGGATTTCTACAAACCGAGCCTATAAGATTACAGGAATCAATATGTTGCGTACCCAAATTACAGTCATGTAAATATTTCAAGATATTTCATTCCGTGGTTATTTAAGGAAGAAATTCCATATAAATAAAGAAAATACAGACAAAATTATTTTTCTGTTATGAAGTTTATGATGTACAGAGAATGAAAAGATTAATGTACTTTTACAACCCAACCAACTTTTATTCTCAAACTTATGATTTTTTAAAACGCTTTTTACATTCCTTATACAATGCAAGACCTCCACCATTTCAATTTAAAAAAAATACTTATTCAGTGAAGAACAGTGTGCATTTGTTTATCATATTTTCAATGGCAGTTCTCATTATCGTGCGTAATTTTTTATAAACAAATGAACATTGTTCTTTATTGATAATGTAATTTTTCAAAGTTGAAACGTTGAACGTCTTGCAAATTATATAAGGATTATAAACAGCATTAAAAAAATGATATGTTTAAAAATAAAAGTTTGTTCGGACATAACGCGCTCTAATTTTTTCACACTCTAGGTAAAATTACATTCACCGTTATTTTTGTTCGTAAATAGAAAGGTCTTATCTAGTCAATGCTGCATATTTACTTTACATGTAATACAACACGAAAATGAAATACTTTTTTTCTGTATTTCGCATATTCCGACGGAATTTTCACCTTAAGAAAAAAATATGATTTTTAGAGGTGGACTTTGAAAACGTCTAGGTATATGTCATTATTCTCATGCATTAATTAAATTTTAATAACTAACATGGTAACGTGGAAGAGAGTATTCCAAAAAATATTTTTATTTGGAATTTTTATGGAAAAATCCGCATCATCTTATATATTGCTTTGTGAATACCTTTGGTATTTCAATTTTGAATTTTACTGCATATAGTTACAGTTTTTGACATCTAACAGTATCAACGGTTTACTTTTAATCGAAACAGAAGTGTTGAATATTTTAGAAACTATTTTAGATACTATTTAGAAATTTTATAGTAATTGACGGGTATCCATCAGCGAGACATTGTCCTGCAGTTATTTTCGATGACGCATGACTCAAGATATTCAATTTTATTAAAAGTATTAATAATAAAATAAATAAAATAGATATTATAAAATATTTTGGTAATCTCGGATAAATCATCTTATTTAAACGCCGAAATTGTCGCATTATCGTGATAAATTTATCAGACTAAAAGAAATTTTCGAAAAGAATATGTCTTACAAATGTTTTTCTTGCACTCAGAATACACTGAACTATATATAATATTCAGAATGATAGTTTATTAGTTTTATCATTTCTTTGGTTAGAATGTTTAACCCACGTCAATAAAAAGAAAACAGTTGTATAATTATAAACAAGACCGAATATTACGTTGAGATAGTAAATAATATGGACCCTACTTCATAAAAACTGCCGCGTTTTACGAACTGCAGGAGCAAAGATCAAAGCCTGTTTTATGAACAAACAAAAATAAGATCATCGTTAACGCCTGTTTATCGCTCCTCAAAATTCTTCTCAACTTACTTTCAACGAATCGTCCCATCGACTCTCACTCTTTCTCTCTCTTTGAAACCCTTTCCCTCTAAAAATAGAATTCTATCAAATTTGACGCTTCTCTCGGCGCTCGCGCGAGTGTCGTGATGAGATATGACGGGCGCACGGTCGGAAAAAATGTACCCTTCATGCCTTGCACGCGAAGAGAGCCGCTGAATTCCGTGCGTATTTATCACGGGCGGTTATATACACTTGGCGCGAATATAAATGACTTTTGCGGGTATTAGGGAGTATTTAGAGATGAAGGGCGACATTTTTTTTAAAGCTGGCTAATTTTAGATTGGCTCCGAAATGGAAGGCTTTATAAGATGCATTGGATTGAAATTGAAAGGATGTGAGATTGAAAAGTTTAAGAGAATTTAAAAAAATGATATAAAATATATACCTAAAATATGTATTAATATAAGTAGGACTAGGACAGTATGAAATGGATAATTATACTGGTCTTGCCACCACCGACTGTTACTACTGAATCACGTACAAGTCTATGCCTAAATATATCTTGGTATAATTATAACAACCTTACTAGGCAGTTTATGAGCATTTTTATAAAATGTTGCTTTTTAGTAAATAATACGGAAAAAGCAGGTATTACGGCGTATCTATTAAATTAAATAATATAAACAGAAAAACGGAAAAACTAACTATAGATTATAACTCTTTAAACAGTTTTGTTACTGTGGAGTCATTGAAATAATATACACAAAATTAAGGGGGTGAAGGTAATGGGACCATGCAAGTAATGTGGCCACCACTACGAGATCTCGCTTTAAGCGTTATTCTATGGCAAGGCGACCTCGAGGCTGGCGTTCTCTGCTTACAAGATAGTGTCATGTTTATGCACGAGAGTAGTAAATCGCTGATTTCTTAGCAGTGCATACATGTAAAGAAGCCACATTTCTCAATGTGATACCAAAGAAAAATAAACACACAGTACATTAAATTTTAGCTTTTGTTGATGATTTATTGCGAAAGGTAATCGACGCAATTGAAATCGGTGGAAAACGGTGAAAAATGGTAACTGCTTCGTTTAAAAAGCGGCAACTATCTTTAAAATTGCTAGGCATACTGATTCTTAAAATATTCACACTAAACCATGTAGTGAATAACACAGAAAGGAAGCATCGGCTAGACTAGTTTTGACTATTTCGTGCACTTACTGCACGAATTTTCCATTGAATCAGATAGGCCACCTTACCAACACTCTTGATAACGAAGCTAATATTTAAGTATTTAGAATATCTCCAGTTATATTCAGAAAGTGATTTTCTTTTGCAAAATTATAGATAACGGTTCAAATAACAGGTTCCGATAGTTTCCGAAGCCCCAAAACTCGATATATATTTACTGGGAAACAAAAGTTCCTTAAAGTGGCAACATTACCTGCACACATCTTAGTTCGCTGCTTCATTCTCCACGGGAGATAATATTGCTCTTCGCTCCTTGGCATGCATAGATAAATAAATTTTACAAATACAATATGCTTTAAAAGTTATAAATAGAATAAAGTATCGAATAAAAAACAGAAAAAACGTTCTTACGTATAGTCATTTGTTTTGTATACCCGTTTTTGCTCTTAACTGGCTGAACTACAAATTTACGAACGAAATTGCATACAAACTTTGTATTATGTAGTTAGAAATTAAAAATTTGAATTTGTTGTTCTATTAATTCAGAGCGTACGCGGATATACTTTTTCTTACAATTGTTTTTATTGTTATAAATGCATCTAATTTTTAAAATTAAGGTAATAAAATACTTTGATTAAAACAATGCTAATATTTATTGCTCAAGAATATTTGTTAAATAAGAAACAGTTATTTATCTTGAAAATATCCACCTTGTAACATAATTATGTAAGTTTCAGCATTGTAACTATTAAGCAAGTAACCAATTATTTCATATAAAAGTACATCAATATATTCTTTCATTTACCCAAGGTTTGCTTAAGCATTAAAAAATGGTTTTCTAAAACTATAAGCATTTTTTACAACACTAGTAAAAAAATTCTAAGAGAAGCCGCATCATCTTGTACCATGGTAGCGTATCCTTTTATTCAACGATATAAGAAATAAAAAATTGTAAATATATTCCTAATTATTATAAATAAACGCATCCTATCTTCGTATATAAATATTTGTTTCCAATTTATTGTATATGTGTCTTTATTTCAGCCTACTTATCCAGAAATACATTTCGTTTATTATTGTTGTAATAATAGGTAGTGGGGCAAAAGAAATTAATAAACAGTTTTATAGTAAATTGTTATCGTTTAATGAAGAATAGGAAATATGTCGTTCTGTGCGTAAGGTCTATGACAGGCGGCAGTCAGTAGGCAACTGACACAGCGCAGTGCGAGTGCCTGTAGCGAAGAGGCGGAGGGACGAAGGGATTGACCATAATATACTAATTATATTATATGCAGTGGTACATAGGCGCACATCGTATATATATATATATATATATATATATATATATATATATATATATATATATATATATATATCTCCAACAACTATAACAATCCTTCTAATAATCGCCTTACAACACACATAATTCCAGTTATTTTCGTTTTTTTCTATTTGTACCAAACTCACTTACTAAAAGTACTATATACATTGAACCTAGAGCACATTGTCTATTACATTATCATCTCCTCATTGCGAATCGTCTCTTCCAACTTACCCATTTTTTCATTTTCCGCAAGAACCTTCTCAATTTCCTCGCATCCTCCCGCAAAAATCATCCCTCATACATTCCACAGCGTTTATCCCTCGAAACATTGCTCTCTCTCTCTCTCTCTCTCTCTCGCCTTCAAAAAATAACAAAGCCGCAGAAAAAGCAAGCACACACACACGGGCGTATCTCTCGTCCCGCATCATCATCGCAGCCTCCTTCACGTATTCGTCCTGCGCATCGTATATCGCGATCCCGATCCGTTGCGAAATATATTTTCCTCTCTCGTACCCCTCGCATGCATACTACACTGAACCCCTAAACCACGGAGCTGTCTTTTCATCTGTATATATATATATATATATATATATATATATATATATATATATATATATATATATATATATATATATATATATATATATATATATATACCGTCGGACGCGAAAAACGGTCGCAGCGGAGGGGGCGGAAGAGAGCACGTATACGCGTCGCGGCACAGGGGTGAAATAGCTCCAGCTCCAGCTCCGAGTTCTTTCAATCTCGTTCGTACTTTCTTCGGTCTCGTTCCTCCTGTCTATCTTCTGTACCTCTGTGTGTGGAGCTCGATTCTTCTATTTTAGCGTAGAAAGGTGGAAAGATAGAAAGATAGAGAGGTAGCTAGATGAATTTTCGCATGGAAGAGAGTATTTTTTGTTAACAATTTAAGTAAGAAAATGGTTGAGGGGCAATCGTGCTACAATCGTAGTCGAAGGATAATTTTAATCTGAATCGTCATGTAATAAGGTTATCAGCGCTTGAAACTGTAAATTTTACTATATTGTAGCATAAAACATATGAATAATGTTAAAGTATCAAGCAAACGCTAAAATTGAAACATAATATAAACTTTTGAGTGGGATTGCATCACATTTTCGATCGCTTTATTTTCCAAAAGGGATTGTTAGCTGATTTTATTCTTTTACATAATTGGTATAGTTATTCTGTGTGACATAATTATTTTTTAAACACACTCTAAGAATATAATAAGAGTTATGTATGAAAATGCATTATTAATGCATGCTTCATATAGGCTTTACATGTTAAAAATCAAAACTTTGATGCTAAATACACTCGTCGGTAAGTAGTTTGTCATAATGATAAGCTTTCTCAAATTTTGACCAGTTATAGATAACATTGATGGGCCGTAATAAAGAATACTCATCTCACGAGCTCCAATTAATATATACGAACATATCTCTTTATATGTTATTTTTTGCCACTTATTAATACTGACAATCATTATAACATTGATTAAGATTTTACGTTTAATACCTTAATGGTAATAATATAATAATATAATAATTGTATATCAATTATAGTATTAATAAATAAAAGTTCTTCAAACGACTTCTCTAATCGGAGCTTAGGAGATACGTCATTCACATTAGGACCCATCGAACAATCATTAACAGAATGACAAAATTTTAAACTGATCATTGTAAGAAAATAAATTATTAAGGTACACACCTTAATTAACAAGAAACTGAATGTTCAATCGACAACAAAGTAACACCAATGTTTCAAAATTCGTAAACACACATCCATCCCTGCATTCACTTACACACGGTGTTTTCAAATTTTTCCACGTTAACATAGAAGAACGAAGCGCCCCATCGCGATACAGCGAAAGTCACGAGAGAGAGAGATATACAGAAGAAAGTACGAACGAGAGCGAAAGAGCCTCGAGGTGGTGGTGGTGGGGCGCAAAGAAAGGAGACGTCGCGACGACGACGACGACGACTACGACGCCGCGGAGGAGGAGGGAAAAAGGGCAGGCGCGCGCGCGCGCCCGAGTGAGAGAGAGGAAATCAGTGCGAGCGAGCGAGTGTAGAGCGCGAGCGCGCCTCAGTCGGTGAACGTACCACGTCGCGGACAGCCGCGTGCCAGACGCCGCCCGAGAATACACGTACGCGAAACGCGTGCTCGCGAGATCGCGAAGGAGACTGGGGGCTTTGCCTTTTGCTTCTTGAATGAAAAGTGTGCGGCAGGTGCGAGGGGGGAGGGACTCCGCGTAGAGGGTGGAGAGAGATGCCCTTTTTTGAATTTTCTTCGTTGAGAGATTGTTTGTACGTAGACTTTGAGAATATAGTGCGTGTACAGTGTTTGTGCTTTTTTTCGGATATACACTGTAAATCCAAGTGTGCGTTGTCAAGGTACTTTTCTTGTATGGAGAGTTTTAGATGCGTAGCAGAATAAGCTCGTTTTCGAAAGTTAGTAAACTTCTGTCGAAGATTTCAAACTTTTTATAAATTTATCAGATTTGAACTGTGCAATAATTGATAGATAGGTTATTTTAAGTATTAATTGCAATGATGGAATTTACCAAATTTTACTCTTTTATGTCACCGATGTAGAATCGTTTGCGACAGAGTGCCCAATTTCTAAAGTGGACTTTTTCTGTTACGTTCTGAATACTTCATAGATTGACATAGTACTTAACGTAAAAAATTACACATTTGAAAGTATAGCCAATTGGCGAGAACCAAGTGTTTTAAAGTAACACATATATACACATTTAGCGTGTGTAATATAAATTTCCCACTCTTCGAGTCTGCAACGTACACACTTTACGGTTCTTAAAACATCTCATTAGTCGAAATGAAGCAGTCCACAATAGCTTGACAACCGACCGGCTGAATCTTTCTCAGCATTCTCAAGTACCGCAGCTCGCGAACTGTATCCTCGCGGAGTGAATCGAGAATCGAAAGGAGCCATCCGCAGCACGGAGGAACATCGAAACTCAACCCTCCTGACCAATGTGAGAAAAGAAGCAAATCAATTCCGTACACCCTTTGCCACGAAGAAACGCGCGAGCGCGAATTGATATATGGAAATTGGAGCGCCGCGGCGCGAAATTCGCGGAAACTCCGCGGCCCATTGATCACCGCGCGCGCTCTTTTATATAAATTTGCGTGCACTTCGCTCGGTGTTCCCAATTTCTCCGGAACGTCGCGGGGCTCTTTTTTTCGTTGCGTTCGTCGCGAGAAGCGGAATTACATCGCGCAAATTGTGATGCATGGTGGATTTCTTTTTGCGCGCAACGGGGATTTGGGAGAGAGAGGGGAAGAATATATAAATCGGCGCGCGCTCGGGTTTCTCAACAAGCGCTAGGCCGCGCGCGGCCAAGTTTACGACGCGAGGCGGTGGATTTTGCGCGGCGGTGTGACACGCACCATGCGATACTGCCTGGGAGTGATATTTTCGCGGAATACGAGGGAATTATTTTTGTTCAATCTATTTTTATTTGCTTTTGATTGGAGGCACGGTCACCGAGACACCTGATGTGCAAGACTTTTGTATTTTAAGGGGGGGTGTTGTTGATTTTTTGTTACGCAGTGTGCGAAATAAAGGTTCGGTTTGTGTGTAATTTACAAATTTAATCACGACGCACCTTAAAATATACAATTCGAGTGTAAAAATACTTGAGTTTACTTTTCGTGACCTAAAAATGTGTGAAATATTATGAGAGTATTCGTGAATTTTCAGTAATTAATTGAAATTTTAATTACTGCCGGTTTGAATTATCAATTGCAGTGTATATAAATATTTTCCGACCTTTGTACTTGGAAAAATCTTTAGTTGTATAACTAAAAGTTGAGCAAAAGAATTTGTAACAATGTCGGAATTCTAGGTCACTGTACTTATTAATACATTAAAATACCAGAACTACGTATTTAACTGTAAACTGAGGCAGGTATCTTCTTCCTTTCTTTCAATTTTTTGTGTTAAATTTTATCTAACCATTACATTGATGAGTCAAGATCTTGTTATCGATGTACTTGATTTTAATGTTGATCGTGTTACAGCATAAATTTTTTAGCTGTTCATTGTTTGTTATTCTCTCTTTTTTTCTCATGTTGTATAGTGATTTTTCTATGTACAATTATAGTTGCTTGTCTTCCTTTTACCAATGTAATAATAGATTCAAGCCATGATATTTCAAAACCGGTTTCATTAGATAATAAATAAGTGTTTATTCGTTTGTAATTGTATATAAAAAGATTACCATACAACATGAAGAAGAAAAGAAAAAATACGAATCGAGGAACATCAAAAATATTTAAGTTCTGGAAATGATAGAAACTAAACACCAAAATCTTAATCGTAGTAGCAAATCATGTACAAGACTTTACCTGACTTATCAAGACATGCAATAGGTAATATTTAACACAAAACCATATTAGAATGTCGAAATAAGTTCTCTTAAGATCGTTATATATCCATCAAATCATGAAAATCGGGAAACAACACGTTTAGAATGAATTAAATTCGGTCATTATGTATACTTTTGATGCATGACACAGGTACATAATGTATAGCTTTTTCGAGTTTTTTTTTTACTTTTTCGAGTATAAACCAGAAATCTAAGTCGTTAAAATGTTGTTATTTTCAACAATATTCATGTATACGTATGTATATGTATACACGTATATCTAATTAGATACACATACATCTGATACTCAGCATCTTAATTAATTACGATCCACGAGCCGAGCCTCAAGACCGATCATTCTTCCATTCTCCAAGTACATGAATTCCACCGAACACACAGCCCAGCCGCAAACCCCAAAACCGCGATAAACTCGACGACAAGCCAATTTCCATATACCACCCAGTCAGGCCTTCCACCCACTTTCCAAACTCGTTGGCGCAAGCCGTCGCGCGTTTCTTCTCCGTGCAGTCTTTCTTGCCGAGTCGCCACCTCACCCAGCCTTTTGTCCCCGACCAAAAGAATCGCCGTCCAAAGCTCCCGCATCGAAGCGCGAGCAGGCAAAAGGGCCCAGGAGTGGAGGAGGATGGGGGAGGCCCCGGGGCAGAGGCCGCGGGTGCGCCGGTGACTGCGAGGATGGGCATTGGCGGCCGGCGGCCAGCTCCGGAGGATGGTGTCGCCGCCGCTGCTCGTGGTGACGCTTATGCTGCTGCTGGCGCGGGCGGAGGCCTGCGACGTGCTGGGCGGCCAGGCGGCCAGGGAGCTCGCCTGCCGGGCGGCCGGCATCGCCGACACCCAGGACCTGCCCGACACCGCCAACGTCACCAGGATGTGAGTATAATCAATTTACTCTCGGCAGAATACTGCTCGAGTATTAGCTGCCGATACTACACCGAGAGAATAGTTCAGTTGGGCTTGCCGAAGTCGCATTGCTAAGTTTGCGGAGGCCGTAATCTGGCATTCTTACCGAGGAGTTCGGTCAAAACTGCGGAACAGTTCGGCTGTTTTGCCGGATGTGTATTAAAAGCGATGTGTGGAGTTGCGCTTTATTGTAGCCTCATTATCACGTTTGTGATAAGGTAAAACAGAAGTGAGGTTAAAGTAGAACATCGAAAATGTAACTTAGACCAACTAATCATATGTAAAAAGGTTACAGTAATCAAAAAATAAGAAATTCATTAAGATATTCATTATTTGTGAAAAAGTGAGGTTAGGAGTGTAGCGCGAAGCACGGAGACTCAGCTGCCGAACTTGTTCCGATATTCTTGCCGTATATACTCCACCGAACTCACTTCGGTCAAAACTACCGAACAGTTCAGCAAGTCTGACCGATGTATTCTCTCAGTGTACCGGTACTCGCAGGCGTTAGATGGCCAGCACTGAGATGATAAGAACGGGCCAGTACAACACTTTTCTTCTTGATATATTCAAAATTGTACAAGAAATATACATTTTTAGACACAAACGAGACACTTTACTCGAAGTTTAGTGTAATAATCATAGGGGAATTCCGGTCACTCTTATTTTTAATAATCTAAACATTTTTAGGTAATAATTCGAATAGTATATCAAACGCAACATAAAATGCAATTAATCTAGAGTTCAAACAACCTTCTATTCAGTATTATTAAGGAATTATACACAATTAAAGTTTAGGTCTACATTTCTTATAAGAAATCTGGTCTATAAAATAAGTTTTTATGCATATTATTTATTACTTTATGCAGTTATTTTATGCAACTTTATTAATTTGAACAATCTAAGAATACGAAGTAGTGAAAAAAAGAGTATAAACCTATTGTTTTTTTGTCAGTTCAATTTAAATTACTAAACAGAATTGGGGTAATACCGGTCACAATGTTATTTATATGACGCTCCCGAAGGTGAGGCTAAGAAAACGTTCCGCTGCACTCTCAGGTAGAGCAACTTTGCTTAAATATTTTTGATTGAACAGTGGCTATGTGTTACATATTTCACTACGTAAGTGCGAATAATAATGTGACTAATCATATGAAGGTTAATATAATTGATTTAAGGAAATGTTTTACCGATAAAAGTAACTTTTTAATAGTGACCAGAATTGTACCAAGGTTGACCCGTATTACCCTTTGATGTGGAGTAAATCCAGTAAAAATGCTTCTTTTTATTTCGTCTTATAGCTTCCATATTTTACATTTTTATATTAGACCAATAAGAAATATTTAAAGTTAATGGTTTGAACTAACATAATAATTATTTAAAGTTAATAAAAACAATTTGAAAGTAGAAATAACAAGCACTTTTGCTTAAGTGACCGGCAATACCCCGTTCTCCCCTAACTACAGATTACTATCGCGCGGCCGAAAATTTCACGTAAGGTTCGTAATCGTACATTAAATTAATATTTTGTTAAAAGCTAGCCTAAAAAGTAGGTTAAGTTACGCTTGACGATTTGGCGATGTTTTGTTTTCATTCAATATCGGCAAAAAGTATTGCACCGATTCTGAGACGTTTTTCGGGCCAACGTCGATTCTTTTTACTAGCCCATTCTTATCATAACGATATAATCCCTTTATTGTTTCAAGACAGAAAAATAATTTACTGGCATACAATATTCAGCCAGAATCGGCCCGAACTATCACTGCTGGCAAATTCTTTCATAGGGTACTCGACATGTGTATACGAGCGTTGGGTGGTTCTTGCTTTCTAGGGGTTTCATGCTGGTGTAGGTACTGCGGAGGGAACGAACGTGGAGTGCGGTATATTTCGATTTCGCGGGGAATGTTTGCCTGATTAGTGGGGAACGTAATTGCCGTGATTCGAGGGAAAGTGTACCTTGGTGCGTGGTTCACGGGGAAATTTAAACTACACCGAGGAAACTATTATATGTCGTAACGGTAACTGTATGTGTCGTAACCTCGATGATGCTATATAGTTAAATAAGAACGTTGTATTTGAACGTTTTATAAAAAAATATATCTTTATCGGCAAATTTTGTATCATGTGTGATATCAATGTCGTAATAATTTACGGTGTCGTTTTCGCAGTGTTCTGAACTGTAAATCAGGAACTATGTTAATTTTGACCATTTATTAGGGTTATTTTTCCCGTAGTCAACTTGTCTCACGTTTACTGCGATTTTTACAGTAAGTTTTGTCAGAAACTTTTCTCTATGTGAGGTTTTTATTATTTTTTAGTATTCCGTAAAAAAATCCGCATGAAAAAAAATATACCAATGGGGCACGATTTTTCTTACACCGGCTAATCGCTGATTCAAATATATTTTTTGCTATTCTGTTCGTAAGTCGTTACCTCCGTGTTATAGTGTCCAATGTCCATTATAGTATGCATTCGCAGAGATAATTTTCTAATAAAAATTACCGCGACAAAGTCGAAAATTAATGGCAGCATATTTTTACTCGAAAAGCCCCGAGTGGTTCACTTATAGTTCGTTTCGAAATTTCACACTAAGCGAGGAATGATTGAGCTACTCGAAGCTATTTAAGTAAAAGTATCACTCTTCGAAATTTAGAGTTACCGTGTCTCATGGTAATTTTCAGGCTTCTGGATAATGTTCTCCATATAATATAATCTCTTGGATAATACTTTAAATACTATATAGGGTTACTATAAGTCTTATAATATTATATGTACTATAAAATCACGAAAAACTATAGTAAGAACTATAATTTGCACTTTAGTATTGTTTCGAATGAAATAAAATCATATTAAAGGAAGTTAACGTTCTTTATATAGTTTTTATTAAATTGGAATAAAAACTCCAGACGAAATACATGAACATTAATAAATATATTTTCTTGGTTTTAGAGTTTTGTTCTCTTTATATACTTAATTTTTCAACTTTAAGTTTCCCACTAATTCTTCTACGAGAAATATGAAGCGACAACCATATCGTTCCTTTCTAGATGAGAAGAGGGAGAAGTTCCAAGTATAAAGAATTTTGTGTTCGTCAAATCAACTGTTTCTATTCCCATTTAATAAGAAATAAAATAATATTTAGATCGAAAACAAGCTAGAAAATTAGCTATACTGGTTAATAAATCGTTTCGCGTAAACTCGAATCGGTACTAGTTCTTCATCAGGGACGCTTTAGTGTATTATTGGGCTCTTGGGAGTTTATTATATACGTATTAATCTGTTAGAGATGTCGAAATTTTATTTATTAATGAGAAAACTGAAATTTATCCAACGACTGCCTTTTAGTATATATATATATCTTCAATAAAAGTAGTATTTTTAAGCCTATGGTACCGTTTAGAATTTTATTATTTGTTTAATTATACAACTGAATTCATTATACAAAGACATTCGAAATGTTATCCATTAACATTGTGAAATTTTAAAATGAAAAAATCCTTTTTTGTATTCCTAATAGTAACAAGATTCAAATAACCATTCATTATTAAACTATCGAGAGCGTGCGAAATGAAGTGATAACAGTCCTAATAAAGAGCCATTAAATCCATGTACCTCTAATAACATACATTTCGTTCGGCTCTTTTGATAATCTCTCTAATACCAGTTTTTACAAGACAAATCTCACCTAATCACCATTGCTTGAATAAAAAACTAATAAAATATACCTTCATTCGGACCGCGTAGCTCACGGGCGTACTCGCACTATAAACCACACGCGCGCGTTAAACGCATAAATGGGTTAATCACCAGTTTCCATCGGCATAGGTACCCTCCACTCGATGGACACAGTGACTTTCACGTCAAGAGTAGTTCGACCGCTGTATCGCACGCGCTGCCGGCCACTGACGTTTTTTCTTTTTCTCCTTTTCTTTTTGGTACAGCCAGTGATTATTGTAGCGTCGTTATACGCTGTATACGGCGGCACGCGATACGCTTAGAATCTTAAGAGCGCGCTTGTATATAGTTATGGCTTGACGGGTAAACGCCGGTGCGTGCAGATAGTGGCCGGGAGCGCCGCGAGTTATGACTTAATACGTCTATCGCGCTTCGGTTATAATTGACTGAATAGCGAGTGACGGGAATCTGGCTCCATGATGGCTTATTAGGTTTGGCGATGTCTAGGTAGATGTTTATGTGAGATTTTAACTATAATTATTGTAATTATCGTGATTGTTTTCAAAACTGTGATGTCCTGTCTACGCATGTGATTTAATAGCATTTCGCTTTGATTTTTCTCATTGTATTTAATATGTATCTTGTTTATGTAAGCAACACTAGTGGGTTTAAATGATGTCCTATATTTATTATTCATGATGAGATCTAATACGTTTCAGCTCGGACAAAATACATGAACATTAATAAGTATGTTTTCTTGGTTTTAGAGTCTTGTTCTCTAGATATACTTAATTTTTCGACGTTTCTTTCTAGATGAGAAGAGAGAGAAGTTCCAAGTATAAAGATTTTTGTGTTCGTCAAATGAACTGTTTCTATCCCAATTTAATATTAAGAAATAAAAGTTCAAATGTATTTTATCAAAAATTAATAAAATATTTTATGTTAAGTTACGATTTTTATTATTTGTTTGAAATATATATTAATTTTCAAAAATCTTGTAAGTATAAATATGTTCTGAATAAATATTAAAAGCAATAACTTAACTTTACGGTTTTGATCGTCTAAATTATAACTAAATGACTGCATTTTCAAAGTATGTAATTCCAAAGATTTTTCACGTAAATGAGTCGAAAATACAGAAAGTTTTGTTGATTGAAAATTTATACAAAGTCGAAAACAGGAAAAAAAAATTTCATATGAAATTCAATGATTTTCTAATAATGAAGACGACACTTGGAACTTTGCGTTGATTTGAATAATAGCTTGAAAATTAATTATACTCATTAATATTAAAGACCAAATTGACTTTCAAATAGGCAAAGTTTTAATACCTCATCATTATCTTGATTGATAGAAAATTAAAATCATATTTGATATGCTACTGCGTAATTGTATAAAGAAATAAATGATGGACATCGATAAGTAGTAACAGTTGGCTCGATCCAGACAATCCCTTTTATCTTCAGTATACACCGACAAACGTTTTCATACATACAAAAATTCAGTGTGAAAAAATAATTTTTTATCATTTCAGTTCACTTATGTAATGAGTAATAAAGGTACAGAGGGCGGGCAAAACCTGGCGAATAATTCCACTTTTTGTGAAAATGGATTTAATGTATTTTTATATCTTAATGCGCTGTTCTCTTCTCATTTATGGTGTTATTTTTAATTCAAACTCAAAATCCAGCCAATTAAAAATCATATAAAATACGTCAATCCATTTAAATTAATAGAAAAATATGAGCCTTTATCTAGTTTTCACCCGATCCTCAAATAATCCAGTATTTCATCAGTTAATTTTTGAAATAATAAAGTGGTTTTCAAGCACCATATGAGAGGCGCCAAATCTCAATACTAAAACAATAATTCCCAATAGATCCGACGACAAAACAAAAAACAAAAGCACAACTGTCAACCACAAAGGAATAAAAATTATGCAAACCAGCCAATTCGTTATCCCCAGCGATCCGCGCAGATAAAGCATAAAAATTAATATTCGCCGCTGAACCGTTTCGGCCGCGCGCGCAGTCCACTCACGTGCCGCGCGCTCTTTACGCGCCGCACGCGCCTAGATCCGCCATCCAGATTATTAGACCGATTCAAAAACAAAACAAAGCAAGGACAGAAAAAAAAGAGAGAATCCCTCGAAACCCAACGTGCGTTAAAATAAACGCCGCGCAAAAAATTCCCGCTCGCCGTAATCCGCGCGTAACCGTAGCGTCGCGCTTGCGCCCGACAGTTTTACCGCCGAAACTTCGCACAATGGGCCGCTGAACTTTTTCCCTCTCGAGCTGCAACCGCGGCGACGATATCGTAAAATAATCAGTTTCCCCATCCTACCCTGCGACCGAGAGAGAGAGACGCATAATAAGAAAATAAGCGAGCGCGCGAAAGTGAAAATGTTCGGGGAAAAGAGTCTGCGGCTGCTCGCTTGGCTGCGGTTATATATGCGCAAGCGATGATACGCGTCGACGGTGGCGCCGAGGGCTATACGATGCAGATGAGAGGGTGGATATGCGTATATGTGTATGTGTGCGAAGAGGGGGGGGGGTAGAGATATAGACGTGGAGAACACTGAATGTCTAAAACCTGCGGCGCGTATATAAATGTTTTTTGTTGTATTGTGTATACACAGGGGCGAGAGTTTTGCCAGCGTCTTGGCGTCGCGCACGATGCAATGCCGTTACGTATCAGCGCTAGGGTTATACTTTGTATATATGGAACATTCTTTAGAGAAATATACGAATTTGTGCCTCTGCTTGATACTCTTTTTGCTGTTTAGAGTTACACGGGGAGATAAGTTTTATTCGATTATAAATAGTTTTATTTTAATTTTCGCAACTCGCGGAATGTCGCCAGACTGTGTTCACACCCTATTGAAAATGCATATGAATTCCATGTGGATTCTATTAGGATTGCACGCAGATTCGAGTGAATTCCGTCTGGAGTGCAATACGTGATTCTACAGTGACTTTTTCTACTGGATCGAGGCACTAAATCTCAGCAGCTGAACGTTTTTTCGACTGATTTGTCATTCTCATAGTAAGAGAAATTCAACCAACCTCTTTCGAATAAAAAATCATATATCGTCGAGTGGATTGCTCGCAAATTCGAAGAATATTCTTTATTCGTCTGTTGGGCGGGTTGAAAGTCACTCAGAAAAGAGTATGACATTGTTTTAGTTTCGAAAATGTTCTCTTTTCCCAGAGACAAGGATTTTCGAGAAAACCACCATGTGGTTAGGGAAGTCTTGCATCTTTTTTATTCCAGAACTGTACGATATCACTCCATGAGACTGAGATCCAGTAAATCCACTAATCTATATTCATGCTTTTGACAATATAAAATCAACCAAGTTTTATCACCCATCGTAGTGTAAATTATAATTTAATTCTATATCTATATATTCATATGTTTACTAGTTGCTATTGATTATTATTAAAAAACTTTGAATGAAACACAAAAGTTCAAGGAGGCATTCCCCTTCAGAGCGGAATATTTACTCGGCAAAATTTAGCATGCATCTTGAAAAAGTCTCACAAGCACTTTTGCACCGAGCAAAATGAATTGAAAAGGTAACTTTCTTGAATCGTATTTTTCTAGTTTTTATTTTGCAAACTCCGTATCAGTGAATATATGAGGAATTTTATAGAAAATTTGCCGATAAAGGGTTTCAAAACTGACAAAAAAGTTGGGCACACCTTTGCAACCTCATTTTTCTTGTTCTTTAATTTTCTTTGAAAATAAGTATAATCTATCCTTGATCATTCACAACTTTTAATATTAAATTATTTAGCGCAGCACAACTCTGATTAAAATAAAACTTTTTTATTTTACTTAAATTTTCTTGTGTAGGAAAAAATGTTTACACTCTTGGAAGCGGAATAAAATTCCCACTGTTGAAACTATGTTACATTTCCTGCTCTTGGTACTTCTCGCCCTTGGTACACAATATAATATATCGCTCGTTGAACATTTATTTCGAGTATTGTACGAACTATATCTCAAACTAACTCCCATTCTAAATTCCCATAACGAAATAAGAATCATCCTACAAAAGCTCACCACGAATTCCACACAAAATCCACGCATTTCCCAACGAATCGCCCATATACGAGTACAGACCACGGCGCATCGCGCGTCAGCCGCGCACATACATGCCCTCCTTATCTACCTCTATCTCGTCCACCTCTCTCTCTCTCTCTCTCTCTCTCTCTCTCTCTCTCTCCTCGCCGTCTTATGGTTCTTTCCCTATCCGCGCGCGCGCGTAAAAGGAGTATAGCGCGCTCGAGCACCGATCGTACTTGAGACAACCGTGTATATATACCTATATGTGTGTGTGTGTTCAGTACAGCGGCGGTGAATCGAGGACTCGCGCGCTCGCGAGCTCGGCGATTGGGATAATCGGAAATGATCGACCTACATAACCTAAGCACAATAACGGCCTTAGAGGACGAAGCAGCAGCCAATGGTGAGAATAAGATATCGACGGTGGTGATGTATTTCTCTATCTTCGAGTTGAGCTGTGTGATCTTTGGGTAAGGTGGAGTGTCTTTTAGGGAGAGGTCTTGGTTCATTGGAGGAGGGTAATTTGTATTTTGCGCGAGTCGATGGGGAGATACGGCGATGTGTTTGGATGGAGAGCATTGGGCGCGCGCGAGGATTTCGAGCGGTTCTAGGCGGAGGTCGCCGCGTAAATTCCGATGCGTGACTCAGTTTTCGTTGTTTGAAAAGAAGTCGACACTGGCTTCGGATTTTCTTTGACACGCGAAACATATACTTTGTTATTTTAGATCTATCCAAGCAGAATCAGAGGTTTAAAAGAATGGGATTACCTATATAATTACTATGATGCAAAACGATGTAACATCAGTATATATTATTATTACTCACAACTATATGCTATTATTTTTATAAGGTAGTGTGTGTACGAAAGTGATAAACAAGATAGTCATGCAAAATTTAACTATATGATTGATTATATCAATAATTATGAGTCTGCAAAATTTGACTAAATATGCAAGATAATTAATCTCGATAATCGGGCTTTCCGCAAAGTTTATTACTAATTACAAATTTACTTTGTTAATTTGAACAATATATACGTAAATATTTTTGCTTACAGGAATTTAATAAAAGAATAAGGGTATATTCAAACGTTTATTAGAAATTCAAATTTTCTTTCAGCATTATAATTTATTCAAAGCTTTAAGAAATTATTTGAACTTAAAACCGAAAAAGACGAAATTATAACATGATATGAATATTTTTAACAGCTTTAAAAGTTTTCAAATTGTTCGTAAATCTTAATTTTATGTGATAATTTGCATGCAAGTTCAAAAATAAAATGTTCATCACGTTAGAATATCATAATCGATAAAAATAAACTACGCACCCACGTAATAATTTCCTTTAACCGAGCAAAAGATCATCACTAAAGAAGCTCTTCAAAATCAAGCAAACTCAGCATCGCTTGATCATCGAGTAAAGACATCACCCCCACCATCTTATTCCCAAAGCCAAATTATTTTTTCCCTCTCTGCGGCAGACAGTCAGAGTCTGAAATTGCTGGGTCACCCTCATCTCTTTCTCTCTCTTATACGTCCGTCTCCACCAGGCAGCGATTCCTCGAATCCTCGGCCGTTATACGAGGAGGATAAGGATTTAACGCTGTATTTCTCCCCCCCCCCCCTCCATTCCGGATCCAGCTCCTATATCCAACGGCCCGCAGCATTGACGCGTGCAGATAAAGCAATTTGAGTAATTGGCCAATCTTAGAATTTAGTGCGCCGCCGGCCGCCGCTTATGCTGTCCGCGATCCCTTCGAAGAGCTGATATAATATAGATCGAAAGCGCGTGCGCGTTCGCGGGGAAAATGGATCGCACCTACGTAAATATTGTATGTATACGCGGCTGCGGTCTATAGGGAAGTTTATTGTCTCGTGTGCTTTCGCTCAATTGCGGAGCTGGTTCGATCTGCATTCTTTCCCGATAAAGTGCAGGCGTTGTCCCGATGAAGATATTGCGTTGTCTCGAGGTTATTTTGGTTTTGCATTGTGGTATATTGAATTCGGAACGCAAATTTTGTGCTTTTAGGATGCACTTTGTTTTGATAAAATAAGATTACTCATGATTTTAAAGACAGAATTAGGATTATAAAAATCCAGGTCTGTTTGTCGGTGACTGTTTGTCTGTTTTACGATACTTTACCATAGAATATGGAGTTTTTAAACCTTATAGATATTTGGAAAAAAGTAGATCTTTTGTGACTTGCTTTTGGGGATATCTTAACTTTCTTTAACTTTTAGTTCCCGATCTAGCACTTAAAATTTTGAATTTTTGATTACTGTGTCTATTTGAACTTAGAAAAATGTATTTTGAGTAAACTGCCATTTAAGTTTCAAACTTGCACGCAATAAATGAAAATAACATTTTTAAAGTTATCGAAATTTTCTTAATTTTTGCATGTAATACGCATAAAAATTGTCTCGATACCGTTTACATGGCGATAATGCAATGAAATGCGTTTTTGTATTGTTGAAACACACCATAACGCAATAAGAAATACAACAGTAGCTAGGTGTAGGACACCATCAACAAGTAGAAGGAGTATCTCATGTGGTAAATTGATATTGCAAGGCGAATCGTCTCAAAAAGTATCACATTATATCTATCAAACAGTTCATCTTGCGAGATGTGCCATCGATCATCTTCTACCACACTGTATCTAGCCATTGCACAATCCATCACTAATTCATATTTAACATAGTTTTTTATCAGTTTCAAGCAATCCTCGGTATCTTTAACCGCTGTGATAAGGCCTTGTAAATACGTTTGATCATAATACTGCTTATAATACTCAGTACTACAAACGTTGTAATTATTCGCCACCAGATCAGCAGCGAACCTAACATCCCTGTGATGCTTCGGAGCTATCGTAATCATTGCGCTCAATTGGCTCTGCAAGTACGTAGTCACAATCGTAAAAATAAATGAAACCCATATAAATATGAATCTGCTCAATTTAGTGTTTGGCTCATGAATCATAGAAAATCCAGAAGCTAAGCGGGTAGCTCAGTAGGTAAGCTAGGAGAGACGTTACCGACACGAACAGCCTTAAAAGTACGATACGCATTATCAGCGGGAATATTTTGGAAAGTTGCACGCTGATCGGCGTCGGCTCCTTGCTGGTGATAAAGCACAATCCCGTTACGCTAAAGAAATTCACCTCGTTTCTCCAGAGGCCACGTTGAAAGTCATCAATAACGCGATTCTCGTACACACCATACAGCACTTCTGCGAGCGCTGTCGATTATTCCACTTTTCATTACAAACCAATACACAATGCTCACATTAGCTCGCATCTTTTTCCAAGTTATTACCGGGAAACTTTCGCTTGAAGATTCTTATAGGGTAGCCTGATAGATCTTGCGTCTTGTCAAACTTCAATGCTTTGCATATTAATGATACGTTTTCTGTTGCTGACCGTGGGCAAATTTATAGAATATTAAATTATATTAATCATCTGTTTTTAACACTAGATATTTTTATAAATCGTGCCCTGGTAGAAATATGACCGGGGAACCTGCTCTATAATACAAAGAGTTTCATGCCAAACTGGCTGTCAATTAACAATTTAAGAAACTGGGTACTTTGTATTGTTTTTGACAAACTGCCGAGAAGCTGCCAAGTATTGCGGTTATATTTTCTTTAAAACTGCTAATAACGTACCGATTACTACCCTCTTCTTTTTACCGGGATAGATAGCATAATTTTTATTTTCATTTAATTGATTGCTTCGTTTACTTACCGTTATATTGGTAAATTATCATGAATAATGTTAACGGATACCCATTGTTTTGCTGAAAAACATCTACTTTTTTCCAAAATTTTGGAGCTACTTACTTTACGAATTAAATATATATAATCCAATGTTATCATTTAAATGACGACACACATATATTGCGTTAAGAATATTGAATTGCCAAATTATGTTAAAAAATAAATATGCAAATTTACAGTTGTTTAAGGAGTGCACATTTTTAATAAAGAAAATTCCATGGATATTCCACCAAACAGAATTTTTCAATTTATATAAAATCAATTGAAGGAATCATTTTTCAATCGCTTCAATGTAGAATTTTGTTGTGGGTAATGGTAAAATATCATTAGTTTCTATCAAGTAACGCTATTTTTTTTCTTGATACTTTTCTAAATTGTTTTGTTTCTGCATTCCAACTAAATATATTGGTTTAGAGAATGATTCAGATAAAATTTCAGATCCAACGATGCTCCACTTTTTTATCATAATAATAGGTCGATTATTGTTAGGATAACAGTCATTGAATATAGCTAACTGAAATGAAATTTGAAATTAAAAGTTTTTGAAATAGTATTTAAAGGTGACAGATTCAAAATATAACCTTAAACTCGTTAGACATTGCTTCAATACTTCGGTAATTATGATCGTTCTGTTGATTTAAACGAAGACAAATTATAAAACGTAGACAAATTAAATAGACCCATGAAGCACATAATACGTAAGATACCATGTTTATTATTTTGGCGAATTGGAAATATTTTTTAAACAAACCATAAATATTTTTGAGATAAAGTACCTAATCTTCGAGTTTCGAACTAATTTTTTCCAGGTTTATTCAATCCGTGTTAAAGCGATGAATGCAGAATTTTGACGTATAAACGATCGGCATCTTTTCTTTCAACTTTGCTTTGTTTAAAAAAACTCGCTGTTGAAAGATTTCTAAAACGTTTCCGGCTCTTTGATATACACGCTCCACATTAAACCGTTCTCGGAATAAAATACATTTCTATTTTCATTCCTATTCCTATTACCTTTACCAAGGAAAGAAAAGAACCACAAAGAGATTAATTCTCGCACCACCAATACATTTTCGTCACGCGAATTTCCTCCTCGCAAAACAAACTTACGCAATATATATATTCCCACGGCCGGAAAATGCAATCAAACTCCCACTTCGAGGGTAAACTTTGGCGGCGACGGTCGGTCCACAGCCGCAGCATAGCGAAATTCCGCGGTGCGGGGGCAAAAATTCTCGAGCGCCACGAAATTAATCAACGTTAGAGCGCGCGACGACGCGCGAACGTCCCGTGGATCTCGCGCAATATTACCCACGCCACTGCGGGACTCGTTATCGCGCGACGGCCCTCAATAAGTCCGCAGCGTCATGTTGGCGGTTTTACACCTGATTTAGGGCGCGAACGAGCAAAATCGTTGATTAGGTGCGCGAGGTAATTTAGCGCGCGGCAAAGAAATTGGGTTAATTAATTTTCGGTGGGTGAGCCGGTGTTTCGTAGCTGTCGGGGCAGGAATTTTGATTGGAGAAGTAATTGACAGTTTTTTGGGGAGTTCGCGAGTTATTTTCGCTGCGAGATCGGTCGAGGTGCTTTTTTCTCTAGTGGGAGGGTAAAGAATAATCTAGCTCATCGGTCAAGTTAAGTTCTGATATTAAAGGTACTGATGAAAAAGGAGAAAAGAGCTTCTTTTTGTAAACATAAGTCACGTCAGTTCAACGTATTAAGAATAGATTCTCACGTAGACGCAACAAACGCATTTTTCGGGAAAAATTCATTTTTTTGGAAGAGAACCAGAACCTTTAGAGTAAACAATCTTTTAGGTATTTATTTGTACACGTTTCATGATACTGAAATATTGTTCTTGTTGCTTTTTTTTGAGTAGCCTTGAATAAATTGTTATGTATGATTTAGATAAAAGAAAACTACTGAACCGATTCTAAAAATTCTTTCTGCGATCTATTCATTATTGGATTTGTTATAATGTGGCCTACAATCAAAAAGTTTGAAAATTTTTCATTTATATATATATTCATTTATATATTATTCATCGTCAAATCAATGCAACTTACATATTAAAAGCTATTCAAATAAAAAAAGCATTAATATCAATTGTTAAAATCAACGAGTATAGTCGAGGCTCTCTACTTCGTCAATTTTTTAGTACCTTAAGGAGTCGTTCACCGGCTTTAAATCAACCCTATGGATTAACATTTAGATTTTAATTTTTAAGAACTCAGTTTGTTCCTTGTACGATTTCAGCTAGGATATCCATGGGAGAATTTTGGAAATTATGGATGACGTTAGCGACGAAGTGCGATTGTTTATAACTGGATAGAGGAACTTTCATAAATAATTGTACTTTATTACTAATTACTGTGACTTTTCTTTAATGAGCAATATTTGCGCCTGGACATTCAATTTTTCGTTTAAAATTTTTCTTTTCCATTACACGAAATACTCTTATTTTATATAACAATGGTATTTTAACTATGCGGGCTTTGTAACAATTACATAAATGTTAATACACAGGGACGATTACAACAAAATTTTTGCTCACCTATATGAGAAAGTGCCCTTCATTAAACTTCAAAATGATTAAACCAATATTTGACAAAAATTTCCTATAAATTCATCACGTAAACTCATCACCGTACCTCCCTTTCTAAAACAAGCATAAAATTCACCGGAAGATCTGAAACCTCCCTCTCACAAATCTTCCCTCTTCATCCCGAATATTCCTCAATGCCTCCTAATTAACCATCTCCCGCGATCAACTCCCCTCGTCGATGATTAAACACCCAATTCAACGTAAAATAATCCGGTCTACCAAGACTACGCTCCACCGCTCTGAATTTCGCGCTCGCGCGTGGACGTACTTGACACACAGGTGAGTGACGCGCGTAACGAGCATGTAAAACGACAACGACGACGACGACGACGACGACGACGCGCCGGCCCGAGGAGATCTCGAGAGGAGTGTATATAAGCGCGAGCCGCGGCAAGACGTATTGCCGTCGCGGACACGTCATTCATCCTTCTGGTCTTACTCGAGCGCCGCGGCGTATGTAGCGCGAGTTTATGTATAGTGGAGAAAAATTGCGAGGCACGCGCGCAAGAGCGCGAGCGAGCGAAATTTATGGGCCGCGCCGGCGTTGGGATTGTTATCGGGAGGTGGCGCGGATTGCTGGATCTTCGTCGCGTGGATTTTGTCGAATAATTAGGATATTAGTGCTGGTGGTGCGGGTTTATCAATTTGTGCATTGGGGAAGCTTTGGAATTCTTTATTGTGATATTTATGCGATAGTTTGAGATCTTAGAACTGTTTGAAAACATGCAGCGGTTGACGCCTTAAAATGATTTGATTTTTTTAAATTATTGGAAAATTTTAATGGATATACAGTGCGTCTCATAACTATAGAAACACCAAAAATTTTTACATTTAAATCTGTGTATTATACCTTTTCTTAAAAAACCTGTAACTTTCGAAGCAAAAAACCAAGGATAATTTTAAAAATACCAAATAAAAGGCAATTTTATTCTCTTTAAGACGTTACCAAAATATTGTGTCGACATTAACTTATGGAAAATTCACGGACGGTTTAAACAAAACTTGAATAAAAATTTAAAGTGTTTCTATAGTTATGAAACAACGATAACTTCTTTAATGTTGATGCGAAAGATATATTTTCCATTCATTGGCTTTTTGCAAAATTATCCTCGGATTTTTGCTTCCAAAGTTACAGGTTCTTTAAAAAAAGGTATAATATACACATTTAAACGTGAAAATTTGTGGTGTTTCTATAGTTATGAGACGCACTGTATTAGTGTACAAGGGTTTAACGAAAAAAGTATATTCATGTTTTATTCAAGATCTTTGTCATAATACAGACTAAAAATCCACTGTATTCTAATTAATGAATAAACAACTTTTTAGCTTCTAATAAAAGCTAAATTTTGATAGATAATAATACATACATAAAAATGTGTGTCAGTTATAAAAATAAAATGGTGGTTATTAAACGTAAATAATTTTCTTTAATTTATTTATTAATTTACGTTGTTTCTCAACTTAAAAAATTTTAACATGTTCTGAACGGTGACTTTTCCACTTTAGATATTTACTTTACATAGAAACAATCATATCTAGAATTGCTAAAGTCATATACCTTTAAAGATAAGTAAACTACATATAGATAAGTAGTAATACTTGTACGTAAAAATCCTTTTGTTTGTGAAGGCATATCTATGTCGTAGGATAAGTATGCCAGTTATTGTGCCCTAATCAGTTACTGTTTCTTTGATGTATTTATTCTCATGATAAAATATTAATGTTAACCTCGATAAATGCTTTTAAATGTTATAAATATACATTGATGTACAATAATTGATGTATAAAATTGATGTACAATAATTGATGTATAAAATTGATGTACAATAATTGTCAGTGTGCTCAGAAAAAGATTTTGATTTCTTCCCACAGATACATATAATAATAGAATTTACAAAACCTTTGCTCTTCAAACGAGAACATAAAGTATCACGCCAATTGGTTTTGTCTCCTACTACACACGACTAATCCCGCAACTTCTATCTATCTATTTACAGTCCCGATAGCCCCCTCCCCCTAAAATCACACGCGCGTCTAGCTTGTATAAGAAAGTCGGAAGCTGTCCAAGCGCACATACACACGAAATATACCATCTCCAGAAACTCAGCGGAGAAGAAAGCGAGAGTGAGAAAAATTGATAGACGGAAACATTAGCTCCACACGCCGCGCGGCGACGATCGATTCCAATACATATATATAAACCAAAGTTTTGTCGGGTGGATATATATACACACACACACATATATATATATATATATATATATATATATATATATATATGTGTGTGTGTGTGTGTGTATATATCCAGCCGACAAAACTTTGGTCCGAGTTTATGTGTGGCGGCGGCGGCAAGCCGGAAAATCCCCGTCATTTCTCAGTGGCGGACGATCCGTCTTGAGCACCGCGTAGTAGTCTGTCCGGACTCGTCCCTTTTCCACTGGTCGCGGAGATACTCGTCGCGCGCGGCTCTCTCTCTCTCTCTCTCTCGTGCGCGCGACAGTTTATCTCGTCGACGCGTGATTTAGAAGGTTGAGGGAATGGAGGCTAGCTGGTTAATCTCGGAACGAGTTTAGTGATTTAGGCGGAGCTTTGCGGTGCGAGTACGAGGCGCTTATAATGGGGAGAATGGTATATAGTTGGGTATATTTTTGAAAATCTTGCGTATTGTTTTTCACGTATGTTTCACAATGAATTGTAAAATAATTTCATATCTTATGGGTACATTAATGGTCCGTTGATTAAACTAATTGTTCAATTGTGCTACCTTAAGGGGGCACACTACCTTTAAAATGTGAAACAAAAAAATTGATTAGGAATTTTTATTTTGATATTTATTTTAATAAGGGTTTTTTTCCTGAAAGTGTACATAAAAACCTACCAATTTATATATTTTTTACCTTCGTTGGACCTTCTATGCCTCCATGGCAAACCAGACTGCTTTCGAAGACTTTAAGCACTGTCCGTAAGATTCCAAGTCTACTCATGGATGGATTGGGCTAAAAATTTATGGAGATACTCATTATAGTAGTACTTTTAGTATGAACGTAGGGATTTTGATTTGAACGAGTAGAAAATTTTTTACATCTATAAAAGTGATAAAATTATTAAAAAATAAGTGTTATATTGATAATGTTCATATAAAAAAATACTTCTACTCTCTCAAATCAAAATGCCTAGGTTCATACTAAAAGTACTACTATAATGAGTATCTCCATAAATTTTTAGCCCAATCCATCCATGCGTAGACTTGGAATCTTACGGACAGTGCTTAAAGTCTTCGAAAGCAGTCTGGTTTGCCATGGAGGCATAGAAGGTCCAACGAAGGTAAAAAATATACAATTGGTAGGATTTTTGTATACTTTCAGGAAAAAAAACCCTTATTAAAATAAATATCAAAATAAAAATTCCTAATCAATTTTTTTGATTCACATTTTAAAGGTGGTGTGCCTCTTTAAGTCATTCATATTTTGACGCCCCTTGAAGAGTAGCGTGCTTTTAAGGATTAAGACTAGCAATTAATTAATGGATTTGATAAAACAAATTCACCGGTTGTATAATTAAATATGCCTGTTTAAACTTGAATTTTTTAAAGTGCAAAAATTTAATAATTAAGTGTTATATTTGATTTCACAATAAATCTCAATACGTGCTAGTCTTCGTCGCAGATTCTGAAAGAAGATACCGCATACTCTTCGCAACTATCTAAAATGCTGATACTCTTCGTAAGGGGCGTCGATTTGATGTTTGCAATGAGAAAGTTATACAAACTGAATTATTAAGCATACATACGTTGAATATAAGTACCGTGGGCATACCAAAACTAAGAATTTATAATATTTTATCATATGGAAAGATGTAGACTATAATTTTGTAATAACAAATTGAAACAACATGCATTTATTAACACAAAATATCCTTTCATACGCCCTTATTATAAAATGTTCGTTTTTGCCTTTATTGAATGACATCACGTATATCCCGTAAGTATTTTTGTGAATATTTGGGTACGTAATGGTTTTGATCAAATGCATATTTTAAAGGTTTTGCGTGTGAATGCGAGTATAAATGTGTTTGTGTGTGTATGAAAGATGATTGTTTACAGTCGTTTTTCAGAAATTGGGAAAATGGCTTATATAGATGAAAAGTTCGGCGTTTTAACGGTTAATCTGTTATGAATCGTAAAAAAGTTTCTTGATGGGCGATCGTTTCTGTATGAAAATCTTATGGGTTTACATGCATCGGGAGAAAAAAAGTTCGGTTTATCGAGCCAGGGCGCGCGGGGCGCTTTATGGTAAAATAGTCGTTGCAGTTTACTTCGGCAATATTTTGAGAGGAGTAAAACTGGCTTTTTAAATGTTCGGCGTTTTATGAGTACATCGAAGCTTTCGGATGTTCTCGGAAAGCTGGCAGTAACTATCGAAAAATAGACTTTTAAAAGGTTTTATTTCGTAAACGGAAAATAGCTGATATTTAAATAGAGTCATATACTTCTTCGAATGTTATAGAGAATTTCGGGTGCATGCTAACAAATTTACATTTCAATGCGTTTCTATAATATTTACAGATAACGAAAGAAAGTAATATTTCAGTACAGCAATCAACGTAGTAGAATTTAACAGTTACTATATGGAATAATGAAAAATGTACGAAACTTTGTATATAATTTCCTACTTTCCAAACGTTCCATACATATGCTAAAAGTTCATACAGATTTTTCTTGTAAAGACCGCAATTTTCAACTCATTCTGAAAAACTGAAATGGAAATTTCACAGATATTGTATACTCTTAAATTGAACGTGCAAGGCTATATTTTGAAAGCTTTTGAGCGAGTTTACATGTAAACGGTATATTTTAGTCAAGAAGGCTAAGTGAACCGAAAAGTATATTTTAATACTAGACCTATTCTAATGCTAAAATTATGTGTGCTCAATAATTGTGTGATTTTGAATCTAAATTTTACAGAAAATCCTATTTAAGTTCAAAGTACTTTTCGTAAAAAATTAATATTATATTTGTAAATTCCATTTATCATGTTTGAATTCGTTTGACATTTATGATATTAATTTTAGCGTTTAACAATTTCTTTACGATTGTATTATTGAGTCGAAATTAAAAAGAAACGATGTTTATTATATTAACATTTGGTAGGAGACTGGTTTCCACCCTTGCATTTATGCAGAGTTTCATTATTATGTAGCATTTGTCAATTTATTCTTATTTTTTTCTGCTTGTCCGTAGTCGTTATAATATATATGCATTTCTAAAATTATAATTAATTAGAAACATAACACATAAGAATAAAAAAATAATTTGAAATCCATCTTATTGTTAGTAATTATTACTGCTGATGTCTAAAGAGGTCGCCAACTAAAATAAATATATACTGTTTCATTAAATTCTAACTCAGCAAGACAATCGTAAAGAGATCCTTATATAACATGAACAGATGAAAATTTGAATCTCTCCAGGTTTACTACGTGCAAATTATTCCCATCATAAACCAGCCATCCCCATTTCCAATTCCCGACGACTGCATCACCGCCATAAAAAGGAAATTAGCCCCACCCGGCACTAAACGCATCAAACGCGCAATGTACGAGCCTTCTAAACCCATTCTAGAAACTCTCTCGCGCACCACAGCTCTTTACGGTCGAAAGTTCGACGAGCCCCGATGGAGAATCGGACGCGCGCGATTAATTAGGGAGAAAAAGCGCGCGGCGTCGACTCTCCCCTCCTCTCTCACTCCGATTTACACGCATTGATCTTGCTCTCCCCCGCGCGGCGTGCAGTGCCGCAGCGTCGCGAAACTCGAGTCGTTGTCGCGCCGAGCCGTTTATTAATATACTCGGCCGAGCGAGGCGGGCGCGAGTGTTGAGAGAGGCGCGTATTTACAAAGTCGCGCGCGCGCGCGCGCGAGAGAGAGGGAAAGAGGGGTTCTACGCTTTTTCGAGGGCGCGAGCGACGAACTTATGCACACTTATACACGGAATCTTCGGAACGAGACTGTGACTTAAGTCCGCAATTTATTACAACAAATTTTAGTGCAGTACTAGCGACTCGTAAGAAAATTAAAATGATAAATTTCGGATGCTGATGGTAATGGCTGCCTAAGTCAGGGCTGACGCAAAGACGTATAATTAAGTGGCTTTGAAAATGATTAAATAACTAACAGACTGATGTAACAATGGGATATGTTGAATTTGTAGCAGTGTTAAAACGAAGTACTGCTTTTTAGTATTTATAAAAGTCATTTATTTTAGAATATAAATGTTAAAAAGGTGAAGTACCTATACATTGGTGTTTTTATTATTATAAACTGTGTTAGTTTTACACTATACAATCTTAAAATTTAAATTTCAGTAAACTCTTGATAACTCATTACACTGTACACAACGAGGTCAACTCCAAATATTATATTCTCACTTAAAATATTCCTTGGATAGTAATTTTATTATAATTATTACAATGATCATTTAATAGAAGCTGTGATGAGCTATTGTAAGAGTCCACTGTATGACGGTATTTTGTTATTTTTGTGATTACTTATTTTTATGTACCAAATTTCACAGTATTCTTCAAAGCACTTTGAATTATTGACGTACTATGGACGTGGTTCTCGAATATAATTGGCTCAAATAAAATTTTGGGCTACGACGCTTTAGCAAAATTTGCCTTGTAAGCTCGAGCAGAAATCATTAACCATAGTTGAGCAATTTTAGCTTAACGTTAAGTCAAAATTGCTTAATTTTTGTCGTCGGGAGTAAACTTTATTCGAGTCGAAGTCAGCTAAATTGACTTGATATCCCAAAGTACTTTTTGCTCAAGATCGCTTTTCCGTATACCATTTAAGCAGAAGCATTTTAGCTTATGAAAAAAGGTAGTTCCTAGTCAGTTTTCCCAAAATCCAGAATTTCGAGTCGGTCGTATACTCTCGTCCTGGAGGTACAATACGACGATGTAACCCATCGAAGCTGCAAATGCGATAGGAGCGGTGAAATCGGTACTGCGCCTGTTATCACTGTTTACGCTATGCTCGTACGGTAGACTAGCTATGCGTACGTATATTAAGGAGAGCGGCTCGGATGATACTCGCGGGTATACAGTAGTTGTCGAGGGGATAGTTAGGGGAGTTTTATTTACGAGTCTGGTCGTGCGCGAAAGAAGGGACGACGGCTTTACTGCCGTGTTATGTTTGGATTAGACGGACATTTGGGCTGAGCGTATTTTTTATGTATGAATTTGGCCTTCTTTGTGTGGCAGAAAATGGCTTTCACGATTATTAAATTTCTGAATCTTTAATATATAGTACGTGAATTGGCCTTACTTTGGGATATTATCGTATAAATTGGTTAGACGTTCAACGAAACTTAAAAAAAAAGATACACTGAAAAAGATTCGGCATATTCGAATAACCGTTTATTTCCATACTACCTAAAAATTATCTATACCTATATCGAACAAATATTTGTTTTGAAGAGTAGTATTGAGACTTAACTAATTAATTTCAACACGTTTTCTTTAACGTTGCCATATTTGTGCTTCCATACGGTGCCAATCGACGACGGGCATCTCCGGTGTGTTTGTAAACACAGCACGTGCAATTTTCACAGAGGTGCTTGTATCAATCGGCAGAGACTAGGAATCGAACCCGGTTACCGACATAGGAATCTAACACTCTACCGACTGAGTCACCGCAGGCCCCTAATTTCAACATTTGAACTTGTGACAGTATTATTTGAACATTAAAATAGGAACTGTAACTTCAGTGATACAACAGAAGCTTTTATTCAAATTTTACTATTTGTGCCATTTGAGTAAGAATATTCAAATAAATATTTTATCAACAGACCAAACTGACTTAATTTTGTTTACCGTGCATTCTGCAGAAACACGTTGTAATCAAGTAAAAAGATTTACGCCGAGATGAAATTTATGGAACAGACTGCAGGCACAGTCCAATGTGTTATTACAGGACATCCGAGCCACTAAGCTTCCCCTTAAATCACCCATTTTTCGCGATGCATCACCTCGTAATCATAATTAAAGCCCGCGCGCGCGCGCGACGAGTAAATTGCAAGGAAGAAATAAATCTCCGCTCTCCTTCATTTATCTCTGGCGACTGATTGCGCGCGCGAGCACAGAACCTCCTCTGGGTAAATTACACACGCACGCACTCGCGCGCCTTGATCTTTCGCACGGCGAATCTCCAGAATTCGCCAAGTTTATACAGCGTCAAGGGTACACGTGTTTTATATCGCTGCTGTTGTTGTTTCACTTGCGGGGGAAGAGAGGAAGGCAAGGAGGAAAGATTCGCGAAAAGTTCCGCGGAACTTGATCGCGCGAGGAGAAATGAGAGTAAACATCGGAGGCGACGAGATGCGCTGCACGCGCGCGTCATTTTTCTTTCTTTCTTTTTTTGCAAAGCGAGTGCTTGTGTGTGTTTGGGATTTTCTGGTTTGTGTTCATTGTTAGGGAAAATTTGAGTCCGACGTCAAGTGAGTGTCTTTGCGATGGATGTTTGCTAATTGCAGATATTATTCGGAGAGCATGCCATAGATTAGGAATCAATTAAGAATGCACGGTCGGGATATAAAGTCTAAGAAAACAGGATTTTCCTGTTCAAAAAATTAACATTAACTTTGCAGCATAAGGGAAAGATGTAAGTATGGTATAGCAAATACAATATATTTTTCTATGTTCTGTATAATATGCACATAATTACTATGTCATTTTTTGGCAATTCAATTCTTCTTGTCTAATTTATAAATATTAATGAATTTATTTTATGATTGGGTCATTGAATAAAAGATGGCTGCACCAGTATACAGAATCCTATTTATTTTTATCCTTTTTTTTTATAAATATTGTGCATTTATATCACAGATTCTAAAATACTTTATAATATCTTTTATCAGTATATTGAATAATGTTATTTTACAAATTATATATTATATTATGATTGTCTATGATATATGATCTCATAAAATATTAATTAACTTGAAGTATATTATCGTTCATCCTTGAGTATAATTTTATCTTAATTTTAATTTAAAATATAAAAGAAATATCATTTCCCTTATTTTTAATTTCCAAGAAATTAAAATGATAATATAAAAATGTGTACCTACATATAATAATACAACTGAATACTTAATTCTGTATTTCATTAAACGACATACATATTGTCCAATGGTATTTCGTAATTTGTATATTAAAAAGTTGTAATTTCTTCATTAAACTTCATACATTTTTAAGTTTTTAACTTGGCAGCCTCATATGCACTACACTTTAGGACCGATCTGCCCTTCAGTAATGAAAAATTTTAATTTCATTTCTTACTCCAAGAAAGTTTGTTTTCTTAAAATTCCTCATTAAATTCTACTTTAATATAATATATATGCGACCTCGTAAACGAAACAAAACTTTCGCAAAGCAAAAATTAACGTACACGAACTACATTAACTTCCTATAATTACAAAATAAGAAACTTTAAAATATCCAATCACAGAATATCGCAGGATATACAGTGATTGATTTTCATTATTCTAAATTTTGTTATTTATATTACATTTATTCTAAATTAAATTAAATTAAATTAAATTAAATTAAAATTTGTGAATTATTAAAAAGCTGTTTCAATAATAAAAGTGTATTCGATGTATGTATTAGAACTACAAAAATCAACCTTCGATAGATAGTACGTTTTATCATAAAAAAATATTGAATTAATTGATGAATTCTTTTATTTAATACTTTGCCAAAAGTCTTACTTTAATGTTAGATATACTAGTATGAAACTATTTTAGACATATTTTAATTATTATTATTATTTTAACTCAATTAGTTATTAGTTTATGAAACTTGATGTAAATCTTTAAAAACTATTTTGAACAACTACTTTATTAATTAATGTTCAGTTAGTAAGCACCAAAATAATGCCTTATTTAGCTTCAAGCTTTTATTTTTTGCATTGAAATGAAACATTCCAAACAATTTCAAAATGATTGATCAATTACTTCTAAGATAAAATGAAAAAATTGATGGACTACTCCACCCATCGAAGAGTATTTTTGTCACAATACTAACAAATTAAACACACTCTTCATACTACAAGAAAAATAAACCAATGAAAATTTACCACTTCTGTGCGATCTTTATTAAAAACAAAAATTTAATCCACCTTATTAACGACTGCAAATTCTCACCACCCTCCTAAACTCAAAACAAAGGCTGCACAATAAGCGAGCATAATCGTCGGCGCTTTACCTCGCAAATTTGCCCGCAACATCGGCGTGCTTATACCGCCACTCGCGCCACAGCATCGACTACACAAAGAAAGAGAAAGAGATAGAGAGAGAGAAAAGAAAAGAAAATTCGCACGCGGGGCATTCGACTGGTTAATGGGGCGCAAGGTGCAGACGACGCTATACATATATACGGATATACCCACGGGGCTTCCCGGAAAAGCGACTTAAGTCCACTTTCTATGTTTTCGAGATATTAAGCTTTCAAGTTTTCATTTTTCATTGGAACTAATGTTAAAAAAATTCATAAATAGTAGATATAGTAACTTTATACTCTTATACTCTTCCTGACTTTTTGAATTTTTATCTGAAAATAAAATAAAAATCGCGCAAAACTCAATTTTCGAAAAGATGGACTCAAGTCGTTATTTCCGGGAACCTACAGATATACACTCTCAGCCGCACAAACAATGGACGAAATATGCCTCTCTCGTTGCACTGCACCGCGCGTCCGAAACGATTACGATACGAGCCGTGCAGCAGCAGAGGCGCGCTGCACTGAATTATTTTAATCCGAGGAAGCGTCTTTGAAAGAAAAAGAGGAGAGGCAGCGCGCGTCGTTTCATATTTCGTTAGCGTGCGGCGTGCGAGTTAAGATGCTGCGGGCCGAAATTTATTTGCGTGCACTTGGAATAATTGCCCGGAGGCGTCGGTGGCGGTAGTGTTTTTTTTTCTCTGCTGGAGTTCGGGAAGTCGCATCGTGAGTTTTTAGCGAGGAGATCGAGCGAGGCGGCTCTTAAATTATTGAGCGTAAGACAGGAATGTTGGGTTGTGTGGGTGTGTATCGTGGGAAGAGTCCGAAAACTTGGTATTTTGAATTACACATTTTGCGTAATTAATAAGACCGAAAATTATCGGATTCTTGGCGCTGCGGCGTCTGCGGTGAAATATTTTTCTGGCATGTAGATATTAGGTATGTTAGAAAAATTATGGATGGTATTTTAGGGGTACCTCTGGGATAAATGGGAGCAACCTACAGTCGAAGTAAACATTCGCATACTAGCTGAGTAAATGTCATACAGCGAATAGTACATTTTTCACTAAGAGTATGCCAAGAAATGTACTAAGGTATCTTTGATAAAAAATGAATCATTCATTGTGTGGTTATGGAAATGAAAAATATTTTTTTTTCTATCAGCGTGAATTCATTTGATTGACTTCAGCCAATTTGTAATGCAGTTTGAATTTTTATCAATTTTTGGAAATAACGGACAAATCTGCACATATGTATGAGCAATTCTATAGAAAATAATTTAAAATAACGTAAATAAAAAGGCGTCAAATAAAGACAACAAAACAAGAAATACCGAAGAAAGCAAGGCTAAATATAATAGGGATTCAAGTAGGATTCCGGATTTTAATAAGCAAATAACCCAAAAACGTAAAAAATATTAAACTAATGTAAAATAACGGAGTAATAATATAATATAACTATGATTTGGGGAGACGCCTGAATTTTCGCGGCTGCAATAACATGAGCAGCAATTTTTTTTATTAAACACGGAAAAAATCGACCTATAATGAAACTTTGACTATTGTGAATAGATAAATTATGTTTTCAAGCGCAGATCAAATAAAGGATTGAATAAATATTTCATAGACTACAGTCGATATCATATTCATAAACGATCGGCATACAAAACGCTTTACAATGAAATTCGATTTCTAAAAAATGTATATACACGTACACATCATGAATTGCAAAGTTTGGTGTGAGTCGTAGGTGCAACGCAGAATCCCACTTAATGTGTATATATTCCAAAGTACTCAAGGAAAAACGGGAAACCGAAGGACTTTCCTGATACCAGCGAACGCGTAATCTATACATTGCGCGCGATAATGCACACAAAACTCGAAAGTATTTCGCTTAAATCCACCAGACCGTTTTACGCGAGGTAGGATGTATTTGCGTAAATATTTTGCAAAATAGAACAGCACATTACGGCAGGCACGGAAACTTCAATGCTTACTATGCCATTTGTTTGTATTGGCAATCTAGAGAAAGTGTCGTAACTATTCCGCGGCAGTCGACACGCGGGCTATACGCTCGCGCGCGTTGGGCTTTAAATTTAGGATTCTATGCCAGCCTTCGGAATTTCGCGAAGTGAAAATTTCTCAAATTCGATGTATACTAGAGTGCACTTTGATATTCGCAATTCTTCTCTCTATAAGTAAATATTTTTTTCCCAGAATTTTATATTCCTAGAGTAATATTTCTGTTTAATGATAGTCACTATAAATTACCATTATCCTTGGACTCAAAGAACGCGAAACGCATACCCATTCGAACACTTCATAAGGCCGAACTTACGCGGATAATCGCGTTTTTTACGTCCGCTCAGTTTTTCGCAACTGGGCAAGACCCATTTTGTTTTCCTCCTCCTCTTCCCAGAAAAGTGAAAAAAAAGAGAGAGAAGAGAGAGAATACCCACTCGTCGCGCTCCATTTCGAAAGACGATATCCCGGCGCGTACATTGGATCCGTTTGATTTCCGGCCTCGCGTCGCTCGTGCTCGCGGCATAAATTTCCCTCCGCTCCGCAGTCGCTCCTTCGCACGTATACGGAGGGAATCCTTCGTCGTCGTCGACGTCAACGTCGCATATACGACGATAAGTCGTAAAACGGCGCGCGCTTACATGTATAAAAGACGCCAGGCGAGCGCTGAAACTTTTACGATTTAAGCGGCCAGCTATATACTGCATAGGCCAGTGCAGCGGCCCCATCATTCTTCATTTTACTGCGCGCGCGGACGAGTGTCACCCCCTGCGCGCGCGGTATATACTCCGATTTCGATGGGTCAGTCTTGCTTTTAATTCGCTCTCTTTTAGTCGAGGACTCGGGTATTTCTTATCGGAGTTTTACTGGATGTGTGAGCTTGTGTTCGGGGAAGAATCGTAAAAGTAGGTTATTTAGGAGCTAAGCTAAGAGGGTGTAAATGGAAAAATCATTTTCAGAATGAAATATATATATATATATTGATGTGACAGGTATTTTTGATGATCCTTTCTCGAGATGACAGATTTTTACTTTTAGATTATGGAAAAATCATAGAGGATTGTCCAATCGACTTTCTCGGCCTGGAAGAAATAGGAAAAATATGAAAAAATAATATTCATAATAAAATGCCTCTTGCTGAAAAAGGTTGTTTTCATGAATCTTTCTTGAGTTTGCATGCTTTTGTCTCAATTTTGTGGCAAAATCACATAGAAATGTTCAATCGATTTTCCAACCCGAAATAAATCGGTAAAATACTAAAATCTGAAAAATAAAAATAAATCATTTTCAAACTAAAATATCGCTTTATAGGATAGGACTATTTTCAAAATAAAACATCTCTTCGGCCGATAGTTCTTTTTGATTTTCTAAAATAAAATACGCATCGGAATCAAAATTTTCTTTTCAAGATTACTTTATTTATTGAAAATGAAGGGCAGAATGCTTGAATTAATATAAAAATTAAAAATCAGAAAAGCAAGTAATTTTGCCAATTTTCGTTTCGGATAATAACTTAATTGTTCCGCCCTTCATTGTCAATAAATAATTCAATCCATCAAAGGTAAAGTAGAATTCTATCCTATAAAGTGAAATTAATTTTCAATTTTCTCTACTATGCGTCGCCGCAATCATCCGGTTCCGATAAATTAAATCCCCACTTCTCAAAGTTTTACTCAAAGACACACAATTACATTCCTTGTCATTGTTTCTTCACTTACCGTACGCAAAAGCGTCTATACGAGCTCACACTCGAGCGCACAAATATCGTAAAAGTAGTTTATTTGCGTCAGCTCTGCAGGGGTACAGAAGAGTCGAGAGAATTCTCGATAATAAAGCTTCGAAATCGTGGACAGCTCGACGCCAACGGCTCGCGCGGTTATATATACGATGGGTGCAGCGCGCGTTGCGAGAGCTTTAACGAGTTGCGTCCTGGACACTGGGAATACGCAGTCTTTTATTTATCGCTATTGCCCCCCTGTACGACAAATCATATCTTCTATAATTAAACAATGTATTATAGCGACGTGCCTGAGCTTCCGCTTGTTTGATTTGCTGATTGAAATGACATCGTATTTTTCGTGCGTATCTTGGTTTATGGGACGTGTACGGGGATACGATTCTATGATATTTTTTAAGTAAATTCTCTGATAGAAGTATAATATATATACATATCAGGCATTTTTTAGTTTAAAATTGATACAATTTTGTTTTTGGATACGTGTAATTATCGTTAACCCTTGAATAGGCCAAAGCCTTTAAATTTAAGCAAATTTATTTAAACAAATTGTTGAAAATTTAATTAAACAAATAAATTTTGTAGCTCTGACCTCGTAGTCCATGTATAATGTGATGGGGAATGACCTAGTTACTCATAACCGTATACGGCTATAGGTCTTTATTTTTATGGTCTATAAACAATAAATAATTGATAATAATTTATGCCTCGTATGAAAAAATTTTCCGACTACTAATATGTTTTTCTGTAGTAACTTTTCCACTAGAATACGATTTGGACTAAAAATTTACAAACTATACAATTTTACAATAATTTGTGTAAACGCAAACAAAGTTTGTACTTAAGTAATATACAGTTAAAGTATGAAGTAGCCCAGACCCTTCATCCTGTTAAAGGGTTCACAATACAAGTTACTAAAATCATTAGTTTGTTGGGTATGAATTAAAATTTCTGTAAAAATTGATACAACTTTGTCACATGGTAATAATATTCATTATTTCACAATGAAAATTATTGATTAAAATTTAGAAAGAATAAGTAATAATTAGCCTTTCGTAATGTCAAGAATTTTAAAGATTTGTTCTATAGCGACGTGGACTTTACGTAGTATAAAATGGAAACAAACTAAGTTTTCATATTAGATATGACTGGTCGTTAATTAAAAATTTATGCAAAAAATATAACCGAATCAACCAAACTTACACGAAAACACTTTCGTCATATAAATAATTATTTCGTTCAAAGTGACATTCACTCCTTCAATTACGGGAGATCGGGGCAAAGTAAGCCTGAAAAAGTTTGTTGATCGCAATAAAGAACATGTATTAATTGAAGACATTGCAATTAGTTTCAAACTATACTTTGGACTTTTATTAATAAGACCTAAAAGTTATAACCGTTTAAATTAAATAGAACCACTTTTAATTTATTTTGAATATAATAAGAAAATTCATTTGGGCTAATTTTGCCCCGTACTCGAGGTAAAGTGAGCTTTTAGTTATTAAGTAGTAAAAATAAATAATTAATTTCTTTTGAGTATATTAATTAATATATGTTTCAAAAGAATGTTTTTAACATATTTGTACATGCTAAACAAAATATAGTTTATATTCCACTCTGACTAATTAATTCATGAAATTAGGAAAGTCAAAATGATAACACAATTAAAACTTACTTTATTAACAGAAAAAATTCTTATTTTTATTTAACTGATAGTTTTAATATCTTATATCGTCCAAGGCTCACTTTGCCCCGAGTGCGTATCATTTACGGAGTAGCATGTTATTAAGGAATAGTTCTCGAAAGTGTTATTATTATTTAATTTTAAAACAAAGAACACAAATGCAAGTTTACTTTATCATATAGTTGCAGACTTTTAAAATGCATATTCTCAAATTTTGAAAAAATCAAAAAGCTCTCTTTACACTAAGGCTCGTTTTGCCGCGGTCTCCCACATTCATTTTCTACATATAATAACCCTCCTCGGTAACTAAATCCGCTCGAACATGTTTGAATTTGAAGCCCCAAAGCCTACCTACATACAAATCACACGTACGTTCCACCAGTTTAATATTTGAACGTGTTCGGCCAGATTACGCTTCCACCGCTTACACATGCAAATCAGCACGCACCCAAAATGCACGATTCGCAAGCTTCCTCCCCAAAACCAAAGCGTTTACCGTTCGGTTTAAAAAGCAAAAGCGGGCAGTCAAGAGAGAGCGAGCGCGAAAAGGAACGCATCACACGCGACGCACACACCGGAGCAAAAGTACACGCGTCGGATCGCAGTTTGCTCACTCTCCTCGTCGAGGGCTTAATATTACTTTATGGGCTAGAATTAAATCGGGCCGGTGGAAATCAGCACGACCGAGCGAGCAGATATCAAGAGCGACACACACACACACACACACACACACACACACACACACACACACACACACACACACACACACACACACACACACACACACACACACACACACACACACACACACACACACACACACACACACACACACACACACACACACACACACACACACACACACACACAATGTACATAGTGATCCAAGGGGGGAAATTTAAATTTCAATGAGGGGCTCGTAATCTTCCCCTGGTTTATACACACGCCTCTCGCTCTGGATATCTCGCTTGTATGTACGCGCGCACCGCCGCACGGCAGCCGATCAATCAACCGGCACACCGCCGAATTCGAGACTCGGATTCGTCGCGTCACGGACGTGACGCGTTGTATACACACGCTACTTGCCGAGGGAATGGAGAGCTTTCTTGGCTAACGGACGGAATATTCTTTACGACCCTGATGTGCAGCTCGCACAGCGCTCGTTAATTATTGGCCCTTTGTCAGACCGCGATGCCAGAGAGTTTGACTGGTTTAATGGCTCGCCGAGAGAATCATTTGTTTTTTTCGATGCAAGTTTAAGGGATATCGCGGAGAGTGGGTATTCTTGGATGAAGGGAAACCGTTTTTTTGTTGCACGTATGTGTGTATGAGAATAAATGCGTTATCGCGCTAGTTGGGAATACTGCGAAACTTAGACGTGTATATGCAGTCTGAAACTAGGTTGAACATATATCTTTTAAAAATAACCATTTCTTTCATCGTTCGTTAATTCAATTTTATTGTTTCGGAGCTCGTTTATTACCCTTTTTTTGCCTATCTCTGTTTTTTTAATGTGTGTGTGTGTGTGTGTAGTCAGTTTGATAAGATCTAGGAGATGCACCGTGAAAATAATTTTTATTTTTAATCTCTATAAATTACCGGCTCGTAAATACGGTGTAATAAATACTGACGTTTTTTACTCGTTAATCAAATTCGCATTCGCGTGAATTACGACTGCGGAGATGTTTTTTATTAGCTGTAATCATAAGTCTTGGAAAATTAAAATCAGATTAAGTAAAAGAAATTTATATTTATAAAAATGCACGTTTAAGAAATATTATTTAAACCTGCGTTATTTTTACTTTTAGCACAGACCGTTATAATATTTTACCTCCTACTAGTTCGTTATTTACATATGAGACGATTCAAAAATATTCTTTTCTCGATATCGACCTTTGTTAATAATTCCTGTGCATGAAAGAATTTAAAACGACTCTATATTTGTAGCGTCCTTGAGGTCACGTATGCAGTATTTACAGTCGCTACCGTATGCGAAATTTATTTTTTGTTAAACGGGAAATGTGTACGGTAAAAACGGTTGCTTTATATTTAAATAATTGGATGCACAATCAATGATTTTTGTGCTGTACTGAATATCATTGAACACTATATACTTTAAAAGATGCTACATAATCTTTAGATTCTTTAAATAAAATATAGGAACAAAATATCGAAAGTATCATACCTATACAATATTTATCGTGGAAAATTGAATACAAATGAAATATTATATTATTTTTCTTTTTTACGTGCTTTAGCATATTAAAATAACATTTTTCACAAAATAGACTGTAGAGCAAAATTCAAATTTATCGATGCCTGTATCAATAGTTATGACTGCTACATTTCATGTCGGGTCATTGGATCATTGACAAAATATATAATATAATTAGTTTCGAGAATCGGCTTTTCGCCAGAGTTACGGCAAATTGCTATTTTGGTTAAAAATTTAATTAAAAAATTGTAATTCATTAAAAACACAGAGAAGTTATTTGACCGTAAAGCTGGAAATTGACGTCCATTAAAAAACGCACTACTATATAAGAGTAACCTTACATGGAATAAACGTAAACTATTATGTATATCTAAATAGATAGGAGTATTTAACAATATAAATTGGTTGTATGTAAAAATTGAAGAAAGAGTAATTATCAATATTTTATAAAAGAATCTCCAAAACAGATAATATATATAAAAGTCCCCCTCAAATAATCTCAAACGTAAATACCAATACATTATCCTACCCAAAGCACCATTTTTTCACGTTTCCAGAGAGGCAAAGGTCTCGTCATCCAAAAATATTCCCCCCGTAAAATTCCAGTCACCAGTTCCCAAGCTCACCACCCCTCACTCCCTCTCTCGCATCGCAATCAACTAATTGGCCGTGTGCAGTACATCGCGCGCGGGCCCGAGTTTTGTCGACTCCCGGCCTAATCGAATCTAATCCGCGGCCGATGCGCCTCGCCTTCCGAGTTCCAGCGCTGCCAGACGCGGTTAATCGTTTCTCCCTCCCATCCTCCCGTAGAGGTGTATAAACCGGGGGGCCGAGTGCTCGTAGGAGACGATTGCGAGACCGGTCCCGGGCAAGATCAAGCACCGCGTAAGTTCATTCGAGGGGATGGCGGAGTTAATCCAGGGTGGAGACTGTTTATGTTGAGGTGTCTTAATTGCTATCGGATACGGCCGTGGCTGATGGTTTTCGATTTGCTTGTTTCGGGATTGTTGGATCGGGAGGTTTGGATGTTGCTTTTCGACTGGGGTTTATTGTCACGAAGAGTGTTTTTCTGAAAGCGTGTATTTTTAAAGCACCTTAGCATCTTTTACCTGTAAAACTTATCATACTTTTAATCTAAATGTTCAGCTCTTAACCATTATATTTGTCCAATTCGTTAAAAAAAATGTATTTCAAGGGTTATAATAAATAACTTTAAACTGGATAAATTCTTGTCCAGAAACTAGCCATTTTGATAAAAAATTTCTACAAGAAAAGTGCTGATGGCGAAGAATCTTTGTCATGTAAGCTTTTATAGTATTTAACTTCATGGGTAACATAGATTTCTTTATTTGTATTTTAAACAGTATATTGTAACAAAAGTTTTAGAACTCTCTAAAACGCATTTTTGCTTCCTCAAAGAGTTTTGCTAAAATATGTCAGAAACATGTTTAGAGATATAAGGAATCAAAATACATTATTTTTAGAAAATGTCCGTATGGATGTGTGTGTGTGTGTGGGTGGGTGGGTGAGTATGTATGTATGTATGCATCCGTATCTCGAGTAATCCATGGTAACATTTAATGCTTCAGGGCTTATTTTGTTTGTTTTCTTTAAACGAAGGAGGCATAATAATAATTTTTATAGTTTTTTGGATTTTCTTTTGTTCTTTAGCGATTTTTGGCTTTTAGTTTTTCGGGTTTTTTGGTACCTTAGAAATAATATCATCGATCCAGTGAAAAATGCATTTGAAAGAGTATAAAATTACCTATCATTTACCACTCGAAATTTCATATAAGGTGTTTCCTTTCTTGTGTTATACACAGAAACGTCATTTTTTGTTTGAACGGTGATTTCTCTGAAATATATGATGGACAGTTTATGAAAAAAATTGAGGTAATTAGGACAATGGAGAAAATTATTCTGTAAAATGTTTGAGACATTTTATTTTTCTATGATTGAGAAAAAAATCGATTTTCTATGCTAAACGATAACTTGAGTAAAACGGCATCATTACTTCTGAAAATTTCAATAAAGGTAGCTTTTGACTACCTTTTGGCTAAAATCTTTGCTCAGATCATGAGGACTTTTATTTCTCAAGATATTCGAGGTTATATTTTTTAAAAGAATTTTTTTGATTGCTTATTTCTTGGGTAGTACAAGGTAATTTTTTAACAATGAATACTTATTTTTTGCATCTTATGATAAAGAATTTAAATGAAAAAGAATTTTCAAGATTCATCGACTCTTTTTTGTTTTATAACGTTGTTTAATTTTTAATGATATTTTCTTTATTTTCTAAAATTTTTTGATCGTAGATTTGAAATCAAGAAAAAATATTAAGATTTATCGATTTGATTTTGTTTTATAACTTATATATTTAAGATATTAATTATTTTTAAAATTATAATAGCTTATTTCTTGAGTATTATGCTGTAATTTTTGATCATTCAACACTCTATTTGTATTTTTTTATGAAGATTTGAAATAAAAAAAGAATTTATGATTGATCGATTTGATTCTGTTTTATACCGTTTTTCATTTTTATAATATTCTTGTAATGAATAAATCCGTTGTTTATAAACTCGAACAAAATTTTATTTTTAAAAGTAGAATGCATTTACTATATTCATAAATAAAATTTAATCAACAATTATAGTGTTGTAAAGATTATTATTGTCAATTGGAAAAAAATGTAACTTGATATTCAAAACTTTTTAAGTTGCTTTTTAAATGCATTAAATTTGTATTCAATAGTTTCAAAATAAAAGACGACTGTAGAGCATTTTTTAGTTAATCAATATATTTTTGATGTTCCAGTACAATTTGTTAAGAATACAATTTAATAGCGTTAAAATTTGGGTTCACAGTTAAATGAGTTTCAATAAACTATTTTGAATAATGAACTCGAATAATTACACTTAATGAACATTTTTACTTTTTCATAATTTATGCTATATTTATGCACAAGTTTAAATTACTAAATTACTAAATATATATATATATAAAAACTTTATATATTTTTTACCCCAGTATTAAATAGAATAAATAATTTCATATTGGAACATTTTTGAAAGTTTGAGGAAGCTAAGTGCTAATGAATTGGCAGCGGATTTCTTTCTGTCACAAGTTTGTCACTAGAAACAAATAATTTCAATATACATAACCATAATTAAGCGCAATGTACTTAAAAGAGATTTTTTATTAGTACTAAAACTCACACTTAATAAGCCATGTTAAACCAAATCCTGCACGAAAATTCAGGTTTACAAAGAAACAAGGAAAAACAAAAAATAAATTTCACGAAGTAAAAACTTTTGAGTGAAAAGGTTACTATTTTATATAATAACTCAGGACAATTTTAAAAATTATTATGAATTATGTTTACGCATAATAATTTTAAGCCTTTAGTCCAGTAAAATAACGTGCAGTTTAATTCTTTCTCTTTTCCGGGTGTTTGGGTCATTAAGAGGTTTTTCAGCAGACCATATAATTCAAGCGAGTAGGAGTTAATAAAATTAAAAAACTTGACAGTGCTTTGTTTCCTTTCCTCTGCTTAATTCAGCATTTTATGTTTTCCGCAATTTCAGAGTTCTCAACAGTGAAATTAGGTAAAGCCCGTAAAAAACATAAAATTATACACGCACAACAAATATATTATTTATATTACATTTTACATTTTATTTTGATTATTTTATACGAAATCGAATAATACGAAGTCACGTAAATAAAATCGAATAAACAAACCGGTATACTACCCTATATTAACTCAATCCAGCAATCGATAAATTCACATAACTAACGCAATTTGCTCGATTTCCACGTCTACACATAAAAAACTACATCCTTCCAGCGATCCTTTCTTCTTTTCTTCTCCTCGTTATGAAGATAACAAAGTTCAAAGATCGGAAAAATTTCTCCCCCGCCCCATTAGCGTCTAAAACTACAGCAACCACCAGCAACCTGACTCGATCCCGTAACGAGAAAAGCGCGGATAAATCATAAATAAAATATGATCGATCCGCGTCTATCCACCACAACGCTATCCCGAAATGAAGCCTCCCTGCTGTATATTAAAAACAATGCCAAGAGAGCTATATACTCCGGATCCTTCCGATAAATTGCGTCCCCTCGCAATTCGTTTCTTCCTTACACATATACACAGTATATGTAATATAGCGCGAAGCCGTGAAAAAATTATTATAGGCACGTCGCTGCGAGAAATCACAAAAGTCTTCCCCTCAGTTATTCGTCGCTACGCGGCGTTTACAGCTTTATTGCCGTGGTGGGTAAAGTCGCCGGTTATATTGTGTTGTGTATGCTTTCAGGGAGAGGATATATATATATATATATATATATATATATATATATATATATATATATATATATATATATATGTATATATATATATAATATATACATATATGGAGGAGGAGATAAACGCACGGGTTTTATTGTTATGAATAATTGATGTTGAATTATGTGAGGAAGGATCGTAGATGACAATCGATGGTTACGTCACTGAGGGAGAAGCTTACATTGGCGATCGAGGAATCTGGTTTTCCGGGATTGGATGAAATTAGGTGGATTGATATAGATTTAGGATTTTCGTTTTTTATAGTGATTTTATTGTTCGATTTCTTAAAAATACAAGATTTTACAGTTAATGTTGTTAGATTCATGAAAAAGACAATTTGAATATTCAGAAAATACTGTACGTTTTTTTTATTTGAAAGTTTAGGAATAATAAATTAATTAATTTTATTTTTGTAGGAATGATGAATTAGAAAATTTCAATATCAATGTGGATACAAGTGAATACAATTACCAGCAACACGAGCATCAGGTCATGACGTCACATCTATGTAGTCATTGTGACGTCATGTATATTTTGCGACGTGAATTATTATATTTATACACATATTTCACTCTTATCATACACCTAGACTACTTAATCTTGGGCTGAAACTTTCTTCGAATTCACTCGGGCCTTTCCTTTTCAATCTTCCAAAAATACCTATTTTTTAATCTTGGTCATTTTCTCTCGTAAGAATGTTTTCTTTTTATGAAAAGATATTTTAATAAAATATACATCTAATTTTGTAATTATAATAGTTTTTTCAAATCATACAAAATACTTAATTAAAGAAAGTATAAAACTTTCATAACTTTTGAGTCAAGAATATATATTATACGAACAAAAAATAACCAATTAAGTACAAATTTTTTTAGTTAACTCAGCGAAAGTAGTATACAACTTAAGAGTTCTAGAAACACAAGTATTTTTCGTAGTATATTTTAAATAAATCAAATTCGGAACACGGTACAAGATCCAATTAAATAAATCGAGTACACAGTCCTATACCCACGTACACTCTTTTACCCCGAATCAATGAATTATCCAGGCTCCACTCATACGCACTATAAATTCAACAAACGCAAATTTATACTTCGAAACAAGACAATTACACAATAAACAGAAAACACGCGCAACTAATTGGGGCAAAGAGTATCTTACACATACAATCGCTCCCCAGAGACAACGCAGCAGCGACTGCACCACGCGCGAATTCGCCGAGGATCAGAGATCCCTCGATCCGAAGTATACACACAGCCGCTCGCGCGTCGCATAATTTTTCCAAATAAGGCGGCCCGAGATCGAAACTACGAGATAAGTCACGACGCGGATTGATTTTCCTTCCAGGATAAGAAAAAAAAAAGAGGTGTACGTACGCACAGTTGTCGAAAAGTTCGACGAAGACGGCGATTGACGGACAAATTGGATGGGCTCGATTGCGCGAGTTTCTTTATCTATAGGAGGGACGCAGAGTCGCGTGGCACTTTGATTCGTGGCGTTGCGCAAGTTTCGTTGTTTTTGTTCGGGATTTGCGCGCCTTTTTTTTTCTGGCGCGGTCTGACTTAATCGGCGTCTCGCGCGCTCGCAGCGGGAGGAGATTTATTTCAGAGAAGCGAGGTAGGCGAGTGTGTGTGTGTGTATGTGGTACGAGGCTCGATTCGGTAAAAAAAACAAGGAGAAGATCGAGATATTCGTATAATAGAGTTATTTGAGGGACTTGTGATGTATTGTACTTGAAAAAGAAATTTTCTGAGGGTAAGTTGGCCTTATTGAATGTATAAAAATAATGCAAAAGTAGTTGGCTGTTTATAGTTTGTATATGGCTTGCGCTTTTATAGTAAGGTTTCACCGATTTCGATTATTTCTACAATTTTAGCTATTAACACTACGATTTTTTTTTAATTTTAATGACACTATAGTGTAGGTTTAAACCAAATTTGAAGAAGTTATATTTACTTTATTTTAAAAGTTATTAGATAATTACATTAATTTGACGTAAAAACAGATAATTAACCAAATTATTCTTTCGTTATTTTGTTAGAGATTAAATTACAAAACATACAAAAATAATTTATTTTAGAACCACAAACAAAAAAAAGAATATTTATAGAAAATCTAAGCAGAAATAATTTGAAAGAAGTTGTGGAGTATTTTATTTTTTAAATAAATCAATTTTTTAAGTCATGTTTTATACATGAACATTGCGAAAAACTTCAAGCTTTTCCGCAGAATATCTTTAAAAATATTTCCTACAAATATAATTTTTATCCGATAAAAGATCTGACGGAAAGATTCTTTTTAAAAAAACTACTTTTCATATTCATACTTTATTTAATAATTCTTTATGGAATAATTTATTTAATTTTTAACAAAATAATATTATAGATATTATATTATAATATACAAATATAATATATTAATATTAAATGTATAAAGGTTATTATTGAGTAAAACAAATGTTCGATTTTTTTCACCAAAAACCGTCGTAACACGGCAGTAATAACTCGCTCTCAAAATAAAATAAAAAATATCCTTACCAATTCATCACTAAGATACATTTCCATTCGCTTCCTCATCTCTTACAACTCGACTAATTTAGATACACAATCACACAACTCGATATAACTCTCAGCTTTCTTATCAGCGTAAATCAGCACTCGTTCAACACAATTTTCAATACCATTCTCTTTCTCTCCCCCCCCCTTTCTGTTTCTTTCTCGTTTTGCCGGATGAAGCACCGGCACCGCGCGCGTGATTGAGCGCCGTCCACCGAGCACTTGCATCATTCCCCTAATTTGCTCGTGCTATAAGCACACTCGGGCTTTTTCACTTCGGTTAACAGTCGATTTTTCAACGTCCGCGGGTAGAAATGCGCGCGCGCGATCGTCGTGGAGGAAAGTAAAGTTGCCCGAGCTATGAGATGGTATACATGAGTATGCCATAGAGTGGGCGATCTGTATTGGAGAAAAAATTAAATTGGTTTAATTTGTGAATTGTTTGTTTATTTTTAAGGGCATTACTTCATTTGTATGCTTGCTGTAGTCAAATTATGAAAGGATTTATTAATAAATGGAAGTAAGCGTTTATTTAAAAATTATTTATCAGAAACGAACAATATTTATTGTATTTTAAAGTGATGTTAAACTCGCCTGTTATCGGCGAATACGTGAAACTTTCTTTTTCATTTAGTTGTCAATTTTTATATCTCTGGAACGTTGTTATTTTTGATTGGGACAACAACATTTCGGAAGGATATTTACTCAAAACTGAAAATTAAATGGGAAAAGCGGATTCTCGTAACTGTCGGTGATGAATGGGTTTAGTATTTACTTGCATGTAACAGTTATTTCATCAGTATTTAGTCGTATTGAAATAAACATTGATTTTAATTTATTAAATTCTTTTTTTATTGTACAAATAATGTATGATAGTCTTAAATTCTAAAATTTTTAAAATATTCTATAAACTTCCTGAACAATTATCAAACTGAAATCTATACAGTGCATATTTGACTTTCAATCTAACTGAAAGCAAGTTTGCTTTTGAAACTACTCTCTTCCCTTCGATTTAATTGAAACTCCAAATTCAATCCGCACTTTTAGAACGAAAACAAATATACCTTTTACTGCACTAAAAAAGTGTGCTTCTGTCAATATCACCAATTGCATACCAATAAAAGCGTAACCGTTCGTACCAATATAAATGGACAATTACAGCTGTAATAAAAGAACTCCTAATGGTACTTTATTCCGAGCTCGTTAACACTTCAATTACCCCGATAAACACGTTTTCATTTGCCACTCGGAAAATCCTATAAATTTCCATTAACTACGTGTACCCAAGTAAACTTTGCGCATGCCAATGCAAAGCAAACGTCCACACCCGCACACCAATACTTTCACAATTGTCCACTATCGCCAACCCATCTACCATACCTACAACACGTCCACATCCATATCCACGACAAATCCAGATAGCTGCAGCAATCGCTTAGCTCGCGAATATCGCCCAAAACTTCTGCCCCTCCCCCCTTTTATATATATATATATATATATATATATATATATATATATATATATATATATACGAAGCCCGTTGTAATTCTCTCGAGAAAGTGATCTACTTAATTTCGGCGGCTGGCATTCGCGGCACGTTTGTACACTCGCTCGATCGTATACCTATACGTTTGTTCGTGCGTCCTTCTTCCTCTTTCTCTTTTTGCGCTCGCGTTGCCGGGCTCGCTTGCGATCGCACACGAGCTCGACTCGAGGAGCCAACCCGACGCTCGGTCGTTTCTATATACGGGTATGTGTATTCCACGCGAGATTTACGCCAAAAGCCCCGTGCCGTGGAAAATGAGCGAGTTTTGGAGTAGAGAGGTTGGGTAATATTCGGGGGTATCGAGATATGGAAGTAATTTTGCGCGTAAGAAGGTTAATTTATTATTCGATAGAGTGAAAGTAGTGGTGTAACTTGATTATCTTATGTTACACGGAAAACACAAATGTGAAATGTTGATGTTACGAGGTCACTTGGTAATAATGGGATTAGTTTTTTGGAAACTTAGAAATGTTCTTGTTTCTATACAGTGGCGTTTGTTCATTTTACCAGAATGTTCGGCAAATTAACTAAGAAATTGGTCAAAATTCTTCTTAATATCACATATTTACAATTTTTTATCAAATTCTTAGATCTGACAAATATTCGTGTGCCATAAAAAAATACATTTTCTTTATAAATTATACTAAAAAACAGTTATTTTCATATTTTTACAAACGATTTTGTATAAGATGCACAAATTTCTTTATTTTTTGAGTATGCTACATTGATTGCATTATGCATATTTTTATAAATCATAATTACAAACGCCATATATTGAACACCTTAAAATACCCTATCAGATAATAAAATTCCTTAAAATTCACTAATTACTATAAAACCATAAAATTCTGAATTCGTTAGTTTAGCGGTTGATAGTCAATAATTTTATTGTAATTATACATTATAAGACGCTGCAAAATTATAAAGCAATACTATTATAAATTTACAAATTTACAATTTATAAACATAGATTAGATCCTGAAAAATCTAATGAAGCCAAAGGCAAAACGAAAATTATGGACCAATCGAAATAAAGAATGGAGTTCTACTATTCTACTCTGTTTTTCTCTATAGAAAACCACCAATAAACAATCCACGTAAATGAAAGAAAATTAAATCCTTCACATTTAATAAACTACTCCCACCTTAATCAACTCCAGAAATTGTGGTATTGGTATCTGCCACCGAGCCCTGGCCCTCTGGCGGATTAGAGCTGAACCAGACGAGGCCCGAAAATTCTCGAACGCGATTGGCTGAGACGTCAACATGGCGCGGACAAGCCCGAAATCATGTGTACTATATATAGTGGCTACGCCCCCGTGTCAGATCCCAATACCCGGATTAACGCAATCCTAACCCGAAGCACTCTTACGCGTCCTATAAATAAACCGCGACGCACAATGGAACCGTGGCCTCAAACTCGCGCGTTTTTTCGACTCGCTCACTTCGGGTCAAGCTCGCGTGCAATTTTCACGCGGACCGTAAACCCGGATCATTGGCTTATCCCGGTAGCGTCGCGAGACGGGCTAATCCAGCGAATGGACGAAAGGAGGAAAGATCGCGAGGAGGAGAAAGGAAGGAAGGAAGCGGCGGATTTGGATGATAATCGCGAGATTTGCGATTGTATCGAGCGAGGCGTTCTCTAGGCGACGACTCGGTGCCGTGGTATTGCTGCAAGGTTGGATTTAGAAGCGCACTGGCCAGAGGTATTCATATTTCATTTGAGCCTAGTTTTGTGCATTAAAAACTATTGATTCGAGGAGTTTTGGATAGAGTTGAACGAATATTTTGTATAGCTTGCACAATTAACAAATTAGACGGTTATTGTACATATTTTGATGCATGTTAATATAATGCCTGGATATGGTGCCGGCAAAACAAAGTTTTGCAGATACTATTGAAGTATTAAATACCGTCTTTGTAATAGACCGGGGAAAGTAAATAAACTTATAACCTATATGGTACATTGCATCTCATTGATAAATAGCAAATTAAAAACATACATACAGGCGAATTAATCTGCACTCAGAGAAGATTTTAAAGTCCAAACTCAACCCGGTTACTGTTCCCGATCAATCAGCTGTGGCCGATATCATCATCTGCAACTACCGAAGTATCGTACTTACATTCGTTTAACCGCTACTATGATTATCGATTCGCAGCTTGACATCGCAAAGAATCGAATTCTTATTTGTTTTCTTATCAATTATTACGTAGTAGTACTAGAGTAGTCTTCATGATAATCCTATTTGGCTCTAGCAGTCTGGTATTTGTGTAACAAAGTTATATAAAATATGTATATTTTTATTGATTAACCTTACTCCAGACAACTAATGAACATTTCTTAACGGTAAGCAAAACGTATTTCAGTTTATTTATATTTATACATAAATTGAAACGCATGCATATCTTTGTATTAAAGGAATGTTTAGAAATGTATGATTTGGATCTTACAAGAAATACACAATAGGATCTAGATAATTCAAACTTCATAATTCGAAGTCAGAGCTTAGATTCTTCGTATCTCGACTAACGTAAAATCACTTGGATAATTTGAAAAGTTTGATAATTTCGTATTATAGAGATCTGTAATTTTTCTGTTAAAATAAAATGATAATAACCATCATAATTTTGTTTAAAAAATATAAACCTGCTGACATTTCGTACTTCTTATCATTGCACCGCTACTGTCATTAGAGGTAATTTGTCAGTATAAGTTCTATAAATCGATCGCACTGTTTCATTTCAGTAACGATTTATGGTTGTAAGCCATTAATGGCACCCGCTTATCTGGAGTACCCCGAATGCGAATACTGCAGGTTTAGTATTAAGTCACAGAAATCTTCTTACGTAGGTGTGTGTATGTGGGATATCGGCCATGTACGAGTGTGTGCGTGTGTACATATAGTTTGATGTATGTGTGTATGCGTGTATGTATGTATTTATGTGTATGCGCGTGTGAGTGTGTGTGTATGTGAATGTGTATGTGGCGTGCCTATTTTTATTGGATGCAGTTTCTCGAACAGCTCGCTCTTTCATCATCAATTGGCGATGCGCAGGCTTGGCAGGCCTTAGTTTCATAGAGAGGATGTTAAATTTGAGGTAGACCATATGTATAATTATTTAAGTGATAGACGATATATCAAGCAGAGGCTTTCCACTTTTGGATATCCAGTATATAGACGACGCGTTACGCCCGATTTTCTTTTTTAGCAGTGTACATTATATATGGATGTGGTGAACTTATTATTCACAAAGTGATTCTTTTGTATTGTCATTTGGCAATTATATAATATTTACAATTAGTATTTATTTTATATCGTTTTGATAATAGTGGGTATACTTCTACCCTGAGAAATCAACGCATTCATTATACAACATATCGTAAACGACAGTTTATTTTAAATAAAGAAATGTATTGACCGTGGCAATCAACAGTACCTATGTTATTTTATTTAAATATTATCTTAAATAGAATGTAATCGAGTCGTTTCACTTTTGTATATCTTATTATATTATTTTTACCAATTTTTTATAGGTTTTATGACTGCACCATCGCATTAAAATACATTATATTCTCCGTATGAAAAATTAATTTAAATAATTGCGAAATGGACTGAATGTTATCGCGTGTATTATTACACGTTATAAAACACTGAAATTTTTATCGTAACCGAAAACGGCCGTAAAATTTACACTTAATAAAATCATGAAAATAATTAATGATCATTATGTGCGATTCTCTCTTGGCATAAATGTATATCATATTTATAATTAAAGCACAATAAAAAGAAACAAATCAAAATTAAATTAAACGTAAATAAACACTTTTAATAATCCATATATAAAAAATAAATTAATCGTTTACTATTCAACATAAATTATAGATTAATTAAGCACTCATCAAGCCAACTTCCGGTGATTAATTCACATCCTTTACGACGGAAACCAATCACTTTCCTCCTACAATTCAAAGATCATCAGATGCTCCTCCCATCTCGGCGAAATAATATCCCCGAAAGCCAGCAGCCCTCTCCCAAATTGAATATCGCAGACGGCGCGAGTTTTAATGAAACTCCCACTCTCGCAGATACACATCAAAAATCAATCGGCTGATAAGTCCCCTCGAGCCGTATATAAAATAATTGCTTAATCAGCCTTATATACACTCTCGGATCCTTTCCTCTTCCTTTTTCCAGTCGATTGTCTTGTACATCCTACACTCTCTCAAGTCTCTCTCTCTCTCTCTCTCTCTGTATATACACATAAGATGCTGCGCGAGCGCGGGGATTAATCATCCCACGGACATCAGACTGCGCGCGCCGATCAAGTTTCCAAAGCCGTTTACAATATCTCATCGCGAATGATTGATTTTCCTCTTGCCAACCTCTCGCGCGGATTATCATCCGAGCCGAAGCTGCGCGGCCAAAGTTGGAGCTGACGGTCTTTTATCTCGCGTCTAATCAATTTCTTATTCTTATTCTTCTTCGGTGCCGCCCTCGCTTGTGTACCGCGATAAATTAAGATGCGAGGTTCGTAAAATTTCCGCCGCATGGCTGCGCAACGAACATCCTACTTCTTCCCCGGGCGCTAAATCATTTCCTTTTTTATGATTTGTTTTACGCGTGGTAATCTTCGAATCCAAGTGTTTTACGACGTTGTAATATTTGTTTATCGATGATTTGTGGACTTTGTGCTGGTTGAGTCTTGAAGGTGTGAGGAGAGAATCTAAGAATGCCGCAGCTCTTTGTTCGTGCGAAACTGAAGTGTAAAATATACTCGATAACGGTGTGCGGAGCGGAGTCGGCTCGAAATTGAGTGTTTATGTAAATTGAAATGCTCAATTTCATAATGATCACTAATAGCCAGAAGCGGTGATTTCATAAAAAAGACACGCGTTTTTCAGCCTCAAATATCATCGCGTAATTTTAATACTCGTTTCTTGCTACATTTAAAATAAGAAGAAGGAAAAAAAACGAAAACATAATGACTGCATTAAATATTCACCTTCTCTCGGAGCCATAATGTATGCACAAGTATAAAAGCGTTCGCGCGAGGATATCCTTCGAGTCTTTACTCGGAAAGCAATTATATTGTACTGCACACCGGGGCTTTTTTATTCGGCGCTTTACAAGGAAATCACGCGATCACGCGAATCGCACAAAATGGAAAAGGCGCGAGAGTGCGCACATATAAGTGAAAAAACGCGTAATTTTTTGCGCCCTTTTGAGAGTTACGTGCGCGCCGACGATTAACCCACTTGGCCACCCTTTTTGCCTGCTTCCTTATCGATTAGCGTTCGAAAAAAAATTGCTCCTGCTGGACTGGTGCCGGCGACGCGGTTTAACACGTCAGTTCGCAGAATAGCGGCGCAGGAAGGAATTTCATTAACGTGCGCCGATGAACTACTTGTATATTTTGATAGGGGGTGAAGTGTTTGTTCTTAGGGTTTGTATTAAAGTGCGCGTCAATTTAGTGTTATTGTTTAGTGGAAACGCTTGAGATTATGACGATTAGCTAATTAGTCGCTGGGAATATTTTCAGTGGAATAGTGTATATATTATTAAGATAAAGCATGCCTGCTTTGTTTGAAATAAAAACAAAAATATGTGGGCAAATTAAAAAAACTTTTAACTCTGGGTGTTAATTTTTTTGTCGTCTTCTAGCAGCTGTATCTTCGTCTCTTGGCAAGATACATAACTAAACTGAGGCTTACAATTTTTTTAATGCATTTTTTTAATAAGTCCTGATATTTTAATAAAGATCTATCAGACGGGGCAGTTGATTTTTCTTTAAGACTACAATAAACTGGTACTTTTTATAATAATGAGTAAATAAATATCAAATTTTCTAACAGCTATAATTTGGTTTCCTGATTAGGCACATGACTCTACCAGGGCTTAAATTTGTTGTTTTTATGTTAAGAAATTAGTTCTGATAATATAACAAGGTGATAGCTAACGGCGGCGTTGATCTATATGTTTCTATAACAATTGCAAATTTAGCCTTTTTTTCAAAAAGTACCAGTGTTGGGTCTCGGTAGTCTTATGGAAATATCAACTGCACCGTTCAATGTACTTTTATTAAAATAGATGAACTCATTTCTTTGCATTAAAAAGAAAATTTAAGCCCTGGTTCAGTCATGTCCCACATTAGGGAACGAAATTACGGCGTTTAAATAACGATAAATAAACTAACACCTAAAGTTAAAAGTTTTGTAAATTTGAACGTACATTATACAAACCGGTGTTTTGTTTCAAAATTGATACAAAATATTATCTATTTTTAAAATGCGATTCAAGAGGATTAAACAGTGTTAAATTTAGAAAACTAAAATAAATGTTTAAAGCTCAACTAAACTTTACCTTTTATCTAGGCTGTTCTAATTTTTTTTATATATAATGAGATGGGTTGAAAATATTTTGAAAGGCGGTAGAAATAATTATCTTCTATAATAAATGTCCCATAATCCTGTATAGCAAAGAAACTTAAAGTCTATCACTATCTATCATGTACTTCGAGATTACTGGAACAATTTTTTTATAAATTCCTAGTTGACCTGAAACTTTCAAAAAATCTCTAAATCATGATTATTTTTGGAACAATGACAGAAGATTTGAAAAATAGGTTAACATATTATTTTTAATAAACTTTTAAAAAATGTTATCGCTTTATGACAAAATTCTTCAAATTTTATAATATAAAAGCTTCCAGTGAAAATATGTCTCTTAAAAATTTAGAGAGTACTTATTCTGAACTTTTCTATTTCCGATTGCACTCAATTCAAGAAAAATAGTGTTTTGAGGATTTCTTAAAAGTTATAAGTCAATTCATCGAAAATTGCTTTTGTAATCGAGTGGCACGTGAGTGATGAAATTTTTATTTTTCTGCTCTAGAGAGTTATGAGGCATTTAAAGCAGTTAAGTAGTTCTAGTACCTCTCAAGATATAAATGAAAATAGTTAATTAATCTTTGCATATTTAAATTAATTTTCTAATTCCACTTCCCGTCCCCCCAATAATAAACTACAAACACTTTCACCGTGCAACAAAGGAATATGAAATTTCACTCGTAATAACGATCCTCGCCGTCATGCATCCTGCACCAAAACGAGCACATCTCCGTGCGCACTCGACGATAAAGCACAAACTCTCTGCTCCTTCATCTCAGCCCCACTTACTCCGAAATAAGAGAACTCCGAAATAAGAGAAGAAAAAGAAGAAGAACCAGAAGAAAACGAAGAGAAGCGTAAAAGGACCTCTATACGACGCACAACGGAAGCCCCTCGACCAATAATAATTTTCCACTTCCGCGAGCCATCTCTCGGTCCCCTCAAGAGACATCCACACACACGCGCGTAGTCTCACATCGGCGCGCCGGAAGATCGTCCCGAAGACGGATGGTCCTGTTTTTGCGCTCCTCCCGCGACACAAACACACACACAGGCGACTTTAGCTCTGCTCTTGCTGGAAACTTGCGGAAAATCGCCGGCGACGCATCGCTAATTTTGCAAGACGCGCACCAGAGAGAGAAAGAGAAAGGAAAGAACTGTTATTCGGGGCGATATTGGCTGCTATTTGCCGAGAATGGCAGATAGAGAGAGAGGCGAGCGCGATGATCGAGGAAGCCCTTCGGTTTTATGCCCTGCGCGCGAGCATTGTGCCACCGGACCGAGGTGTATATACGTGGCTGTATATGAGGAAGAGGGGATTTGCGGGAGTAGGAGGAGGATGAGCACGAGCCGAAGCGGTCGTATAGGGTGCCGGGCATCAGGTGCGAGAAGTGTGCACTATAAGGGAAAATTGTTGCGGCGATCTTGTGGAGGTGAGCGTGGCTGGGTGGCTCTTCATTTTTTAATGGGGCCACCGTGCGGCTGCTTGGGGGATATGGGATGTTGTATATTGGATGCATAAAGTGTCGTTAGGATTACTTTTGCATTAGGGAATAATGGGCTGGCTGTGGCGTGTAGGCGAACGATATACTTATATTTATCAATTTACAATAGTTTATATTCAATAATTATATAATACTGTTTGTACTGTTCATTTTGATCATTGACTAATGTAATGTTTACAAAGGATTATATATGAAAATTAGAAATTTTAATAATACGGTTCGGGATGTGAATTAACTAAGGATTTTGTTTAAAATAATTTATACACCATTTGTGATAAAGACTGTTATTTATTAAATACAATACTATCCTTATTAGTATAACGCGCTTATTACACAGTTGCATTTATTTTTTTTTTTTTTTATTATTATTTAACGTCGCCATGTTTGTGCTTCCATGTGGTGCTAATCGACGACGGGGGTCTGCGGTGTGTTTGTAAACAAAGCACATGTAATTTTTACAGAGGTGCTTGTATCAATCGGCAGAGACTAGGATTCGAACCCGGGTCACCGGTGTGGGAATCCGACACTCTACCGACTGAGCCGCCGCAGGCCCCCACAGTTGCATTTACTTATTACTAATGGATTCTATCCGTATCAAATATATAATACTAATATAAATTTTAATAATTTTAATACGTGGACGAATGAATTATAAATGTGACGTTATATGATAACCATATTGTCACTAGCATTACTCCAAATCCGTTTACGTGATTTAAATAAAAATTTACGGCTTTAGTATGTTGTTTTATTTCGTTTCGCTAGAGCCTTAAAATTATTAAAATATAGGTATGAGGCGTTAGAGTAACGGGGAAAACTTTGATTCTGTATAATTGCTTAATACATCGTAATAGAATGTTTCGTTATGCTTAAAAATACATTCTTGAAGAAAATTGCAATTGGCCTTAATATTACTGTAGCCTTAGACGTCACTATTTGGATACACAAATACGGATCAGTAATTTTGTATCTCTTACATCTCCAACATTCTGTTCATGTATTTATCTATAATACATAAATTTTGATATCGTGCTAACATAAGTTCATAAAAACTTTTGTCTTCCTCGCAACACAGATAATCGGAATTACCCCATTCATCCACACATATTACACGAAAACTACATTCATAAATCCAATAAAACGACCAATTCAATTAAATACAATGAATTATAATGAAGCTCCCCAGCAAGCATTAATTATCTCTCGCACGGCCAAAAGTGCACTTGCCGCACCTCGTTTACGTTTCGCATTCCCTTCGGCCATTCGCGCCTTATAACGGCACACACACACACACACTTTATACCCATCCGCACTCTCGCGCCATATGCGATTTTTCGATAACTTTATCTTCGACTCTCGTCCTCCTCGCGTATGCGCAAGCTCGGCGAGCGCTTGCTTGCTCTTGCGCGCATAAACACCGCGGCCACGAGCGACGCCGCAAACGGTAAATCACCGCCCTCCCGGGGGTGCGCGTATAATTAAATGCGCGCAGATTTATACACGCGCTCGAGCTTTTGTTCGCGGGCAATTTCTTTTTCAGCGAGATACACACGTGCAGCGGTGCATTTCAGCGGTGGTGTTTCGGATAATTGGCGATACCGGCGATCGGTTTTAATTACGAGTGTTTTACGCTTTCTTTGGGAATAACGCGAGCGAGGAGAGATGACGTGGGTTTGATGCTAATCTTCCTCGCTGACGTCAAGACGGCTGTGACGTAATTTTTGGTTGTTATGGTTGAGAGAGTTTTGGCCTTACTTGGAGAAATTCTCGCTGGAAGCAAGAAGAGCGATCTTGAATAAATTGATATGAGGAAAGTGATTGCGAACGAAAAGTGTTCTAGTTAGTTCGAAAGGAAGTTTGAATTCAAGTGTTACAACATCTGAATTAAATTTTAATTAAGAGGGCTAGACAGCCAAATTGCTTGAAATAATAATTTTCTATAAGGTGGTTAAGAAATAAAGACACATTTTATTACATTTTATCCAATATGTTTATGATTTTGAAGAATACAAAATAACTCTTGTTTTATTGGAGTAAAAAAATGATTATATGTCACTTGATGATGGTTGTAGGTACTTGAGAAAAATGTCCTTAGTCGTGTACAGATGGACTCAAATGTAACGGAGAATAAGATAAACTTGAAAAAAAAAAAATATATTCAGGACATGATTTCGCAAATTCTAAACCTTGTTACAAATAGTAAGAAATATACATCTTCTGTACAAAAAAAAAGTTATTTTATATTCTACAAAGTAACAATGACTATTGAATAAAAAGGTGAAACTGAGTATCTATACAATTTATTTTTTGTTATGATTCTACAAAAAAGAAAATTTTTGAACAATTTGACTAGCTCAGAAATCTACAAGATTCCTTTAGACAATTTGAACCAATAGGAGCATTTTGAATTTGCAACTTTTTTCTGAACAACTATTACTCAACATTATTGTTGTTGTTTTAAGAAACTATTACTCTCAGTGCTTAGTCTTAAGATACAATCAAATAATAAAACGTAAAACAAATGTAAACGTATAAAAAAACCTTTTCATCCCAGCTTACACTATTAAACAAAACCAATTAACTTTCATACTTTCTGATAATGCCATACACACGTAAACCCTACAACTTTCTCAGACCTCCTCCGACACACGTACTCCGCCCAAAACGCTCATAAAACCCGATGTCCGATACTCAAGTTAAGCACCGCCGCCGCGTCAGTGCACACAACCAGCGACGCCGGCGTCGCGCAGTAGAAAAAGACGAGGCCGATCAGACCCCGCGCGCTTCACGGCGAACGGAAGCGTTATCGGCAGCGGCAACGGGAAGAGAAGAGAATCGATCCCGCGGGGAGAGTTCAGGAAGAAATTAGCCGTGCAACGACCATGGGTGAATTCGTACAAAAATGCAAAAACATGTCTTTTTGGGTTATTGGGGGAGCAGATCGAATCTCGCTATTGTAGTTAGATTTCCATGCGAGAGGTTTTTTGAGATTCGCTCCGTCAGCGAATCGTAAAGTGTGCATTAGAAGGATAATGAAAATGAATGGGAGTATGATGAAGAGAAAAAAAGGATACTTTTGTTGGATTAGGTTGATTAATTGGACAGCGAATAGGTGTTAATGATACCGAGCATATGTTTCGGAAGATTAAAAAAATTACATAAATTAAGGCATGCATAATCGCGCAGTAGCTTGTATGCTAATTTGACTTGGTTTACGCGCTTAAATTAGATACACTTTATGCAAAATTAGCACATCTAAACGATAAAATTATGCACACTATGTGTAAGAAATATAAGAAGAAACAAATTAACAGCATTTTTTGTGTTCATTAAATTCACAAGATTAACTTTATGCCGGTAACTAACTTATCCAAAGTAACAGCACCTTTCCATTAAATCTTCACTTCGTGCGATAACAATTTCATTTTACCAATTAACAAGTAGCAATTTCCACCCGATTTTTCTTCTCTGACGCCCCATTAAAATTCTCCCTTTGTTCCTCTAACATCGTACCAGCATTGTCCTAAAAATTTTTGCATAAACGACTACACGGCCAGCGAAGAAAGACATCACGCTACAGTATATACATACACCTCCTGTCGGGTCGTTCTCTTATACACATACACACACATACGCGCACATGTACCAAAGAGCAGGAGAGAGAGAGAGAAGAAAGGTGCGCACAGGATGGCCCGATTAAAGAGACGGGAATTAATAAAGCGCAGCCGTGCCGCCGCGCGCTGTATACTTAAAACTTATGGGGATCGGCGTCGATCCCCTCCTTTCTTCGCGTCGGAGGCTAAACAAGTGTGCATGATCGCCCTCGGCCCGGCAGACTTTATGACACGCGGCCCGCATGTGCGGGTGGCTGTTCGCCTCTGCGTGTGTATTTATTCCAGGTCAGACAGGGCTTTGTGTAGCGTGAAAATCGTCGCCTCGCGCACGCGGATGAATGTTTATGCTGCATATACAAATGCGTGTCTTTAATCCTTTGGAGAATCGTGGGATTACAAAGTTTCATTAATTTTTCAGCATTTTTAATTAGTTCAACGCTGTGTTCTTGACATTTGCCTTTGAATTTTTTTCTGCTTTCAAGAACTAATATCGGACGCTAATAAACATAGGTATAATAAACGTGAATAGTCAAATTTTGTTAGTTATAAAAGTGTTATGAATTCAAATTGTTCGAAGTTTCGGTACGTCGTTTTGAATGGCTATTTTAAACTTTTGCATTTTGATCTCATAATTTCGGCCTGCAAGTTTCAATTTTTGGAATTTTCATCTCTGATTTATAATCAGCGATCCTAAGAAATTGAATTTATTTAAAATACTACATCTTCATTAGATCATCACAACTTCATTTGTATGGTTTTTTTAATCTGATTGGATAAGTCTGAAGAACTTTCCGTCGAGAGTACATGAAGCGTTCGAGAAGTTGAACTACCTAGTGATCCTAAGGACGAGACGGTGAAATATAATTGAACGATAAAACAAACTTACCTGAAGTGAAGTTCGATCGCAATTATAAAATAAATTATCAATTTATTTTTATTAATAAATAAACCTATAAGAGCAAAAGCTGATCTGTTAATTAACAATATAGCAAAGTGTGTAACTTAAGGAATCAGAAAAATAAATTATCAAAGCAAAAGATGGAGTGGATACAACTTTTAAAGGACGATCAAGTAAGTCGAGAGAGAGAGAGAGAGACGATCTACCCTCAATATAAAATACTTAAGAAAAGAGCAGTACGTGCAGCGCCCGCCGCGGCGCTACTGTAAATTTACGGATTACGATTGTTTTACGAGCGCCGCCACCGGCGCTGCACTTCGGTTAAAGGCTTCGCGTGCACTCGGAAGACTGATGAAGAACGCTTGAACGAGACCGCGAGATGCGCGGTCGTGGCTCGCTTTACGACCGAATTACGCGACGATTATTCCCGTACAGCGCGGGAGCTGCTATTGCGATTCGAGTTAAATGGGTTTAACAGTTGATCTTTGACGAAATCGAGTCGAAAATTTACGGTTTATATAGTTTGAGATTGCAGGATCTTGGGGATTATGTTTTAATTGACTTTTATTATGTGAAGAGGAAGGGAATGACGTGAAAAAGAAATATATTGTTGATAATATTTATAGTCGACTCTGTAAGATTACTGATTGGGTCATTGCTCAAATTTGTAGCTTGCTGGCATAACCAAATAAATCCATTTTTTATGTTTTGGAGATATTAAGGTTTGAAGTTTTTTATTTTCCATTAACACTAATGTTAACAAAATTCATAAGTATTTTATATGGTGATTTATTCTGGTACTTTCTTGATTTTCGGCACTTTCATCTGTAAATATACTATGTAAGGATATCAAAATTATTCAAAATTCAATTTTTAAAATAACTGACTGATTTGGTTATACATGAAAGCCACACAAATATGCAGAATACATACTTATATAATAATAAGATTAATAGTTTAGCTAAAATCATTCATGTAATTTCGACTAAACGTCGTGCTAATAGTACCTATACATCTGCATGTTTGCAAAGATGAGACATTTTATGATTTTAAATGAACATGACCTCACGAACATGTATACATTACAGTATTGTAGATTCGCATAATAAAGTTCTCAATATACCTATGTAATCACGAACTTTTACCTTGACTGTGTAATGTACCTAATACTCGTTACTGATAGCATTAAGCTACATTAGCCCCATCTCGTATGCAGTTGCACGTATGGAAATTATAATCCGTTTCGGTAAAGCCCGAGATCCATTTTCATGCGCAAAGCCAAAAGATCGATAGACTACGTATATAGGTGACTGATACTTCCTTCTCATTTCAATCAAAACAGTTCTACACATTCTTTTAATTATTCAACATGATGTACAAACGAGTTTCCATTGCATCTCGATCGTTCCAAATGTCAGCGATCAATTTGTACAAATTGACAATTATATAAATTTACACGACGTATTCCTCGAATCGTCCCCACAAGAATCGCCTTTCACGTCTCCTTAAAAGCACTCTAACAACGATAAACAAACTAACGGCAAAAGGAGCCTCGCAATAATTATCCAACGCGAGCGAGCTACTACGCGCCGCGCGCAAGTGTCGCAACGATAATGAAGCGAAGTGCGAAGCGTGCACTCTTTTTTCTTTCACCTACCCGGGCGTCGTTGGGCGATCTCCGAATTCCCTCGGCGCGGCTCTTGCGCGCGTTGCTCAATCGGCGACGAGCGACGGCTCGCAAAAAGAAAAAGAAAGAAAGAAACAGAGCAACCGTTCCCAGCACTCCATGCATAATACGTATGTATGCGAATTTACAGCTAGAAGCAAGGTGAATGCGCCATTTTTTACTCGTATCCCTATTTCTAGACAATTAGTGTTTTTGATGTTGTTGCACATTTTTTTATAAAAATTATTTACTTGCTTATCAAGATACGAGCATTTACCTATAAAGGAAGAAGTTTACAATGTTTGAAGATGCTGTTTAGAAATTTTTTCAATTACATATTGTAAAGAGTTATTTTCTTAACTTTTATCAATACTGATAGTTTAACAAATTTGTAAGTTGCAGCGACCTCTTTTTAGCTTGATAAATGTCGGGGATGTATATACATTCTACTTTTAGGTTAATGACTCACTCGTGTTTGTTACAAAATTGAATTATGATAAAGCAGTACAAATTAAAGAGGAAATTCCGTCGAATTAAAAGAAATGCAGAAAAATTGCTTTCTGTTATAAAATATATTATGATGAGCAAAGGAACTACACAGCATTGATTAGACAATAACTTTCTCTTTACGAACAAAATTTAATAACTCGATAATAACAACCAGTACGCTTCTGCATGTAGTATGAAAATATTAAAGTTTTTTTAGAATCTTTAGACAATTTACAAGACTTCCACCGTTTCATTTGATCATAATACTTTTGATCATAGTTCTCATTGCCGTGCGTCACATTTTATAAACAAATGGGCATTATGGCATTATACAAGAGAAAAATAATTTTTCTGTATTTCCCTTATTATTGCCTCCTCTGAATTTTCTCCTCAAAGAACAATAACCACCTCACAAGAGCTACTAAAACCCCCTTTTCGTACACTTTCGTATGCCCGTCGCTCCTTCGATCGACTCTAGAAATCGGAACACTATATACACCTCGTACCAAATCCCGGGCAATATTCTTTGCGCAAGCATCGGCCCATATTCTAGACAACGATTCTCAAGCGCGCCGCGCAGTCAATTCGTCATGCGGCTATACAACTCGCTGATTAACGACGTCTCGAGTCCGTGTACAATTCACCTTTGGGAGCGCAATGAGTTTCGCGAGAGAATGCCGCGATCGCCCGCGGGCGCAAAAATACCCACGCGTAGCGTTCGGTGTCTTTCTTATACTCGCGATTCGTGGCCGCCTCCAGATCGCGCGAGTGAAAGCAAAAATTGCAAAGGAGATCGCGAGTGGGCCTTGCGTGCGTTTCTATGTTCGACGCGTTTTCTCGTGTGTAGAGTGACTTAACGCGCGATTGCGGTGCGTGCTCGAAGATATACCGATACGAGCGATCGGGGATAATCCCGTGTAATGGTAAACTAAGCTTATTGAGTGCGTGGATGGGTATAAATGTATTATGTAGCGTGAAGTAATGATAGCGGAAATTTAGATATATCTCGACGATCTCACTGACAGGATTTGATTGCATATGTTACGTAAATAATCATAAGTGTAATATATGCGAGGGCGGTAACATATATCACTACCGTATTAGTAGCATTGTGTGCGAAGTCGTTAAGTCAGTAATTGAAGAGGTGGCGAATTATCGAACAGCATAAGCTAATTTTGTGAAATTGGAGAGAAATTAGAAAGAGAATGATAAGGAGCATTTATGTTTATTGCGTGTATGAATACGAATTATACCATAAGAATTTTGAAACTGTTTTGTTCAACGTCTTTTACATGTGCATTATTATATATTCACAAATAAATTTACATGCATAATGACATTGTATGTAATTGATCGAGACGATGATTAATTAAACTGGCTCTTAAGACCGTGACATGAAGCCATATACGAACATCGCAATTAATTATTTTTATTCTTCGTCATAATTTTGCGCGCGTACGCGAATTTCATTCTGTCCAACAGGTGCCGAAATTCAGATACGATCATACAAAAAAAACTCTTAACGACACAATTTCCAAAACCTTTATACCTGCCGATCACAACGCCAGTAATCCTTTCTCTCTCTCTCTCTCCCTCTCCAGTTTTATGAAATCATTACATCGATCTCGGATCGTTTTATCACCCGCATTACCACCTTCATGACTCTACAAGTTCCCCTAAAACCGCGCTCGTAAAACTCGCTGCGTTAAATCGCACTGTAACGCCGTGAACTTTCTTTCGCTCAACGATACACACACTTTATACCACCTTTAACGCAGCAAATCGCCCGCAAAGCTGTTCCTCATTTCTCCCGTGTGCAGGGAGGCCGCTCGCGCGCATGCGGATCACGCCGTCCCAATTCGTCGATCCGTCTCCCACATACAAATGCGCAAATCAGTTTCGTTTTGTTTCTTCGCAGCGCGCGCGCGCGCGCGCACACGTGCATGTTATTAGTTAACCTTCTCACGTCGAGCGGTTTTTTTTTCTCGTACGGGAGAGTGCTTTGCCGCGGCTACACTCTCGTTTCTAATTTGACGTGTGATTCTGGAGGAATTTTGTAATCGCAGGGAGCGAGTGACTTCGCGTCGCTGAGTGGAATGGATGGGGTAGGATGGGTAAATTGGAAACGTGGGAAATTCGGTTGAAGTGGTTTTCTTGGTCGCGATGATCGGGGATGGATCAATTAGAGGCAATTGAAAGTCAATTAGAGTGACGATATAATTATTGTAGTGCTTTTGAATGGTTAATAGTAAAATTGATTGCGTATTTCCAGTAGACACTTGAATAGTGATATTAATCTAATGCTGTACATAATTCATTACTTCATTTACGCCAATCAAATAGTGTCGATTGGTGTTTTGATAATAAAAAATATGAAATCAAGGAAATTACCTTGTTAAAATGAAAGAGTTTATTAATTATATATATTGAGCACTCTCCAAATTTTAGACCAAATTTTCAAAATTTGTTTATTGATACAATGTACAGCCATCATAATTTAATTCAAAATGATATTTTTGCGTATTATTTCATGGTATAGCTATTTTTGGTCATATTTGCGTTCAATCAAAACATTGGAAAACCTGACCTTTAAGAAACGCGTTTACTATAAATATTGTTTTTTGAAAATTTTTTAATGTAGTGAGCCAATACAACCTATTTATTATAAATTGATATTTATCATAATTTTACTTCCCATACAGTTATAATACATATCAATATATTTGCATTACCTAATTTACATTTTTGTTAACTCGTCATATAGAATATATAATTGCATTAATATGTTGTTAATTATTAGTAATTATTAATAATTTTGCTGATCATTTTTTTTATTAGCAAAAAAGTACTAGATACTTCCATAGATGGGACGTTAATGAATTTCATATATAAAATAAATAATTCTTTCAATTAGAATCATTAATACAATTTCCCAGAAGACCAGAGGAAAAATCCTCATAACCATCCCTCGCGACGATGTTTCAATTACCCAAGACCATAATCAGAGAAGTTAGTCGAAAATAGACTTGGCAAAGTACATATCCATACAGTCGCGAAAACTTTTGCTCGCTCGTTCGCGTATTACTTCCGCGTATGTGCGCTCGCTGCACTCTTTGCCGAGAAAATTAAGGAAATTCCATTTGTCTCTAAGTTTAACGCTCTCGCGCCACCGCGGCGCGCGGACTTTAATAAAAAGCCCCCGAATGTACCCGGGCCCGTGAAACGCATTACGCGGAACAGTAGGGAGATATACAAATTTCGCGGTCCTTTTATTATCCTATTCAAGTATTCATCGCGCGTGAGCGGCGAGCGCGGAAGAGAGAAACTTTTATTTCATTCTCCCACCTTGTGGCGTTATTGTACGGGAGATTCCCCGGCGTGGGTAATATTTATCTGGGAATTGTTTTTGCGTCCTACTTTGAAGGCGTTTTTAAGGTTTTTACTGGACAATCGATTGTTTCTTTGAAGAATTTATTTTTCTCTTATTAGATAGAATTCAGTGGAGTGGTGAAACAAAACCGGATAATTTCATTTTTGCTTGAACTTGATTGACATTTCTTTATTGTATTTTTTCTTACATTTGTGTGTTTTAATTTCTTGTTTCAATTTGACTTATCGTAACTTTTTATCAAACAGAAAACGTCATAATTTTGTAATTAAAAGAATATTAAAAGTTTTATTTTAAATTAGAACAAGATTATAATTTTGAAAAAAAAATTGTTCGCTCAACTTTATGTTAAAACCAAAAATTGTACTATCCCGTTTTGCTTCCGCCACTCCCGAAATAGTTCAGTTATTTATTTACTCAACAATCCACTTGAATTGTACATATATTATTTTTCATTTTATGTGTACAACATCTAACGTATAATAAAAAATATACTAAAGAGAAAGCCAGGCATTAAGTTAATGCTTCTTCCTAAAATTACGAGACATTTTTACGACCCACGTAATTTATGCCAATTCAACGCTCTTAAACATTTTTTTCTTCGAATGCGAAATTATTTTACCCCGAGTCCGAATAACTTAGAAGCTCTCATTGATTAAGTACGATAAAGATCAAAGTAAGTATAATAAACTTTGGAAAAAACATAGCCGTGTTACATCAAACGCGCAGCGAGACAAATTTAGCCTGACAAAAGGGGCCGCCAAAACATACGGACCCTCGTCAAGTGGTCAAGTTTGTATTCTATTTTCTTGTATACGCATCCGTGTCAAGCCGCTTTCGTGTCTAATCGGTTGTTGTGAAAAGAATGTAAGCGGACAACTGTACAAACCAAAAGAAAGTATAGAGATATGACGTTGACCTTTCACTTCGCTCCGCCTCCTATTACCGAATATTTGATTGATTTAGTTGCTGTTTTAATCGCTAATAACTTTACTTGGTCAATCAATCAATTAATCAATAAATCAACGATTAAAATTATACGTATACTCTGCTTAATGATAATTTAAATACTATAATTAAAGTATATAGATGTATACTGAACATTTCAAATCATGTATTTTTGTACGTATTTACTGTTTCACTTTATTGTACATTCTATATATTGTCATAAAATAAAGTTACAGCCTATTTTAGTCAGTGTTTCACCAATAAACTGCAGTCACTGCTAAACGCCTTCATTTAGGATTAAAAAAGGCAATGCACATGCACGCTGTGCATTTTTATTCGTCGTAAACTTTCAAAAAACGTTCTGTATATTTTTAACATCAATATACACAATAAATTGGCCAATTTTTCCTTAAATAAACTGCAAACGTATATAATTACGCACATTCGCAAGTAAACGAGCATAAAAATTCTTGCGCAACGCCAACGAAAAAAAAAACTCCCGCACTGCATCCTAAAAATACACCTGCATCTCAAGATAGAACTCCACTGCAGCATCGCCGCGAATTAACATCCAGCGCAAAAGCGAAGAAAACACCAGCAGAAAACTCAGCGAATAACCCGCGTCCCCTTCGCCGCCGCCGATATAAATTTCTCCGCTTACACCCACGCACTCTCCTTCTCTCTCCCTCGTAGATATTTCCGAGAGCTTCGTCCGCTGTCTTTTTTTTTTATGTTGCGCTTTTTTACGGCGCTTTGAGTGATCTTTCGCGTCGAGCTCTTTACGACGCTGCGCGGGGACTCCGATCCGAAAAGCATTTCGATCTCTCGGTTCCTCGCGCGCGCGCCTGGAATCTTCTCCCCGATCGCCTTTACGGCTGCTGCTGCGCTCTTTCTTTTCTCGCGACGCTGCGGCGAGCGTAAAAGAGAACACGTCTCGCGCGGGATCCGCACTATCCGTGGAGGATCATCCAGAGTCCGTCGGCGATTTCCACGAATTCGCCCGACGATCTATTGCGCCGCGGAGGTGTACGTACTCGACTCGACCGCGAAAAATCGTGCGTTGTAACGTTGGACGCGAGGACGTGCCCGGGTTTTGTTATTGGACGGGTTTTAGCCTTGTCAAATGAAGAGGAGCGCCGACTCGAGTTTTTCACGTTCGACACGCGGCTCGTGGTGTGTATCTTTCTTGGAGATCGCGAGTTGGTGGATGTACAATGCCGCGGAAGTCGCCTTCGCCGCGGGAATTCCCGTGCATCGATACTGCGGCTATGATCGTACAGTTGAATATGCTGAATCATAGAAGCTAATCAGTTTTTTTCTTTTATATTACCTGATTGAAATTTCTCGGCAGGTGGTGTTATATGAGTGTTCTTATGAAACAATCAAGGAAGTTTTATTATAAGTTAATGAATGTGTCTTCACAATATTGCTGCTTATACTTCGTTGATATGACTCACACATGCGAATTATCATAAGTTAAATTTTTGTGGGATTCAATTGTTTAGTTTGCTTACATTATTCTAATAATTATTACAGTGAAATGAATATTGTTAGTTAAGTTAATGGTTGCGTAAAGAAACTTTATTGGTCTAATTAAATAATATCCTTTAATGATAGAGAAATCATGCCAATGTTTTAGATGTTTAATAACATCCTTCTTTTCTTCTGTTTGAACAATTTGTGTATTATGTTAAATATTTTTAATAATTTCGAGTTAAGTTTTTGAGGCTTTTCATTCTTCTGCGCTTTTCTTATTTTTTTCTTCCAGAAGCTAAATATAAATTAAGCTCACTTTATTATGAGTTCACTTATATCTATCTGATACGTGCGCAAGTTTGTGTACAATAAGAGTTACTTAATCTCTGCACGAAAACCAATATAGGTGGAGTAACTGGATGAAAAACGGTAAAACGAAAGCAACGGCAAAAAAATATAGGGTTTGAATGATGAACGTTCTCAGACGTCCAGAACATTGGCAAGATTACTCAGCTAAGATTACTCAATAACGGATATTCTTCAATAAGATTAATTGATTTTTTATTTTATATTTTGTTTTATCTTCTACAATTAAAAATATTGATTATTTTTATTTTATCCTCGTTTTCGTTTCAAGATTTTTGAACATAAATAGTCTGTTGCAACGCCGTTACCCTAAGCGGGTCCTGGGCGTAGTCGTCCAGAGCGGACGGGTGGGTGCCTATCACCACTATACAGCGCGTCCTCAGGTTGCGGATAGAGGAACGACCCCTGAGAAAGAGGTTAGCTGCGAATAAAGCGAATAAGCAGTCGCGGACAGCCGATAGGCCCAGGCGTGGGTGTGATGAGCCCGCACTGGCGAACGCATTCATCTAGAAACACTACGCAAGCACCGCAACAACTACAAACACTATACAAAATCTTCTATCTTACTTTCTTCTTCTACCTTACTCTGTAATCTATCTCTTTTACCACACATTTCAAACAAAAAATGGGCCAAAAATCCTGCTGTCGTGGAGGATGCGGGAGCGATGACAACTGCCCTGAGAGGGGATGTGTAGAATGATTCGCCACCTGGTTTTACATGGCAACGAAGCCAGCGAAGGCGCGCTGCCTTGCAGGGGGGCGTTAGGATATGAGAATGAAACCGAGTGTGTCTGACGACGAGTTGACTGTGTCCTCGCCAAAGTCAGAAAGCTCTCATACTTAGTTCTAGGGAGGTATGAGGGTTATCACCCCTAGACGGATGGACTCACCTGCGATCGGAACAGGATCCAAAACGCGCGGGTTTAACTTACTATCATGGCTCAAAGAAAACAAAACCAAACCAAAACGAAAAGAAACTTGAGGGTGGGAACCTGGAATGTACGCAGTCTACACAGAGCAGGCGCGTTCCGGGAAATCATAAATGAAACTGAGAGGTACAATTTAGATTTGGTAGCAATACAAGAAACCCGATGGAAAGATAACGCGATGCTAGGATCCGGTAACTTCACCTTTTTATATGGGGGCGCGAGCGGGCATTCTCTAGGCACCGGATTTCTTGTTAACAAAAGCATCATACATTCCGTTAAAAGTTGCAATTTCGTGAATGACCGACTCTCGTATATCATCATCGACGGAGCGTGGTATAATTACGTGGTTATTAACGTCCACTGTCCCACGGAGGACAAAGAGGAACAAGTCAAAAATCTTTATTATGAAACTTTAGAGCAATTAATCGACCAATTCGCGTCTTACGACACCAAAATAGTAGTGGGGGATTTCAATGCTAAAATAGGGAGAGAGGAAATGTTTAGGCCCACCATAGGCAAAGAAAGTCTGCACGAAACCAGCAATGATAACGGTATTATGGTCATAAATTTCGCAGCCGCAAAAGATCTTATAGTCAAGACCACGTGCTTCAAGCACAAGGATATACACAAGGCAACGTGGACATCGCCGGATGGGGCCACGCACAATCAAATCGATCATTTTCTTATTGATAAGAGGCGCCACACGAATGTACTCGACGTAAGGACCTATAGGGGGGCGGATTGCGACTCAGATCATTATCTCGTAGTGGCCAAATTAAGAGCCAGATTAGTAGCCGGTCAAAATAGTAAGCGAGCGAACAAAGTAGAAACCTTTGATATTGGAAAACTACGAAGCGGGATAGAGCGAATCAAGTACCAAGTAGAAGTTAGCAACCGATTTCAGGCGCTCGAGGAAACGGATGAACAGACGGGAGTAGATGACGATCCGAACAGGTTGTGGGGGGCTATCGAAAAAACTATAAAAGGGGCCGCGAACAAAGTACTGGGTAAGAAAAAAAGGCCGAAGAGCAAACCATGGTTTGACGAAGAGTGCGAACTCTGGTTTGAAAGGCGCAAGAAGGCTAAATTAGATAGTGTACACAATGAAAGCGATAGGGCCGTAGAAGAATACCATGAAATAAGAAAGCAAGTACGTGTGATTTACAGAAACAAGAAGCGCGAGTACCAGAAAAATGAAATTAGAAAAATAGAAACTAATAGTAGGGAAAATAACCCGCGCGAGATGTACAAAGGAATAAACGCTATTAGGAAGGGTTTTCAGAGTAGATCGCAGTTAATGAAGGATAAGGACGGGAACCTCGTGACAAGCGAAAATGAACTATTGAAATTATGGAAAGATTATTTCGATAAGTTATTAAACGTGCATGAAAACTCCGAGGAAATGGGAGACGAAATCCACACTGCTGAACTCCATATGGACGAAACGACCTACAAAGAAGTAGAGGCCGCGATCAAAAAGCTAAAAAACAATAAGGCCGCAGGAAACGATTCTATACCAGCTGAACTACTTAAATATGGAGGCACCGCGCTTACATCTAAAATTTTCTATCTAGTATGTGCTATTTGGAGAAATGAAACAATACCAGAAAATTGGAAAGAATCCATCATCATACCGATCTTCAAAACGGGAGATAAAACAGACTGCAATAACTACCGGGGAATCTCACTTTTAGCTACCTGCTACAAAGTTCTGTCAAACGTAATACAGTCCAGACTCACACCATTCGCGGAAGATATAATAGGAGATTATCAGTGTGGATTCCGGCGCAACAGGTCAACGAGCGATCAAATGTTTACCATAAGACAATTATTAGAGAAAAAGTGGGAATATTGCGAAACTATACACCAGCTATTTGTGGACTTTAAGAAAGCGTACGACTCTGTCAAACGAAGCAAAATGTATGAAATCCTAGTGCTCCTTGGCGTACCAAAAAAACTCGTAAAATTAATTCAAATATGTCTCAACGGAAGCACTGGAAAGGTCCGAGTAGGCGGTAATGTATCCGAATCGTTCATGATACGCGACGGTTTGAAGCAAGGTGACGGGCTTTCAACGGTACTCTTTAACCTGACGCTAGAGCATGTTGTTAGAAAAATGCAGGTTAGCGAGCTAGGCGCAACACTCAACGGAACAACGCAAATTTTAGGCTATGCGGATGACTTGGATATAGTGGGAGATAATGGTGAAACGGTGGCGAGAAATGCGGAAATCCTTATAAATGCGGCTAAAAACACGGGGTTAGAAGTGAGCGAATCGAAAACGAAATATATGATCATGGAGAAACTGGGCATTCGCGAAGCAGAGGGGGATCTCAGAGTCGGAAATTTCACTTTTGAAAAGGTTAGCGAATTCAGATATTTAGGTACAACTATAAATGATCGAAACGAAATTAAAGCCGAGATTAATAAGAGACTTCATTCGGGTAATGCCTGCTTCTACGCTGTGAACAGATTACTTAAGTCAAAGCTACTGTCGAAAAATGTCAAAATAAGGATATATAGGACTATAATAATGCCGGTAATCTTGTATGGGTGCGAAACCTGGGCGCTCACTAAAGCGGAAGAAAATCGTTTTAGGGTATTTGAAAATAAGGTTCTGCGGAAAATATACGGGCCAAAGAAAGATGAGGAAACTGGGGAGTGGAGGAAACTGCACAATGACGAGCTACATAATTTGTACGCGTCACCAAATATTAACAGAATAATAAAATCACGGAGACTAAGATGGGCAGGGCACGTGGCAAGAATGGGCGATGATCGTACAGCAGCGCGCATAATGAAAGGAAAACCGAAAGCAACTCGACCTCTTGGTAGACCTAGACGCAGATGGGAGGATAACGTAAAATCAGACATAACTGAAATTGGGCGGGAAGGCGCGAAATGGATGGGGTTGGCACAAAATAGGGAAACATGGAAGGCTTGCGTAGATGAGGCGATGAACTTTCGAGTTCGAAATGCCATTTAAAAAAAAAAAAAAAAAACATAAATAGTATAGCTATAATATATTAATTTAATTGCTGTATCTGTCTTATAACCAGAATTAAATCTACCTCAAAACATAACTCATTTGATTAACGAATCAAAAGACAAAATTTTCACGCGGAAGGCCATTTCCGCAACCCTGGCCGAAAACCCACGTGCAAAAAATAAAAAAAGAAAAAAAAAGTAGGAAACAACCAAGCGGAACGTACATATGGTAAATAGGAGCTCGCGTTTCGTACAGTACACTCGTAGACGACGACGAGGCGAACGCAATATACGGGCGCCCGTCTCTCCTGTGTATATGTGTACACGGCGACGCGACACGATACTGCACGAATTACCGCACAGAGCCCGGCTGACAACCAAAGTGCTTTATTTATTCCGGGCTCCGAAATTACGCACGACTGTCACGAAAAACTACTGTCGGGTAGCTTGCGCGATTCGCTTCTGAGAAAGAATGCAGTGCAGATGCGTTGCTTGAGTGCGGTTGTTATTTTGTATATTCCCCCGAATAAATTATATGGCAAATATTACCCATTGTACAGAGAAATTTACATTTTCTGTTTCTTTATTAGGGGCTCGTTCGAATTTCTTTAAAAATCGACATTGTACAGTGAAAATTGTCTTATTCACAGGCACATTGGGTATTCATTTGGCAATTTTTGCTATAAATTTGGTACGTTGGTTAAAATATTGGATTTACTTTGATTGTCCCGGATGGGTCTACATTCAAATCGTATTAATTCATATCGTATTAATTCGGATAAGATCATATGAAACTAGATTAAAAATACGGATAAAATCGTATACGTTCTTTTGATAATCAGGTCTCATAATCTTTTCTAACTACGGTAAATTTTATAGAAATTCAGTTAAGTTTTCAATGCCCACAAAGAAATATTAATTTATATTTCTATTAAATTATTGTATATTTATAAGCATACACATAATATTGTTCAATATAGCTTTATAGCTATATTGCAATATTGTTTATATTAAATAGCAATATATTAAATAGCAATATTGTTTATTTATTTGCTAAATTAAATAAAGTAATGGACAAACATTCTCTAGTTATCACATATTATGGTTTGTTTAACAGTCTGGCTAGTTATGGAATTTTAGTATGGGGTTCAGCGTATTATAATGCTATGAAACCACTATACCAACTGCAGAATAGATTAATAAAGATAATAAGAAGTAACTCAAAAAGACAGATGGATTCTATTTTAAAAGTTAAAAAAATTTATGTACTACAAACATTATTAAATAATTACAATTTGCTCAGAAAAAAGTTTATAAAATCAAAAAGCAAAACTAGGAACAAAAACCTAGAACTACCTGAAATCAATCTTGAAATAGGGAAAAAAAGTAATATATATAATGCTACCAAATATTTTAACCAATTACCAAACGAACTCAAAAATATCAAGCATAGTAAGGAAAATATAAAAATCAAAATAAAAAAATGGGTGATATTTAATGTACAATTAAGAGATTTAGTTTAATAACGTTAATAGTTTATAAGTATTTAGTTGTAAGTTATTTTTATACAGTAATTTAATTAATATTAAATAATATTAATTTTAATTACACATAATTGTTAAGTTTTTTTTTTTTTTTTTATTTTGTAACTAGGGTCGTGTACAGGTAGTTAAACTACCTCCTGCGATCCTTGATGCTTGCCCTAATGTAAAGCATCAAGGTACATTGTACCTGGTTAATAATAATAATAATAATAATAATAATAATAATAGCGTAATTAATAAGGTTACTTGTTCTTTGTTACAGAGATTTGACGAGCAACAATTTCACAGACATTCCAGCCCGTGCGTTTCGAAGATTTCCCTATCTCGAAATTTTGTAAGTTATATTCTTATATTTATATCACAGAATAAAATTTAAAATACTTTATGAAGTTTCCTGTTAAAAAAATAAAAACATTTTAAAAGCTGGGAATATACGTTCCATTTTACAAATCGTTAAACAAAACTTGCATTCAATATGTAAATACTAAATAGTAAATATTTTCGTTTTGAAGTCAACAACTTCTGCATAACTGCAGTCTCTTACACATAAAAAAATGTTCCTATAATTGCACTATCCGTCATTCGCGAAACATTTAAGCGCCAGCTCGGCGTGAACCATAAACTCCTTAAGCACAAAAAACGAGAAATTAAAGGTGTACGCGAATTGGCAGTCAGCCTAGTTTTAACGACCGCGTCGTCGCGCAGCTTGGCACTGCAGGCAATAAATCCCGACTCGCGAAATAAATTAGCATGGATTCATAAATCCGATCGGCCTACAAATACTTAAAAGGACGCGCATAAAAAAAGTTTCGCTATTAAAACAGTATTCGCACGATATATGTACACACCGAGATGCACGAGTCTGGGATGTAACGGATTGCATAAACTGCAACGCGCGAAAAAGGAGTCGGCGCGAGCAATTCAATATTTATGAGTGCAAGAGACGAGTGAGAAAGAGAGCGCCGGAGCGTTGCATATACGTTATACGTATATTCTAAGTCGCGATGGTTTGTGCTTGCAGGCTACTGCGACGCAATCGTATCGGGCTCATTGATGTGGACGCGTTCGACAACATGACGAGGCTCGCGCTCCTGTGAGTATTTTTTGTAACTATATTTTGCACCATGCAGTCGTGCTTAATGGAAAGCTCCACTGATTTAAAAACAAGTCTCCCTTTTGTCCAATAAAATTAAAACTTCGGTAACTTTTTTGTCATGATTAAAGAAGGTCGTAGAAAAATGTTGAGAATTTGAAACTAAAATTTTTCTACAAGTTATTTATTTTCTACAGATGGTTTTCTACAAAAAGAACGCTGGACATTTCAAAACAGTCGCCTAGTATTGATCATCTCAAGTTTTTTGGAAATAAAAAGTTTATTTTTTATGAAACTACTTATGAAATGCAAACTTTTACTTTGTAATAATAGACAATGCTTTTTATCTAACCCTGAACGAACTTTCAAAAATATTTATTTAAATTTTAAATACCTTAAAACTGCTACTTCCCAATTAAAGGTGAATATCCTGTATATAAATTTTATCAAAACTTGAAAAGAGAATTAATTTTTATCAGTATATTTGTGTCGTAACAATTTTTAAACAAACATATAAGACTTTTTAATTTGTACTTCAAAAAGATTTTGAGCTAATTTTAGCAGCTTTTGTATAATTATTTATTTAATAACTGGTCAAAAATTGGGCTCTGACCAATAACAGGATCCTAGATGGTTCGACTTTTGCACTTTCGTAACGCTTATCTTATACAGCTCTTTCTCCTTCTCTATGGATATTCGTTTGTACTTTCCCGCAAAGATGAAAATTCTTGATCCTTCGTTTTTGCAGAGAACTCGACGATAACAACTTGACGGAATTCCCAAAGGCCGTTTCTCGCATGAAGAATTTAGAGGAGCTGTAAGTCTTTATCAGTACTTTCTTTATATACTTTACGTTGTAAGATAAAATTTAGTTAGGGAAATTTTTATTATAAATTACTCTTAGAAAAAGTTTAATATTTATATTGCGAGTTTCTTAAACTTTAATTTCAAACAACTTAATTAATCCATAGATAGAGTACCATTATTTCACAACTTCTAGATTTCTTGTGCCAATATTTAATTCATATAGCTATGCCAAAAGTTAATTAAGTTTTTGTAATTTCTGTAAACATACGATAGAAAATTGATTTTTTGGTATATCGACGGCAATTGATTAAACAGGAAAGATACTAAAAAACAAATATTAGGTATTTTTGTTAGTTTTTACTGATTTTCTAAGAAAGCTAAAAAAAATATTGGTAAGACAGTTCTCAAAAAATATTCTAATAATAACTGTTTTTGTAGAATCGATTGCAACGTTAAATTATTTTCAAAAAATACTTTCTTAATGATTTTTTAAAACAATTAGTGTTAAGCAGTGTTAAAGAAAAATTTGTTCTACATTTCGTCAGCCTTTAAATTTATTTATTATATTAAAATGTGCAAAAAATATGTTATACAATTCAAACACTTTCCCATTTCTCTACAATCTCATTAAATCTTTTTTCCTTCTGCGCTAAAACTGTCCCGTGCGAAAGAAGAAAAAGTAAAATTGAAATAAAAACTTTCAGATCGCTATCGAACAATAGAATCCGGCTCCTCGACGCGGACAGCTTCGGGGATGCAAGAAATCTATTGTCGGTGGATCTGCGCGGCAATCCGTTAAAGGAGGTGCACGAGCTCGCCTTTCAGCATCTGTCGCGGCTCCGGAAGTTGTGAGTTATCTGTCATCTTAGACTCTAGTACGTAGACAAAGTACACGATAAAATTAAAAAAGGTTGTATAAAAATATATATGTCTAAGATATCGAAAATTCACGTAAACATATAATTGTTAAAGAGATTTGACAAAAAAAAGTTGATGGTGAATTTTTAAATTGTCTTTCTTTTATGAAGACTAGCACGATACAGATTTATCAAAAATACTTATGTAGGTCGTTTCAGAAGCCTCACGCGAAAACTGTTATAAGAACTAAATCTAAAAAATTAGTATTATAGGAGAAATTTGAAATGTGCTAGTTTTTGTAAGGAGCGTAGGAATATTCATTTTAAAAATATGATTTTTTTGTGCGTTAGGTAGAAAATTTAAGACGAATAAGGTCATATTATTTATTTTTCTCAAAAGTAATAATGTCAACAGTTATGGATGGTCAAAGTTTCTGTCCCTTACAACATATATAGATGTACTTTAGTAAAGCGTGACGTCAGTCATATATGACTCTGGCATCCCACACAATTTTGAAGCAAATGTACCTATCTGTTTCAATTTTTTCCTAAATGAAAAAAAAGACCTAATTTGTTTAACTCAAACTGCCAACAAATTGTACCAAAATATTACAATTAAACGGAAAATTCAAGCAAATATTCATAAATTTCCATACATCTTTTGAAATCGTAAAGAAAATTGAAGTATCTGTACTCGAATTTTCAGTTACATGCACGTAAATACCTACGTATATTTTCGTACAATGTGCCTCAATTATTGAATTACTTACACCGAAATCGAATTCGCACTCCACATCTGAAAATTCAAGAACATTTCTTTAACAGTGCAATCACTTATAAAACGCACAACACGCATGATTAACGTTATTCCGCAATTTCACATTTCGCGCGAGATTCACGTGTTTTTCTTTTGTCCCGTAGAATACTGTCGAACGTGAAGGTTCTGAGCGAGTTCCCGTCGCTGAGGGGCTGCCGGTCCCTCGAGATACTGCGAGTCGATCGGGCGCACATCAGTCATGTGCCGGACGAGCTCTGCCAGTACACGCCCAAGCTCAAAAGTCTGTAAGTGCAAGCGCGCGGCGCGTACCTACGACGTCGGGCGAATTTCACGTTTCTTCCATTGTAGAGTACAGAGCGACAGTGACAAAGGGAATGTCGCGTTTGCTTGTCAGTAAAGGCTTGTTGGTACTGTCTTTGAAGTGCTGAGATGGGAGAAAGCAAAATTAAACCTGCGGTGTAAATTACTGCTTTCGTAATTGTCTTAGTTAGTGGCGCATCAAAGATAACATACGCGCAACGCACTTAAACGCGATTTAAGTATTATACTAACAGAATTATTTAGTGGAAAGAAATAAATATTTATTGAATTTAAGAATTCCTTTCTTATTTTTGAAAGAAATATTTACTAATAAGTATATGTCAAACATTTTTTTTCATTTCACGTATTAATTTTTTTTCTTACCTTAAGTTTTTATAAAAACAAGTAATTACATACATAAAAAAATATAATACTTCTATATTTATTTTAATTTAAGCAGTTACAATAAATGTAAAAATGAAATATTTTACACTTTTTAAAAAGTTGAATTATGTTCTTTACTAAAAATGTAAAAGATTTAACGTATCAATAATTCTGTTACTTCGAGATATAACAAGTCCACTTATTTGAACATTGAGTTTTTATCGATTTTGATATCTATCGATACCTGCATGATATAAAAGTTGCAAAAGTTTATTTATAGTTTATATCGACATTTTGAAAAATGAAAATCGTTTTGCCTTTTCAGCACAGAATTATTTCTTGAAATAGTCTTTGAATAAATAAATGTAAAAAGAAAGCAAATAATTATAGGACGTCGAATCTCTTACAGTTTTGAAATACATAAAATGCATTTTGATGAATATTGTTAATTTTTAAAAATGCTTTCTTCCAGAGATCTTAAGTCCAATTACCTAACTGCCATACCGAATCTGAAAGACTGCCTCGATCTTCGGGTTTTGTACGTATGTGAGAACGTCTTCTTATTTATACTTTGCCACTCCACCAAAAACAGTATATATCTCATTTATTAATTTTTCACCAAGTCTCTTCCCTATCACAAATATATCTTAATATGCGTCCCTCTCCTCTTCGCTCCAATGAAATATGTATCAATATTTTACAAGTAGACTGTGTATTCCCCGCCCGAACAGAGATTTAGCAAGCAACATGATATCCTCGCTCTCGGGTAGACCGTTCGAGCGCTCGGCCGCACTCCACGACCTGCTCATCCCGAACAACAACATACAGACTATTCCAGAAGATGCATTTACCGGCTTGTCGCGCCTGCAAGTATTGTGAGTTGCGTATACCGCTCTTTCGCTCCTTTTCTTTATTTTTCTACGTGAATTTTAATACGAAAACGTGTACGAATGTTTGCAGAGACTTAGAGAGCAATTTCATAGAATACGTTCATCCCGAGGCTTTCAACCAGATAAAGCAGCTGGAAGACCTGTGAGTATTGAACGCGGAGCCAAGCGCCAGATAACGGGAATTTTTATTCATGCTTGACCTATCTTAAAAATTATTGTTCTTCGTGAAAATCGATTGAGGTTAAACTATACTGAATCGCTACTGAAACGCCCAATTTCTTATTACGGATTTATGATAAATATATCATTAAATCAACGATTTGAGACTTGTAGGACACATTAAACACTTGAAAATGAAACCATTTAAAGTAGTATATAAACAATTTTTATTTTCATTTGGTTAACTTTAAAAATATGTAAAAATTTAAGCGAATTTTCATAACTATAAATGGTCCTTGCGATTCAGGTTTCATCGATCCTGACTGATATGTTAAAAGTACTTTTATAATAATATTTACAATTGACCAATAATAAGTTTACTCAATACGCAATATTAAATATTTTCAAAAAGTAGCACTTTTTATTTATTTCTTTTAGTTCTTGTGACTCTGGTTAAATACAAAATTTTAAATAAAATATAGAAATATATTCATTATTTTCAGCGATTTATTGCAGTTTAGTAACATACAAAGATATAACAATTCTTTAGCATTACAGTCAAGAAAATAGTTGTGTGGAATATTATGCAAAAAAAATACAATACAAGTAGATTATTAATTATAAAATATATATATATTCTACCTATAAATTATAGAAAAAAGCTTCTAAATTCTTAAAAAAATCTTGAGTATATATAACAGAAAATTAAAATTAACATTTTGGGCTTACTACTGCTTCAAAATATTGTATTCTCATATTCAAAGACTCACGCGAGCTCCAGCCAATACAAAAAACTAAGAGTATTTTTATCACCGCGTCTTTATACCCACCGTATATCAACGAAAATCTCAAATTCCCACAAAGCACGCGCTGCCATAAACAAAATTCACCTTCTCCGCGCGACGAACACGAAAACCCTTTCTTTCGCACCTCGCACACCACCTCTCTCTCTCTACATCTCGAATCCCCGCTGACGCAATAAAAACTCTCTCTCTCTCTCTCACACGTACCTCCCCCATACCTCAGGAACCTGGGGAACAATATCTTCCCGACCCTGCCGATCAAGGGGCTCTCGGGCCTGCTGCACCTCAAGACCTTCAACAATCCGGCCCTGCGGGAATTCCCGGCCCCGGAGCTCTTTCCCCGGGTGCGCACCATGGTCCTGTCCTACGCCTACCACTGCTGCTCCTTCCTCACTCTCGAGGAGCTCGACGGCAACTACGGGGACGAGGGGGCGCCCTCGCCGGCCATGGGGAAGGACGAGGAGGCCGTGCAGGAGTCCGTGCTCTTTCCCACGGACAACGAGTTCGACATGAGCCTCTGGAACTCGAGTCTCACGGACATCTGGCCGCAATTGCGTGAGTCGTTTGTCGACGATTGGCTCGATCGTTGATCCTTGACTTTTGCTTTGGGGATTTGATTTGGCGCTTGGTGTTTCTGGGGCTTGCAAACAAATTCATTCGAGTTGGGTTTGGTAACACCTGAGGGCAGAATTTTACAGACTTATGCAGGATTCGTCGGAAGTATGGATTCTAACTTTTGTTTTAATTTGACAATAATTAGACGAGTGTTTACGACTTTTGTACGGTTATTCACATTTTCTCACAAGTGTCACATTTTACCAATTCTAATACGGATACTAGTGAGCTCTACGAAATTCTGATGAATTCTGTAGAATTCTTATGAAAGACTTTTCCATAGAAATTTTGGAAGAATTGAAAAACTCATCAGGAAATTTTTGAGCTCATCAGAATTAAACATACCTAATTACTCGTCGAATTGAAATAAAAGTCAGTCTTCGTTCTGACAAATTTAGCACAATTCTAATTTTCACTAAGAGTGGGTTACCAATGAAAATAATCCCTATTTTAATTGACAGATAAGCTTTTAAAATTAATAGTTAATGTAATCTGAACAAATGATTTTTTTTTCTAGTGTTATTACAAAGTTAATGTTGCATAAATTATTTTGAAGGAAACTGTTTAAACAAAAAACTCTTGAAATTTAATATTGATCGGATTCAAGTCTGGATTTTAAAGGGATACATGCCTTTCTTATTTGTTTTACACTTTTCTTTGATTCTTTTTTTATTTTTCTTATACTGCTGCGTTTTATTCGACATGCACCAGGCACGCGATCGTTGCAACAAGCCGTCTCCCTCTTGACGCTCGAAAATATTGTCGAAGGAAATCTAAAACTTTTGAAGACACAAAGAAACTTTTAAAAAGTATTTTTCATTCATTATGTCTCGATATAAAATATTTTTACGATATTCGATATAGTAATATTTGTATAGCTTATGGCTTTGGGCATCCAAAGATTTGTTCTTGATAAGTGTTGTGTAAAAATAAATGACGGTACTGATGCAATGTCAATATCATAGATGTATTTGCAGTTTTATTAAATCATTTTGTTATTATTGCAACGATCGACGTTCCGCGCTGATTATGAAACTGATGTGCGTCGAGACGAGATGATCGCTAATTGAATGAACTCTTGTCGCGAAAGAACAGTCACATTAATTAAAACGGTGCACCGCACGTGCGCAGCATATAGGATGCACGTCTATATAATGCGCGGCATGGCGAATGCGTAAATATTAACTGCTACATGGCATGACGAGCATCAAATTTCTCGCATACAAATACTTGAAGTACGGAAAAATATAAGTACATTTTCGTGCATCCTACCAACGTATCTTAACCTACGTTGCTTGTTTCATAAAGATCTACTACGTGTCGTAAGCATGTCCTGGCAGAAGAACATTGGCCAGGTTAGACCTTCTCTGATGACTTTCAACGTAGGTTTAAGGGCACTTAAATGCTGCAAAATCCGGGAAAATAAGAAAGCTTTTTCAAAGGTAATCCAGAAGAATAGAAATAGCTCAGACGCCAATCAGTTTTATCCCCGGCTTTGTTTTGCCAATTAACAAATAATAACAAAAATTTATGTGTACATAAACTCGCATAGATGAGATTGTGTATGCATAAAACTGATGATTTTTAACTAAAATTTTGCCATGTCTTGCTTTGTGAGACTTTGCAGCAATGAAGTGATGTAACATTTTTTAGATAACTTGAGCGACAAATTCGGATCGAAAATAAATGAACTTTGGGATAACTTTGGTACAGATTTTACGTACCCCGGTAATCTGCCCGCTTACGTCGAGGAATATTTCGAAGATCAGGACGGGCGCACGACAACGCCGACACAGCATATCCAACAGCAGATTCAGTGTCTACCGCAACCTGGTTCGTCAATTCTGTATACTTTACACTTATGTATCAAAAATTATAATGAAAAAACTGTATTCCATTAGCTTCATATAATTAGAATCGTATAGAAATGGGACTAGCGATCATTTGTGATGTAATTCAGGTGTTTAAAGAAAAGCTTGTTTTTTCAGAGACATCTTTAAAAAAATAGCACTTTTTAGATTCCCTAATAAAGACCAACAGTTTTATAGAACCTTTAAATAAATTATAGTCTTTATGAGGCCATCTTGAAAATGCTAGTTTTCGTAGAAAGATACTGTAATAAACTAATATTTTTCAATAGATTTGAATTGTGCTGGTCTTGTCTTGTGGGAAGCATCGATAATAACATACCTTCGTAAAATAAACTAAAAATTAGAAAAATTGGCAATTTTTCTAATTATTTATTAGTATTTTCTTTTTCTTAAAGCGTCGCAATTTTTTGAAATTTTTACTTATATCAGACATATCTATTTTTGCAAATCTGTTCTTTGGCTTACCTAACAGGAGATTGCTTAGCCCCATTCTATGGTACATCATTATCGACAGTTTTTTTTACAAGAGAATAAAAGAAATTTAGTGGACAACGATTTGTGCATTTTCTCTTTAGCTGTTCTTTCATCCTTTATATTTTTATTTTTAGGTCCTTTTTTACCGTGTCGGGACCTCTTCGATTGGTGGACACTGCGCTGCGGCGTCTGGATCGTTTTTCTACTGGCGATGCTTGGCAACGGCACCGTCGTCTTCGTACTGATATTCTCCCGAAGCAAGATGGACGTGCCGAGATTCCTCGTTTGCAATCTCGCCGCCGCCGACTTCTTCATGGGACTTTACTTGGGTATATACTTTTACACGCCAATTTACAAGTCACAACTCTATTATACGTGTTTATACGTGCAAATCCTGCCATTATTTCAAAGTCGTATGAATTTTGACGAATTCTGTCAAACTAGAATTAAAAATCAAGACTAAATATTTCGTAAGCATTAGGTACAATTCATTAGAAATGGGTAGAATGCATTATAGAATTTAACAAAATTTAAGATAATGCTTTAGAAAGCATCAGAATTTGGTAAAATGCGACCGAATGCATTAGAATTTCATAGACTGCGACATAATGCATCGACATTTAGAAGAATGTTGTAGAGTGTATTCGAATTTGACAGGATGGCGGAAAAATGCATCAGAATTTGACTTGATGGCGGAAAAATGCATCAGAATTTGGTATAATGCGTAAAAATACATCAACATTTAAGAGAATGTGTCTGAATACATAAGTACTTAAGAAGATACGTCAGAATTTGATAAACGAGCCAGTAATCTACAGAATGCGTCAGAATTTGATAGATCCGAATTAGTTGGAAATCATCAGTCACTTATTACTAATTGTCAAACAGAGACAAAATTCCGAATACGTACTACTGACAAATTCTGTAGAATTCCACCTAAGCAATTTCACCAAAATAAATTCTTCACAATTCCTCATTAATGATCCAAGCAAAACCTCTATCCTCCGCAGGGCTGCTGGCAGTAGTGGACGCCTCTACTCTCGGCGAGTTCCGCAAGTACGCCATCCCGTGGCAGATGTCGGTTGGCTGCCAACTGGCGGGCTTCCTGGGCGTCCTGAGCTCCGAGCTGAGCGTCTACACGCTGGCCGTGATAACGCTCGAGCGCAACTACGCGATAACCCACGCGATGCACCTAAACAAGCGTCTGTCGCTGAGGCACGCGGGCTACATCATGACAGTCGGCTGGACCTTCGCCCTGAGCATGGCGACGATGCCGCTCTTCGGCATCTCGGACTATCGGAAGTTCGCCATCTGCCTACCCTTCGAGACGACGAGTCCAGCTTCGTTAGCCTACGTGGTCTTTCTCATGTTGATCAACGGAGTGGCCTTCTTGATCCTGATGGGATGTTACCTGAAGATGTACTGCGCCATCAGAGGCTCCCAGGCCTGGAACTCCAATGACTCCAGGATTGCCAAGCGCATGGCTTTGCTGGTGTTCACGGATTTTCTCTGCTGGTCGCCCATCGCGTTCTTCTCGCTGACCGCGGCGTTCGGCCTGCATCTTGTCAGTCTGGAGCAGGCCAAGGTCTTCGCGGTATTCATACTGCCGCTGAACTCCTGTTGTAATCCCTTTTTGTACGCGATCCTGACGAAGCAGTTCAAGAAGGACTGCGTGCTGATTTGCAAAGCTATCGAGGAGTCGAGGGTCACGAGGGGAATTGGAAGGTGCAGGCATAGCTCGAACTTTAGTAATAGGCTGACACCGGCGAATACCAATAGTCTGGTGGACAGATCCGCTGGATCGCGCGATCACAATCATCATCAGGTAAATATTGTTCGTTATAAGGCTCGGTTATATAAGGGGGATGGAAAGGGAACAGCGAGTTTTTAAAATTCGCGCCATTTCTGTACGCAGAAGGGGGTGCGGTCTGGACCAGGGGAAGAACAGACTGTAAGGACCAAAGTATGTACTTTACCACATACTAGCCTTGATGTGCTTAATAATATATGAACTTAGAGTCCGAGTGATAATGTTACAAAGTCAGTAAATTAATGTATGCACTCAATCATTACTACTATTTCCGTATTTGTAGATAAATCAAATTTACATATTTCTATAAAGTACATCTCAAGAACTTTGCATTGCTTTGTTGATAAACTCTCATATCTCTTGTTAAAGAAAAATTACTATTTAAAAAATGAAACTTTTTTCATAAATCTCAAAATTCTATAAACTGCTTATTCTTAGTGCAAAGTATTTTCAATACTAAACGATTTATAACATCTTAACCTGCACAATTTTCTTGCTTGATGCGTCTAAACTTTCAATTACACTTTTGACCCTTTAGAGATAACAGCAGTAGTTGAAATACGTGGGGTAATGAGAGTTAAGCATTTTATATAAAAGAATGTATATTAGGAAAGATGAGTCTACGCGGGTACCGAAGCTGCTAATATGTACATAGAAATTTTGTTCGTTAAGATAAGTAAAAATAACAGCTTACATAATTCTTTTAGCTAGTTTTTAGTTCAACATCTAATATAATAGTATGCAAAGACTCAATTGAATTGAAGAACCTTATTAAATACAATTTGTTACAGAAAATATAAAATATCAATAAATTAACAAATGTATAATATACTTCATACCGTTTTTCGTTCACAAATATGTTTCAAATTTACTTGTGCAATAGTAGTTTTCTCCCCATTGCATGATTTCGTTTCAATATTTTAAGCTTACCTGCAAACAAACTTTTACTTATTGGGAGTTTAAGTTTACCATCTACGTTGGTGATATAGTTCTCTTCCCCATAAAAGAAAAGAAAATTTCTATGTACACAACGGCTTAGAATTTGCCAGATTAGGTATCCAGTACAAGCATACATATAAGTGTGAATAAAAAGACCTCTTTTAGGAAACGTTTAAAAGCTACACAATGTCCTAAAGAGGGGGGATTTGATGTAGTGTGACATTTGAAGAGAGATGGAAGGAGTTATAGATGTACACTCGACGGTACAAACATTTAATCGAATTTGTTTAAATATTTTGAAATACAGCATCTTCATTGGATCAAATGCTCGTTTTCGATATCCTCATTGGAGGATTTAAAAAAATTTCAAACAAATTCGATCAGTTTCCTATTTTGCTGAGTGTACATACTTGACATGATAATAATTTAATTCTGTGGCTTCGTGGCATAACAACTTGAGTCCACTTCTCGCGATTTCGAGAAAATCGCACTTTTAGGTACTTATTGTTGCAAAGTACTACACAGTCTAAAATAAAAAAGTGGGTTCATAAGGTGGTATAACAAAGCAATTAAGTTGTTACGTCTCTAACGCAAGTTACACGAACTTAATTATCTATGCTGTATCTTACGAAATTAAGTATTCTATACTATTAGAATAATAAACTATTCAAGAACAACATACATTTCGGTTTGCAACATACAATAGTAGCTAAAGTTATTATTTTTAGTGAAATATCAATATTGTGAATAATGTAGACTTCAGTTGTTATACCGCGATCAAATTGCAAAAAAGTCAACTTAAGTCGTTATGTCTCAAACAAATTGAAAAAAAGTAGACTTAAGTTGTTATTCCGTTTACGACTGCAAAAAAGTGGACTTAAGTCATTATGCACATAGCTATAAGTATGAGCAACTTGTGGTGTTTTATGATCTGCTGTCAATTTTATGTGAAAGAAGATCAATTAAACATCCAAGTTTCATAAAAATATGACTTACGTCGTTATTCCTCGAAACCACTGAATTATACAATCAGCTCTTATTATATAATATCTATTTTAATTTTTTATATAATTCAAATGCATATATTAATAGTTATACATATATTAATGATGCTTCTTAAATTGATCTAAATTTAAAACTGTAAATTCACATTAAAAGAAAATTAGAAGGCACGATATGACTTATATTGCCCTTTGAAGATAAGTTAGACTTTATAGAATATTTCCTTCTAAAATTTTTGAAAATCGCATGATTTTTATTTGCCATCAACATTAAAAATAATATCAAATAATTCTACATTATAATATATTTTGATATTTCTTTTAAACTTTCGTTGCATTTCGTTAAGGTGAGTTATTGGCAGGTAAAGAAAATTTGCTAAAAACAGCATTGCTTATTATTTTTAAAACATACCCTTATCAACTGCATCATCAGTTATCGATGGCTAAAATTGCCAAAACTGCGTATGATATGCTAAAATTGCCACAACTGCGTATGTACACTAAAATTGCCAAAGCTGCGTATGATATGCTAAAATTGCCAAAACTGCGTATACGCATGCTAAAACTACCAAAACTATGCGTACGATTGTTAAACTCTCGAAAAGTGCTCCTTTACGCTTCTTTGCTAACCGCTCAAACGCAAAGAGTGCCTCAAACACCCACCCACTTCCCCTACAAAAACCTCTGACCTTGTATCTCTTCCCTTCGCAGATTAACATCTACCACCAAGCGGGCTGTCCCTGCAACAACAACGCCCGGGTGATCCTGGAGCGCGGCCACTCGACCACGACGTCGACCGCGACGACGACCGCTGTGCGCTGGTGGCAGGCCAAGATCAGCTGGCCCTGCTCGAAGAGCCAGCGCCAGCGGCGCAACGTAGCCGGCGACCCCTACGCCTATCAGATCACCGAGATACAGCAGAAGACGCACAAGCGCGCCTCCTCGATGTCGTCCAGCGAGAATTACTCGTCCTCGAGGTCGGACTCGTGGAGGCAGAATCATCCCTGTGGCATTCCTCTGAGGTAGGGAGTATACTTACTTTCAATGCCGTTGCGTTAGACGTGAATTGCACGGTCTGAAGTTTACGTTCGAAACGATACTATCTGAGATTTGGTTTGGAAAAGATACCGTTTGAAGTTTTCGTTCGAATCGGTACACGGTATCTGAAATTTTCGTTCAAAACTGCATGTTAGCCGAGATTTCAGCTGGAAAAGGTATTACATTCGGATGGCCCTACATGTATCATATTGATCTTAAAATTGCTCAGGCCCTCTATCCATACGGATGGTACCATGTTTAGGGAGGGGAGGGGGGAGCTGAACAATGTTAAGACCAATATGATACGCGTAGGGCCATCCGAGAGTAAAACCTTTTCTAGGCGAAATCTCAAACAGTACTGTTTTGTACGAAAACTTCGGATAGTATTTTTCCTGAACGAGATTTCAGATAGTATCGTTTTGAACAAAAACTTCAAATAGTACAGTTTGTCTATCCCGACGATGAGATTTGGTGGAGCATGGGTCTACTGGACGGAACGAATGTCTGATGGAATTCGTTTGAATACTGTAAATTAATTGGACCAAATACTCATTTTCGATAAGCTCCTTGGAGGAATTTAAAAAAATGTTAAATAACTAGATCAGATATTTATTTCATCGAGTGTACACAATGAGAAAAGAGATATTTTATAACTGATAAGAAAGATTCCTTGGCTGGTGATAATACAGTAAGAGAAAACCATAAGAATAAACAAAACTTTGTTAATTCAACTCGACTTAAATTTTTGATTTTGAATATCTGATTTGTAATTGACGACCGTTGAAACCCTTTTACATTCATTTTTATTGGAAAATTTAATTATTGTTGAATTTACATGGGTTTACCTTATTCTTGGAGTTTCCCATCGGTAAAGCGAGGATTAATGAATCATGATTTTGAAAGTCTCTAATTTAGCCTCACTCATTGGCAGTATTGATGCATATTTCTTAACAGTTAAAGTTTATTTATAGAAAAATTTGAATATATTAATCTTATTATATTGAAATTATAAATAATAAGAATAAAATAAGAATAGTAAAAATGAATAAAATAATAACAATATATTATTTATAAATTGTATATATTAAAATAAATTTTTCCATGTAATAAACACGGTCAGTCATAAGTTGAATGACGAATCAATGAAAATGTACATGCCGTGCATCGTCTGGATATTACTTGAATTCTTTCTATTGATTATGGTCATATTGTTTTTAAGATTCGTAAAATATGAACTCCTATTTTATTGATATTTTTTCTGGGGTCGTGGTGTTACACGAATTTTCAACCTTCTCTATCCTTTTTGCTAATCATTTAATTAAAAAAGAAAAATATCTACTTATGATTGACCTACTTATTCCAGTAAAATAGTCAGGAAAAATGTAGACAAAGTTCATGTATGTGCAAATGTCGCTCTGAAAAGTCTGATGAAAAATGAACGCAGCACAAAGTTGCTTTTTCATGCATGAAAACTAAAACATTTTTTAAACTAATCTTTCAATCTACATACAGTACTTTTATGCCAATGCATCTTCCTCTATTTCAAGTACACATTACATTACATTCAAATTAATTTATGATTAAATGCGTTAGTATAGTTAATCAGTGTCTGTCCACCGTAAAAACAGACGAGTTGGTGAGGTGTTAATTTCTTTCGACATTCTATCTGACGGACCTAATGGATTTTTTCATGCATGTTCCCTATTGTAGGCAATATCTTACATTATCGTAACCCCTCGCTATTAGAAAAACCTTTTTTCTATTACTTTTTAAATGGTCTATATTGCACATAATCCTCATGTAAGACTTCTAGAAATAGAAATTATTTTCTCTACATATTTACTAAATATAGGCAATTTAATTTCTTTCAAATAATCCCTACTTCCCAAAGTCTATAGACCACCATCCCCCATCAGTGTCCCAACATCCCCCAACTCCCCTCGAATAACTCTCTCTCTCTCTCTCTTCTCCCATTCTCTTTCTCCACCAGCAAAGACCGCTACCTCACTCGCCAGTCCACCTCGGCTAACGACTCCCCGGCAGCGGCGTCGTCGTCAAAGCCCCGAAAAAACTACTTGCCCATTGCCCACAGGCTGCTGGACCCGAAGCGTCGCACCTCCTCCTGGCTGATCACCCGCAAGCCCTCCCAGGACTCGAACCTCTCCTCCTCGCGCAACGACTCCTCGGGCTCGGGCAACACCGCGAGCACCAGTACCTGGCGCATGACCCGCAGCAGCACCTCCCTGGACAGGCCCAAGCCCCGGCTCACCCGGCAGATGGCCTTCCAGGAGCCCGACTCGCCTGGATCGCCGGGCAGATTGGCCGTAAGACTCCTGGCCACCATTCCCTCGGCCGCGGAGATGAGCGAGCAGTGCGACGAGGAGAGCACTGCCCTGGCCGAGAAGGAGGGAGAGGGAGGGGAGGAGGAGGAGGAGGAAGAGGAGGAGAGCGGAGAGCAGCTGGAGCTGCAGGTCAAGGAGGGGAAGGAGTCCTAGAGGACGTGGTGAGTTTGCACGGGGGATTGGGGGGTGAAATTCATTGTTGCTTGGCTTGAGTTTGAAGGATTGCGGAAGAGAATTGTGACACTTGCGTCATTTTAGATAAATACGGTACCTGTACTTCGGGTCTTAATTCTGCAAGTTTTCGCGATAAAAAAAATGATTCAAAAGTGAATAAAAGTAAAGACAGAAATTGAGATACGCCTAACTTTGTTGTGCAAAAAGTTGATATGTGCCTTATTTATTTAGAAAATTCACTTTATATACCATTGCTAAAGAATTCATTTTATGAATTTTCTATTTTTAATCCTGCATGAATCAATGAAATTTTTGCAAATAATGAGAAGGAGCGAATGTTTAAGGATTTATCATTACAAATTTATTGCGAGTTTTTTTGTCATTTGTATCAAACATTTAAGAAAAACTGTCAATTATTTTAAAAAATATCCATAGAAAAGATAAGCTAACAGCATTTAATAATCTGAGATGTCCTATTGTTTTGATAATAATTTAAATAAAAAATAATTCGGATATTTCCAAAAAATCTATAATATTTTTAATAAAATCAGTTAGACAAACACGATCTATTTAGATTGAAGAATGGTTGACCTACTTATTCCAGTAATATAGTCAAGAAAAATATAGACAAAGTTCAATATATACAACATTACGGCGCGACCATCTATGTGAATACTTCGTCGCTCTGAAAAGTCTGATGAAAAATGAAAGCAGAATAAAGCTACTATTTCATGCACGAAAGCTGACATTTTTTAAACTAATCTTTCAATCTACATACAGTGCTTTTTTGCCAATGCATCTTTCTCTTTTTCAAGTGCACATTACATTATATTCAAATTAATTTATGGTTAAATGCGTTAATATAGTTAATCAGCGTCTATTCGCAGTAGAAACAGACAAGCGTTCACTTTTCAACTTGTTACCCTAATAACACAAAACCTTTTGAACCCGGTAAGGACGAGACTCTGAAAAAATTAAATTGAATTTCGTTTCAGTCTTTAACTAGAGGATTTTTGCAATAATTTAAAGAAATAATTTAGTTTTCTCGGTTTTTATGCGACTAGATATAACTTAGGCCCCCCTTACGAGACCGGAAATAGTCCATTTCGATCTGATCCATAGATTAGATTTTAAAAATTTCAAATTTATCACCTAGAAAGCTTAGAAAAACACTAAAATCTTATAGTACAAAAATATACTACAATAAGTCCTTAAGAGGTTAAAACTTTTTAAAAACGTTGTTTCCAAAAACATTATAACGTTTTAATAAAATAGTTAGGAAAACGTTTTAAAATATTTTAAAATCGTCAGGAATGTCCGCACTTTGGTCAGCAGACATAATTACAAAACTATTTAAAAACGTTTTAAAAATGTTTTCAATACTCTCAATTAATTAAAAATATAATTTTATATATATACGATGTTTTATATGAATTTACTTCTTTATTACACATCAAACGCTTAGATCTCATATAGTAAATAAAAACTGATTCCGAAACTGTGCCGAACGCCATCTAGTGGTAAACTACTTTGACTCTTCGACTAGAATAATGAAACGTTTTTTAATCTTCGTTAAAACGATCAAATATTACTGTTTTAATTAACGTATTAAAATTATAAAATTACGTTTTTAAACCGTCTTGTAATTCTGTCTACTAACCAAAGTCATTCCTGACGCTTTTAAAACGTTTTTCTAACTAATAAAAACCTTATAAGGCTTTTGGAATCAATGTTTAAAACGTTCTAGAAAGGTTTCGTGCCACTAAGATAGTTAAATTAAAAACTGAAAATTTAATGTCATGAACTATAAAGTTAATAATATTTTATCTTTATTTGAAAGAGATAATTTGACGTATACTTTTTCTTTAGGATATACAAATCTAGGGCTTTTTGTCTCTGAATAGAATACTCTTCCTGCACGAAATTTCGACTACGTACAGCCACAACGATAGGTACTCCATCAATTTTAGACGTAAAACGTGTCTAACAATTTGACCACTAATGCAAACTTACTTTTCAGTGGATAGGAAAGCTCAACGTAGAAAACTAAGGCTCCAATGATTTTTACTACAAAAGTGATTACCAAAGAAGGAATGGATTCCTGTGAGATTCTAAGTCAAGAATGAATAGTTTCGACGCTTATTTTTGACTTACCTTTACACAAACATACATACGTGCAGCTATTAAATTAAACGACCTGAAGATTCCTATTTTACACAGCATTTAACGACTTTTGAATTTTTTTACTTCATCCGAGATTATGATCGTCGGTCGAAAGTTGCTCGCTCGCATCTTTTGCGACCGTTTGTACAAAGTAACGTTTACAAGGACGAAATGAATAAAAAAGAACAGGTACATCGTTTGATTCGTTGTTTACTAAAACAGTTTGAGTCCAAAATGTCTGGATTTTAATTAATTAATACAAGAAAAGAATAGGGATCAATTTCAAACTGTCTTAATAATAACTTTTAAAAAATCAGTTTTTCAGTACCTTCGACTTTTTGGATAGAAGCTACTTTAAAACATAACGGTATTTCTGTATATAAAGATACATATATATATAACAATTCTCTAATAACGAATGTTCGTACTAATTTATTATAAACTATATATTACTTCTTCGACAAAGAAGTTCTTCTTCTAAAGGTTTGTGAGGCGCAAGAGAGTTTTAGTATTTTCTGAACTATAAGACTGAAAAAGAAACTCGTTAGGGTCTACGGAAGAGAAGAGAGTGAGTTCAGTGTGCGAGTGTATAACAATGTATAGCAGCATTCCAGAACTCGATGACGATGATGCAATGATTTCGAAGAAAAAAAGCGAGGGGCAACCACTTTTGCGTAATACTTTAACAATGGATTTTAATTAACAAGAGAGAGAGAGAGAGAAAGAGAGAGAGAGAGCTAGAGAGAGGGAAAGAGAGAGAGAGAAAGAGAGAGAGAGCGAGGGAGAGAGAGAGAAAGAGAGAGAGAGCGAGAGAGAGAGAGAGAGAAAGAGAGAGAGAGGTAGGAAGCTAAGAAAAAAAATGTATGAAATACTCAAGAAGCAAGTGCATATATACATATATATACCGTCTCGTAAAAATACTTCCTTTACGACCATGTAATAAAGAAGCACTGCCTCGAGATAAAAGAAGTTGCCACTGCTCGTCGCAACCACGTAAAAATGAGTATATACTCTTCTGAAGATCGTCTTCTCAGATATAGCTTACCCCTTTTTTTCTAAACAAACATGTTTCATCTGTAGAAACTCTACTCTATGCCCAAATAATTGTCGAGTGCTCTCTATTCAACTTTACTTTTCATTCTTCTTCAGTCGAATTTCTAATAATAGTGATATTAAAAAATCGAGACGACCTTCTTACATATATAATATACGACTATAAATGTACATGACATTATATATTATAGTCCACGAATTGTACACTTTGTGTGATATAAAGTAGTAGATTAGAGACTATTTATTACTATACGATATACTTATTTATTAACGCGGTATATTTTACACGTGACGGGATATAAAGAGATCGAGAGCGGTTGCGTTATGTAAAAAAGTCGATCACTTTTGTTGCCGAAGAAAGACGTTGGGATTTCGAAAGGTATATGCCAGCACGTTTGAAAGTAATACAAATGGTGAGTGATCGACTTTTGCGATCGCATGACAATTGCAATCGACAGGCATCGTAGTATTTGTACGATATATTTGTATTCGATAAGATGAACGTCTGATGTGTATATAAGAGAAATACGAAATAAAAAAAAACTTTAGAGCGGCGAGTGTTTTGAAATTCGCTATTATTTGCAGCTATGCTCGTGCTTTCTTCGAAACGAATGAATAAGTGCCAAAAAAGTAGGGCAGTATACTGTACACCTACGGAAAAAAAACCCAATTGGATTTTAGATGAATGTATATGAGTCACCGTATAATTATAAAGCCACTTTAATGACCGACACTTTGCACACCTGTCGCATGAAATCTTTTCATATCTTCGATTAACATCTCCAGTGGGCGACCAAATTATCAAAAACACTTATAAAATTATGCACAATTAAAAATGAATTCGTAACATGTTATTTTACTTTTCATCATACGTGCTGGAAAAATGACATATTCCGTGACGGTAAATGGTCAATAACACACTCGACAGCGTTATAGAAAATAACACCCGTAGTCTTTTGACCATTTAGCGTACACAAAACCCCCACCAAATATATGTCATATTCCCAGCACTCAAGATAAAAATTGCTCGCTACGCTCGTGCGCTATTGGCTACTATACCGCACTCGTTACACAATGTACTATTGTTGGTTATGCATTGAAATAGTAATAAACTTCCAATATTATGCTCAATCAGACTGTTTTTTAATTATAACTTTTATATTTTTGTGTATAAAAAATCAACAACATTTATTTGGAAACAATATATGCATATTATTTATTAAGGGGACAGGCCTGGGTTAAACTCAAAAAAGATTTCTTTTTTATGAGTCCAGAAAACCTTTTATGTTTAAAGAAAATCATTCTGAAAATTGTTATGCTATCAATACACAATAATATCTTAAGTTTTACTATTGTAATACCTCGAAATCTAGATCCTACACGTCACAATAAATCATTATTTTCAATACCATATTTATTAAAGGAACTTTGTTCCTCACATGATTCTAGGTGACATGTTTAACGAAATTCTTTTTTTGACGGTTATTCGACTCCTTTTAACGTGTATTATAAAATGAATGGACCACTTTTGCGTTAAAATTATTTTTATTATTCTGTTTCGTAAATCCATTCAATTTTTAAAAAAATATTAAAAATTGTTTTTCAAAAATCGATTGAATCTCCATAAAAAAATTATAAAAACAAATTTAACGAAAAAGTGCTCCGTTCTTTTTGTAATACACGTTAAGACGAGTCGAATGACAGACGAAACTATTTTTTTGTTCATCATGTTACCTAGAATCGTGTGAGAAACAAAGTTCCTTTAACAAATATGGTATTGAAAATAGTGATTTATTATGTCTTGTAGTATTAAGATTTTCAGGTTTTATAACGGTAAAATTAAAGATATTATTAAGTGTAGATAGCATATAAATTTTCAGAACGAACGCTTTTAAACAGAAAATTTTTCTGGACTCATAAAAATATATGTTTTTAGGTTTAACCCAGGCCTGCCCCCTTAACGTATAATTCGATTGTGGGTTATTTATTATTAATAAACAAAATATGTTAATTTTATTATATGTGTAAGAAGCACTTATAACGACCAGAACTTACCAGAATATTTAGTCAGATTTTAAAACAAAATTGTTTTACTTTCTTAGAACTAAAATAATTATTTACAATATTTATTTTCAAGATTTGCGAATTTCAAATAATTAGCTCTTTTTATGCAATTAATAGTTTTAAAAAATATTCTAAATAAAATATAAATGATATAAATAATAAGTAATAAATAATATTAATAATTTTAATAATGTTTATAACATATTATAAATGAAATTTTATAATCCTTAAAAGTCATTTTTCAATAGTAAAACGTAAATTAGTATACTAATTAGTATACTTACAAGTAGAAGAAAAAATTTGAATTTTATATAAGAAATGGTAGTATCAAAAATTTATAAGCAATATAATATGATCAGCTGAGTAAAAGAATTATATACACTTCAGAAATCCATAGTAATTTTAAGAAATACGTTAGTACCTCTATAATGAATGTTCGTTACGGAAAGAATTATTTTCATTCAAAAGTAAAAAATATCAATTTATAAAATAATTATAAGCGATTCTAATAATTTGGCCACCTACTATATTATTTCTGAGCAGCAGAAAAAGTACACTATCATACTTTCATAGAAAAAAATGAATTAACATTAAAAGGCCAATAACAATATTCCTATTACAAAAAAGTAAATTTGACAAAGTAAATAATACAGCTTCCAATTGTTCATTCGGAGCCAAAAGTCAACGCCACAGCCAAACATTCTCTACACTGCCATTCTCTGTAAAAATAAAATATCCGACTTACATACCCGTCTATCTTACAATCTACATCCAAGAAAAAGAGTCCCGCGTATATCACCTGCGCTTGATCCGCGGCAGCTCGCGCACATACATGTAGGGTTTCGCAAAAAGACGAAGCACCACACGCGCGAAAGAAATATGTATCAGGCGGTGAAAGTAGAGAGGAGAAAGCTTTTTCGGCGGACTTTGCGCGCCGCCGCCGCCGCCGCGCATTGTCGAACGAGAATTCGCGTACACGCGCGCCAATTCGTATCGCGCGGATCGGATCGGGCCGTGGGTGTTGCGCTTTGTGTTCCCTGGTGCTACATGGAAAATGACTAAGCAATATAGCTGTATATGCGTGTACATCGTCGTCGCGTGTGTGCGAGAAATATGATAGGAATTGAGACGTGGCCAAACGTTAGGATGACGATTGGGAGGGGTACTTGCAAAATGCATTGGACGCTTGCGCGACAATTCGTTTAGCCTACATGAGCAATTTGTGCGGATTGCAATGATGGAAATTGTTGGGTAGTATTTGAAATTGAAGTTTCAAGTGAAACCCTTTGATTCCCTGTATTAACGTTTTTCCAGAATTTATATAATAATTGTTTTATGATTATAAGTGTGATTAATAGATTTTAGGTGTTGCCAAAAAGAAAATCAACCCAAGGAATATAACTCAATTATATTCATCAAAAATTAGTATTTTTGTTTTTAATCGAAATTATTTGTCGTTTACAAAAAGTGGAATGTCATAAATGAATGATTTTTTCATAAAAAAGATCAATACAGCAAGCAACATTTTAATAAATCTAAAAATACAGTAATAATGAAGCACTTAGACACATCTTATTATAGTTTCTTTAGTTATATAAAAAGCGAATTTAAATTCTTCAAGTTTCTTCATTGAACGAGTATATTAAGCAAAATAATGAACCAATATGTATTTTTTACGTTGTTTTTTCTGTAAAAATATGGTTACAAACAATACGGAATTATAAATTTTTTATTTCTTACGAAAGGAAAAAATTGGGAATCAAAAGGTTCAAAGTTTTCTATAAGTATGTAAATCCCTAATAGAACGATTATATGCAAAGTCCCTATGGTTTACCCACATTATAGTTATAAAATAAAATATATGAGTGCGGAAATAAATTAACACAACGAATAGTAATGCAATGAATTTTAGCTATTTGTCAACGAAAAATCTCTTAAAACAAATACAAAGATTCAATGTAAATGTTATTACATATATCGATAATGTTCCGATAACAGATTTTAAAATATATATGATTACAGTGAAATATTAATAGGTCACTCAAAATGTTTTATGTGAAAGCAACATTTAAACTAATAATAAATTACAAATTGAAAATATTTTAAAACTAAATTTTAAAAATTATATAATATATCTATTATACATTATTTATAGACTTCTACTTAAACATGAAGAAGAATATAACAGAAGAAAACTGTATTTAATAGCACTATTTATAAAATTGTATTTAAGAAGTCGAAAGCGTAAGAATGAGAAATATTGTAAAATACGACTTGGTGTGATTGATCGTTTCAAGACATTTTTATTACTGATATAATATATTTTAAGCCGTTTTATATTTAATAGAAAGGAACAATGAATGTTTTTAAAAATCTAGTCTCTACATCACGAAGGAATTAGGATATTTTAACAAAAATATACATTCTACGAGGAGTTTCCTGTTATAACGTAACGAATATACTCTGTCACGCAAAAATCAACACTATTAAGAAATTGGCTTCCCGCATTGTTTTCATTTGACGAAATAAAGCGAAGAACGAACCAATTAGGGCGCTTACGTAACTCTGCATCGTCAACCGAAATGCAAGACTATTTTCTATTGGATATAACATGTCAAATTTTAGGTGCAACGAGGCTTCGCTGCGCGCCGTAACATCGAGCGCTATTCATTGATGGCAAAGCATTAAAAATCAGCGCAGCGCGTACAATTTTTCATTTAATAACGATGCGCAGTCACATTGTCGCGCTGCGAGATTAGTGCTTTTCACACCTGTCCTAATCATCGACATCGTATCGGCGTGTGTCCCGGTGATGCAACATTCTCATAATTATCAGAATTTTACGTAATTTCCCGCGCGACTATTGCGTAAGGACATGCAGTTCTGTGTTTGGCTTTGTTAAAAAAAAAGAATAACATATAGATAGTCGAGCGGGAGCGCAAAGAAAATAAAATGAAAATTCGGAGGAAGGTGAAAGAAACGCTTTTTTGCTTATTGTCGACGTGATTTGAAAATGAAAAACTTAAAGGATGCCTTTTATCTTCATAATAGACAAATAAAATGAACAACACAAATTAAACTGCGTATTCGTTTATTCTGGAAAAGTTCCACTTGTTGATTTTTTTTTCGTTTTCGTTTATTACACTATGAGGGAAGACGCTCACTTACGCTGAAAATAAATGGACATACTCGTACGGTACATACGAATGGCGATATAATATTATTAATGACAATGACGGTAATGATCGAGAATAGTTAAGATATTTTTATGTCATTAATAGTATTAAGTATATATTATAGATAAGTATAATTATAGCTGTGATTATAAAGGTAATAGTAAACTCAATAGTAATACTTTTTTAATTATCATATTGATATTGATATTGGTGTTACTATCAATTATAATCACCTAGATATAAATAAGATTCTCTTCTCTTTGCATAAATAAAATACCTACAACAATACAATATAATTCGTTTAAAATTTTAGCTCAATATATACCTAATTAAAAGAGAGGCAAGCATCGGGTATAGTTATACATTTTTTTCTTTTTTTTTGCGGATCCAGATGCTTACACGTGTATATAACAATATAATTCTCAACGATATACTCCCTCGTATCTTTAACATAACTCTTATTGCCAATTCCGCGGTAAAAACTACGCACAGCGAGAATTACACACCCTGAGAAAAACTGTTCCGGATATAATTTTTGCCTTTTGTCTTTTTTTTTTCATTTTAACTATATATTATGTACAGATCGCTATATGCAAATTGCAGTGCTAGAGTTTGTATACAACGCTGAACTGTCCTTTGGCATACATTTGGGTTTTCGCCGAAGCACTTATACATTATCATCATAACGAAGTTCATGTCGTATAAACATAAAGTTAACGAGATTCGCGATAATGCTGCATTTTGTTTGTATAAACACATACAATAACAGCGTTTGGATCACTATACGAATTAAGTGAACTACCAGCCAATAGCTGTCAAACATTTGTTTTTCGTTTTTCTTTTTAAGTTTATCAGAAGTATTTACTGATAAATTGCGTTAAGTATTATCAAGGTGTATCTCTACCCAATATTTGAATATCCTTTCATTTGATTGAACTGCTTTCGAAAAATATCACGATTTTTTTGTGTTGGAAATTTCTTTGAACATGTATTGATTATATTATCTTATAAAAAATGAGTAGAGATGCCGCTTGAAGAAATGAAGCAAGGAAATGAATATGAATTTTTGAACAATAAAACCGTGAAGCCGTAAAGCATAGTTTGCCTACGGTATGGAACTTATTCAATGTCCCAACGATAAACAAATAGTGTCTCGAGTTAAAAAAGATTTCATGTCCAGCACTAATAAATAAAAGAAATCAAATTTCGATGGAGACTATCTTTGCTTCCAAATTATTGGTTAATTATTTATGGACGGATCCGATATATCTTTTTCCTACTTTGATTATATTTCATTCACTTGTGACAAATTGATCCATGAACTGGTGTCCAAATGATAGTACTTTATTGTCCTACTTCGCAAACATAGTATAATAGTAATAATTGCAGTTATAATAATAAATTAATCTAGGAATAACCTTATAATAATAAGTGCTGTACAATAACTAATTTTAACGCGTCTATCTACAGGTCTGAGTAACAACTTTTTGCAAAAAATAATCTGATACTCTTACTGTGAAAATTCTCAACTTAAGTGGTACAAAAAATTTGCAAGTTTAAATGTCAAAAGGTAAGTCGATATTATTTGTTTAACTTTAAAAAGAACGATGACTGTACGTCTATCGTAATTTGTATAATTTAAATAAGGTTATTTTTTCAAATTGATACGAACAGGCGACATTTTTCTTCAAATTCTATTTATCTACGAAGAATAATGATAATAATTTCCATACAGAAGCATACAAATATATTACTGAAGCATTAAAATGGAAGTAAAAGTTTATTAATAGAAGCACTCGAATAGACTGATCGATATTAAAACTAAAATAAAATGATGACAAACAAAAATGACTTGCAGAAAAAAAAATAAGCAAGAAAAAAATAAATACAAATAAAATAAAGCGGCGTCGCTGAAAAAATATTTTTATGCGTGAGCTACATAAAAAAAAGTCGCATAACAAAAACAATAATAAACTCCAGAGCTTCTGTCGTGGCGAAATATTTATACGTGCTTCCATTTTCCGAACTTTTGTGCAGGAAACTTTTGATTAAACATTTTTCGTTAAGTCTTTTTCTTTTCTAAGAATCATTAAGTATCATACATTGCATCTTCTAACGCATTTTCTCTTTGTCAAAGGTACAAATTACGTCGCAATTGTTTACAGTCTCTGGATATTCCTTCGTTACACCGTATATCGAGTCTTTTTTATGTAGTTTTATAAAAAAAGAAGTACATAATTTCTAAACACAAATTTTATCATCCGCGTGTCATGCCCGTGTCTCGATTATTTTAACAATCACATTTGTTTTTTTGTTTCTATCGTACGGCTATACGTCGATTTGTGCAAAAGCTCGCGCGAGCGATTTTCCCTGCGAATCGTGTCTTATACTTTCTCGGTTAAAAAAGATCCTCTACACAAGTCATTCGCACAGCAACATCGTCTCGCAACAACGCGCATTTATATCGAGTTCGAGAAACGAGATTACTTCGTCGCAAAAAGCGCTGACGATTTTTTAAGTTAGAGAAACTCTTCGCTTGCGTTGTTCTGTTTTTTTTTATTTTCAGAAAAAATATTGTCGTCTCGGTAATACACGCTCTGAATATTAAAATGTATATAAAACCGGTCGACCGTGCCTTCGATCAACAGCTTCATCACCCGTCCTAACTATATACGTTTAACTTTCATCGTACACGTTCGTGTCTTCCAGGATCTGCACTAATCTAAAATTAAGAAATTAAGACAATACACATATAGCATCGTGTACACAAGTACTATTAAACAAAACGAAAACTTCCCCTTATTTCGATACACAAATTTAATCCCTTTTGTTTAAGTACTCTCGAGTGTTCGAAACGCGGAACAGAAACATTTTATAAAAACTCTTCTATTACAAAAAAAGGAGAAAATATGTAAATCGAACACTGTAAACAAAATTTTTGTAGATCCAAGTACATACATCTTTTTTGCAATAGTACACGGAAAAATGCTTTGTTAAACTAACAAAGTCACTTAGTAAAATACGCACCAAGCAGTTATTTCTATGAAGAGATTTATTAATCATACTAAAATCTTTGTCTAATTAATAAACCGCTTCATAGAAACAACAAATTACTTTGTAAGTATAATAAAAAAAATAGTTGGTGCGTATTTTACTAAGTGACTTTGTTAATGTAACAAACCAGTTTTTTCCGTTTAGTTAAAAAATTGTTTTATAATAGTAAATGTTTATTTAATATAAGAAAGGCTTTCTTAAATTTAATAAATATTTACATTTCTATTGCACAGAGAAAAACTATACCGTAATTTATTGTCATATCAATATCGTAAATGTTTCCCTATTTCCTTAAAATATAATTTTCTATTAATCATTGAATGGATAACTTTTTATGGCTTTATAATTCTACGATATTGCAGGTCGCAAATTTGACGCTAAACTGTTTTCTCATTGTACCAGCGAAAAAAAAGAAGAACATCAAGTCAGACCTTCGAAAATTTGTCTCCCAGTGGCATTGTTGAAAGCAAAACGAAGCATCGAAATCCCTTGACACAACATAGTTATACAATAAGAAAACTAAGTCTCTACGTATATCCTCCTCCTCCATCATCGTCATCATCATCATCGTGATGCAGCCCTCCTCCTCCTCCTCTTCGCGAAGCAGCCCCGTCGTCGTCATCCATCGATATACACAAACGTCTGAGAGCGAAGATCAAGTCCTAAGTGTCCCTGGCGCGGAAGAGGCGCTTGAGCGTGGCTTGCGCCTCGCGCCCGAGCCTGCTCAGCCAGCATCACGAGGGCTTGGTCTTGCTCTTCCTGAAGGCGGGAAAGTGGAGCTTCCTGCGCCGCCTCTTGTTCAGCTCCTCGTTGTCGGCCGTCGTCGAGTTCGAGTCCGTGGAGAGGGTCTCCTCGTCGAGGGACATGACGGTGGGCAGGTCGCGCAGGGACTTCTTCAGCGTGCCGAGTCTGCCCAGCTTCTCCGTCGAGGCCGCCGCCTGTTCCAGGGAGTTCTCGGAGTACGAGCTCTTGCTTAGGAATGATGAGGTAGTGGTGCCGGTGTTCGGGTTGCCAGCTAAGAACGAGGCCTTCTCGTCGCTGAGTATCATGTTGGCGTCCTGACTGTACGACCTGAGCATGCTCTGGCTCTGACTGCTCGCGTTGGGGAGGATTCTCTCCTCGGGGATCTTCTCGAAGGTTGGGAGCCGGTTGTTGTCCAGCTTGGGCACTGTAGTCGTCGTCGTCGTCGTCGTCGTCGTCGTCGTCGGCGGCGTTGTCGTTGTCGTCGTCGTCGTCGTCGTCGAGGAGGATGCCGTTGTTGTCGTTGGGGTTGGGAGGGTCGAGAGGGCGTTGGTGCTGCCGGTGAGGTTCTCCTCGGGACCCTCGCCAAGGGTGAAGTGCACGGCTTCGGGGGGCGTGTCCTTGCCCCCGGTCTCGCTGCTCGAGGAGTCGGGCGGCATCGAGGACTCCTTCCAGATCAGCTCCGGCATACCTGCGGACATTAAGTCGTCTACTTATATAGCACGCTAGCCTCTCGAGTGCTTGTGTTTTTGGGCTTTTGCGCTTTTTACTTTGATGCTGCAAGATGAGTGAGTGTCGAGGGGGACTGGTGATACAACTTGATTTTTTTTATTTTTTTTATTAAGATGTAAATTCTGTTGAGAAACTGTTTTTAAATTCAATTTTTTCATATTTAATCATGATAAACTATTCCATTTTTGCAACGTTTAATAAAAGGCTGTAGCTTTAAAATGAAGAAAAATTGGAACTCTTTGCATTGAAGAAATGCTCTACATTGTAAATATGATATTAAGTTTATCATATGAGTTTAGTTTCTAAATTCATGAATTAGAAGCCGAGAAAGTATTCTTAATTGTTCGAAACAACAAAATCGTTAGTTTCTTTAAACTTCTCGTTTAACTCATTATTACTCATATTACTCCTTAAATGTTAATATAAATGTCAATTGGTTTTTCATCTAGAAATTGACAACTGGTTTCTTGCCTAGTAAGTATGCATAGTAATGAATTAAATTAATACTGAAAAATATGGTTCCAGGGTGATGAGAGGATTTTCGAAAATTTTCGACCGAAATAAAACACGGCCGTCCATAGTAGGCAAAAATTTACTTTTTTTTTAAAAACATATTGCCTCCTTTGGACGGCCACATTTAATTTCAGTCAAAATATTTCGAAAATCTTACACTAGAATCGCAAAAAGCACGTCTTTCTCTTTCAATAACCATATTCTTCATAGTTACTTTGATCCAATCAACATTTATATTGTTGCTTAGAAAGTAATGAGTTAATACGGACTATCAAACTAAATATTGTGTCAAAATTTTAGTTTAAAGATGTACAGTGGACATATGGAAAAATGAATACTAAATTCTGAGAACTGAAAAGTGGTGAAAGAACTAGTTTTTATTCCGAATTTTGTTTAATAAACAAGATTGTCAATGAAAACAATAAATTAAAAAATCCGTATCATCCCAATGATTTTATTTGCTATCTTTTTTTGCAATCGTAAAATCGTTCACTTGAAAAAGCAAAATCAAACCATCGAGACGTTAACAATTAATAAATATAATTGCCTTTTTTGTACAACCTTGATTCATAAAAGCGTCGTAAAACATCAAATGAAAATGAACGCTAAAATTAATCTGCGATAAATCTCACAACTACACAAGTGTAACAGACTCAGAAAAACAACAAATAGAGAAATACACAATGTAACGTTGGAGTTCGTAACTCCTTAAAAGTAATATTCTATGAATCACCATATGCTTTTAAGTCAAGGATGCCTAGAGGCATTAGGCAGCAAAATTAATTACCTAATGAACTGATATTATGTGATAGTGTTATCTTATTTAGTGTAAATACTAATTAAATATCAGTATACTCAATTATTTAAAATACAAAATAAAGCCGTGTGAAATAATGTATTATACGTAACAATCTGTCACAATATGTAATTTAAGCTATTAAATTGTTAAACTTGTAGTGAATTAAAATAAATAAATCATTATCTTTCTTTGAAACTCAAAGAAAATCAATTTTCTTGTATCCAATGAAATATTTACATTTATTTTGTGATTTTATATATCAAGGTACACCAGTTCCCTTAACAGGATGTTCTTTTTTATCTGCGTGCGACGTAGTCCGAAAATTCGATAAATACAAACAAAATAATATCTGGATGATAAGTAGTCGTAGAACAACAAAATAACGAGCCTCTTATTAGACAACATTAGATAACAATGTTCGTTAAGCACATTTATTGATGAAATTTCTAGTTAATAAATTAACACATAAACAGGTAAGTGAATTAATTAGAATCGCCCAACAAAAAGTATTTTATTAACAAATGAGAAAAAATATGCATGAAAAATGAATGTCTAAAGACAAAATGAAAAATGTGAAGATTGCAATTATTGTCATTTTGACTGCATCTTTAAAAAAAATGAGTATCACATATTTTATTCGTAAATTACATCAAACTATTGAATGAAAATGTTCTTTAGGATATATTTAATTTATAAGTATTTATAAGTAAAGCAGAATGGGCGTAACCTGAGTGCTGGATCGGCACGTCCCCGGAAGGAGCCACCGATCAACCCCGATCCATACGAATTATGATAAAATTTGTCAAGACATTCACAGCAACAAAAAATTAATTACATAAAAAAAATATTAAGCAACATGCAAGAAATAACATAAGTATTAATAACAAATTTATTCATTTATTTACATTAATTACACTAACGAGATTTTTATATATTAATTTTTTTACAATAATGTATTTTTGTTATGTTTCTAAAATACGTTATTGGAAGGTTAAAGTAAGAATGGAAAAACTTTTTTGCTGAAGCAGGCAATACTGTTAATATTTATTCTATACCGTAAATGCAGAATGCAAAGCATAATTGGCGTACAGTTTTCCGATTTAAAATAAAACAGCTATAAATCGATGATGCGTAAATAAATAAGTAGTTGCATTATTATTATTCAATGTTCGTTTACTAAGAAATGAAAATAAATGTAATCGAGCTTAAAAGCGTTATTAATATGCCACGTCCATAAGTTGCTCAAAGTAGGTAATGTTTATGTACAAAATCAACTTTTCCTCTCTATTCATGTAAATTTTTTAAATTAATTTATTAATTATGAACTACGGAATAGATATATATGTACATACATAATTAATAAAACAGCATATATGTGGATAAAAGATAATATGTGTATATGTACGCCGTAAGTATATATATTTGCATAGCCTGTAATACAATTACAGTTTACAATATCATATACAAAATATATAATATCATAATGTCACGCGTCGCCGTTTTAGCGAGTAAAGATTCATCCCAAAAAGTTCTATCACAATCTACAGTCTAAAGCTTCACTAAAAATCCGCTTCTCATCCGTTGGCCTATGTACACATCTCTTAGCATCTTTCTCTTCCTTTTTACGTAGCTTGTACAAAAGTCTATATTTATATATACATGTACAAAAAAATGCGTCTGTAATCGAGTCTGACATTTTCAACTTTATTTTTTTCTTTACTGCATCGATGTTCAGAAAAATTGACCAGGGGCCACTTAATCTTGCTGCAATTAAATGCAAGAACGTGGCGTAAGAGTAGTGAGTGCTTGGTAAGTACGTTTATTCAGTATGCAGTTTTGATAAGATTTATTTTTCATTTACGTCCATTACTTTGAGTATTTCCTAATTATTTAGCTTCGATTGCGAATGGATCGATCCGGATTCCGGATAAAAGAACATAATTTGGAATACTTTTCGATTTTTCGTATGGCAAAAAATGTATATTAGTCACTCTGGTAAAATAAAATCCATGCAGCCGCTCGCATTAATAAAATATCTACGAAACCTAACAAGTACGTTTTTGTTGTATAAGCAAGTACTTCAAAATTCAGATTAACCACTCTCTTCTTATTTGCTAATAGCTGTGCTATCTGTAGTAAAGAGATTCAAAGAAATGAAAGTGGATTATATCAAAGCTCTGCTCTGATATGATAATCTCATTTAAACTATTAGGAAATGCACAGATTAAGGCACAAATTTATAGACTCATTAAAAAGTCTTCCTTATTATTTTGCTATTGACTTTTGTACTATTTGTACTATATAAGTGTACTATGTATATAAATAACTCACTTGTAACTTGAAAATTTTTTATATATAAATCTAACGTACGTGGAATCATGGATGTCAGTTATATCTGTTACAAACACATATCTGCAATGTCTATAACTGTACGTGTATATTTACAAATTAATAAGTAAAACGCGCATTTATTAATTTGTTGTAAAGTTGTCCTCTCCACTATCATTAAATATCATAATAATACAGCAACATATTTTTTTTCTTCGAACAAAAAACCACATGAACTGACAGAAAATCCTAAACTATAATTAAAAAAGAATATGAGAATACGATATCCATGCTAAATCAATGGATGTCTCGTTTTGACAAGTACAATGACAACAGTAAAAGGACTTAACACTACTCTGCTTTCGTAAAACGAAAAATCGAACTAAAATTTTTGTCTTTAATATAAAAAGTTGTCGTTGTGCGATGGACCGAAAACCCATTACAGTGCAAAAAAGCAGTGGCTTCACCAGAGGAAAGGTGGAGAGGAGATATACAAAGTAAGTCGAGCAAAAATCAGTCAATTGGAGTGGTCATGGTTGTCCAATTCCTGCTTACCTGCAGCACCTGAGATAGATGGTGTATATAATGAGCTCGCATCGTCATCCAAATCATCTTGGCTACTAAGGCGTCCTATAACAGAAACACAGAAAATATGTCAATATTAAATGTATTTGTAAATAGTTTTTAATCTTCATATGGTACCATTTACGCACCCCTAAATCCAAGACTTCTACCATTTGGTGCTCCTCTGTAAAGCATATTTTCCAAATAAGATAGACCATTGTTGTTAATAATATTAAAACCACAAAGAAGTTCAATTTGTTTCCAGCGATGTACTCGTTCTTGTAACTCTGCAGTTACTTCATTTAATGCTGTTCTGGCTTCTACAATACTTTTGTCAACTTCATCAATTGATTTCCCGTGTGTCGAGACAAAGGCACCAACTAGGCTAGATCTTTTCTTCCTTAATTTTTCACACTGCAAAAAATAATTTTATAAATATAAAAACTGAAATTAGAATCAGAATAAAGAATAATGAAGACTATCTAATTTAAACTTACCGCTTCTCGCGCACTTTGGAGCTGCTTTTCGGCACTTATCTTCTTTTTCATGTAAGCTTTATTCTCTATTTCATGAGTTAATTGCAGCCAATGTTGAAGACCAACAGGGGGAGACCAACAACGATCTTCAAGTTCTCCCTCTGCTCTTTGCAATTCCATTTTCAATAGCTATAAAGAAGTATTTTTCGTGTACAATAAACCATTTGATATTTGATTACAATAACAACAACAATAATAATAATATACATTTGTGACTCACCTCAATTTCTGCCTTTAATTGAGAAACTTCAAGGTCAGAGGATGATGAATGCAATCCCATACTTTCGTCTCGCAAACGTTTTTCTAAATTTTGCTTCTCTGTGGTGGCACTTTCTTGCTCCAGTTTCACAATTTCAAATTCTTTTTGTAAACTTTTTAATTCAAGCTCAGCTTTATGAAGACTCTCCATGTCTTTCATCATTCTGTGAAGATCTTTTTGTGAACTCTTCTTTTGCTGATAAGCATACCAACATCCAATTAGTGCTCCAAATAGTAGTGTAATTAAAATTAGATCTTTCAAACTGTGCCCAGTATCTACAATTTATGCAAAAATATCATAATTTTATAATTGACAAATCAAAAGGAATGAATTGAAAAGAATTCTATATTTGAAAACTCACCTTTTGGAGGTCCAAAAAGGACAACATCCATTGCTTTTAAGGCAATCTTTTGTTTGTGTATTGGATCTTTGATCCCCAATACATTGCCAAGATAATGCATGTTGTTCACAGCCAACCTATAATCATAGACCAAAAATATTCACACATGTTTCACTGCATAGCAAATTTATTTGATGATCAAGGAAGTGTAGCTATTTTATTTACCTAGGAAGTGTAGCTCCTGTAACTCTGTGCTGAATAAAAGTAGGAACATACTGAGGAAGCTCCACATTAGTACTTAACCATTCCGATGTTTGCTCTATAGTCCAATTATGAACCTGTAGAAACCGTTATGTATTTAATATGATGAAATTTTTGTTATTATGGTATCTTTTGAAATAAAAACTATACCTCAGATCTAAGCCATGCCTCCCACAACTCTCTAACGCTAATGTGCATATCATCGTTGTGATGGAATGCCCTCTGCCTCCTCTCATATCCAGCTTCATATTGCAATTCTTCCCGAAGAAACTATAAACAATTAAACGGTAAAGCTACCAGAACTTAGAAGCTATAGAAGAACAATCAAACGGTTGATGCTTACATCATCAGATTCAGACAGATCTATGTTTCCGTTTGCATCGTCGTCCAGCTGACTGTGGAGCGACTTGATAGCCTCTAATCCTAGCCTATCATTGGAAGCCATAGTAATGCACGCCAGGTCATCATTACATTGTTCGGCCCCTAAGAATTGTATAATCAATTAATCGCACTGACACCTACAGTTGAGGATTAGAGAAAAAACACTTTCACTCAAACCAACGTCCACTTGTTACCAGCTCTATTTCCCTTTATTTACACTTATAACCTCAGTAGAAAATGAGACAGTTTTCCTCAACAGTTTTTGACTAGTTTTATTACAAAAACTAATTGTAAAACAAAAAGATATCATATACTTCACTACTAAACTTTCTTTTATAAAATAAATGGTGCAATTTTAATAAATACTTAGTTGTTAGAATGTTGAAGTTCCTATATTAAAAAGTTGAATAAATTCAAGATAAATTTTGATTTCTACCAATGAATCTTCACATAGATCTAGCGATGCAATATTTTTTAGAAGGTTACTTGATTAAAGAAGTATTTTGTTATTTTAGTAATAAATTGGCAGTTAACGATGTTTAATAAAAGAACTGTAAGCTCTTTCATCCCTTTCCTGGTCAGACTACTAGTCGTAGAAACTCAATATCTAGATGTTTATCTGTGTGGAATGATCTGCCTAATGAAGCTAAAAATTTTAATAGCTAATATTCAAACACTACTTGTAATATGATTTTACTCGCCTCTTGTTATACTCTACATTTGTACTATTTCGTAAAGGCCTTTTCAGTCCGTATATTAAATAAAATAAAAAATAAAATAAAATAGTTCATTACTATTTAGAATATTTGTAAAAACATTTTCTACGCATTTCCTAATTAAATGGGGCTATACTATGTATACAATCTATCTCAGTGTCTAAAACTTTTGTACTTATAAAGCCAGACCACGAGTAACAGATTTTATTGAAACTTTGGACATAGTGTTTTGGTACCTGGAAATGAAGATCAATACTCATACTTTGACCCTATGAGCTTTCTTGTAGTAGATACAGGGCAATTCATTAACATTGATAATATACCTATATACATATTATATTTGATATTGTGTTATGAGTAATACTAATGTTTTTAGATATTTCTAGGAGCCATTGGATCAAAATACATATATTGGGCTTCATTTTTCAGTTTCATCAAAATTCTTGTTAATGAATTTATATTTTACTTTTCTTAATTGATCTTGTATTTAGGCTATCTAGCCTGTATTGTATAATGAATAACTAAATAAGTAAATAACTGGTTATTTCAAACAAATATGCTTATGCAATAAATATTAGTATTGCTTTAATTGATGATATGTCTATTATCAGCAAATCAGCAGACTATTATCTTTTAACAATGTAAAATTTTAAATAAAAATACTCAGAAACTGTCCAGGAAAATCATTTTATTTCTACCAGGAAAATCACTCTATCAAATCAACAAAGTAATGAAACCATCCATACATGAAAACTACTTCTGTACCGTCTCATCATTATGGACATCCAAGAAAGTAACATACACTGGTATAATAGACGTACACATTCCACTTGTTGGAGCTCCATTCACATCCACAACCAGACTAAGCAAATAAACAACGTAAACCCTCGTCATGCTTATATTCTCTGCCACTGCTCAAGCTCATTGAAAACAAGTTTACTTGTCGAGACATAATTAATTCTACACTCTAAACATCAGTTTCTCGCCGCAAGCACATTCTGCTCCAAACAATTTTGCATACGGCCACAAATAATTTGTTACCTGCAAAAGAAAATCTACTTATCGCAAACACAATGCAGCTTCCTCGAATAGATTACCTTCTTGCAATTAACATAAACAATTTGTGGTGACACTCAAGATTATTTATCTTACGGCGAGTGACTGATTCTTAAAATATACACAGTCGTGCCATCATCGCGCATACCCAACAAAACAATATACACTGTTCTAACGTAAGCACGTTCCACTGGTCGCGGTCACAGCTCCAAACCCACGCGACCTTACCAAACAAACGCTTAAGCTCTCTTACCCCCCAGTGGCAACGGCCCGGACCATACCACCGCACAAGCTTGCCAAGCAGCCGAGGAGCTCAACAAGCAAACTAATTCCACGCAGTCAACAAAACAAGGCACACGGTTCGCACTCGTCCAGCTAAACAAACAAAGTCCCAAATGATCTCTTACGTTCTCTGCCCTCGTGTGCCACAGCCTTGGCCAGGCCATCGCTGAGGCTCGCCGAGAAGGAGGCGACCTTGGCCGTGGGCGAGATACCAGCGGCCGCCCCAGAGCTGACCCCGGCGCCCGTCTGGTGCTGGTGATAGCTCGGTCCGGAGTCGAGGGCGCCGCCCCCCGCGACGACCGGGCCGCATCGCCAGCACACCAGCTGAAGGACACAGACGACGACGACGAGCCGGAGCGAGGCGTCGTCCCGGGCTCGCATGCTTTTAGGTTAACGACTGCTCCTCCTCCTCCTCCCACCTCCTCCTCCACCTCCTCTTCCTCCTCTTCCTCGTCCTCGTCGTCGTAGCCGCAGGGCAGCAGCCGCTTCCCGGGCGCCAGCCGCCAGCCGCGCTCTCTCGTCCTGCGCGCGCGTGTCCCTGTGCCTGCCTGTCCCTCTTCTTCCTTCCTCGCTCGGGACTCTTTTCAGACAAGAGAAGATTGACGTGTACAAGAGAGAGAGAGAGCAGCTTCACCGCTGCTGCTGCAGCTGCTCACTGCTGTGGAAGACGCAGAACCGAAGGATGTGTATCAGAATTTCTTTTTCGCCGTTGCACGCGCGCAAACACAACATGTACACGCGCACACGCACGCACACTGCACGCGCACGGTCGTACGTGTGTATATACTCGATGATCACGAGAAGCAGACAGCGTAATTGTAATTGTCAATCTCGCGCGGTCGTCGTCCCTTTCGTCGTCTGCAGCCTGCAGCGACAATCATTCCCGGGATAAGTGTACGAGGTATGTAGGGACCTATGTCACACGTACGTCGCGACACTCGTGTAATATAAGTCCCAACTTTTGACTCGATCTCGCGAGAGAGAGAGAGGGACAGATCCCAGGGCTGGGCGTGTGTAAGACAGAGAGAGAGAGCTGCGTGTGCGAAAAAGACGGGGGGACAGAGAGGCCCGATAAACTCTTGGAAAATTTCGCGGACACAAACAGTTCTAATAATAAGTACCGTCGCGCGCGACCGATGCAAAGTGGAGTAATGTATATATATATATCTCTCTCTATCTCTCGTCCACTCTCTCGCGCGGAAGAGGAGCAGACATAAAGTACGAGAGGAGACCTATACGTATATATATATATATATATATTTAATCGAAAAGGAATATACGCGAGTTAAAGACTGAGACGGAGCGAGACACGTCCTCAGCTGCTCCACACTATACCACGCAGCTTTCAAGCGTCGCGCGCGCGGGCGGGAGCGATCGGAAGCTCCCTCGCGCAGCTTTTCTCGACAAGACAGAGAGAGAGGGAGGTTAAAATTATATATGCGCGTGAACAGTGCACGCACGGCCACCCTCACCTCTCTCTCTGCAGCGGGGGGGGAGGCCAGAGCCCGTCAAGGTTATTACAACGGAGCTTTGGGCTTTTTTTTTCTCTCTTCGGTGTCCGCCTCGCGCCTCGCGGTGACGGCTGCGCACACTGCGATACACTGTACACCAGTATACGCTGGGCCGCCTGGCTGCAGCTGTTGCATGCGCGTACATATATGTATATATATACCTGCGTCTACATGTATGCGGTGGCGCGTGTATCATCCGCGTCCTCGACCTCGACAGTGTGTCTCGACTCTCGACTCGCGACACTCTCTCTCGTCGACTTCTCTCCCGTCGGCGCACTTGCGTCGAGGTGCTGGTGCGGTGCGGCCGATTATGCGCCCGAGGTTCGCGGAGCTGCCGCGCGCTCTGCTCTGCTCTGCTCCGCGGCTGCTGGGGCTGGCCGCTGGCTGCTATAGTGCTGCTGAGGACGTCGGCGGCGGCGACGATACAATGTCGTCTCGCGATTCTTATTACTCGCGCGTGTGTGCGTGTACTGTGTATGTTCGATGTTGCTTGTTGGTTGGATATGTACTTGGGTATTTGGATGAGAGGGAGAGAGGTGTACGTGTATGTTACACATGCGCGAGAGCGAGGCGCGCGATTGAGTATGAGCGAGTGCGCGCGTGCGGGTACGAGGTATCCTACAACCGAGGGATATACCCACGTGCCGATTAGTCGTCGAGTTGTTCGCGCTTGTATAAGGTAGCGTCGAGCGACGCGCGTCCCGTGTCAGGGTTGGATTGGATTGGATTTTTTTGTTCTTTCTTTTTTCTGCTAGGAGTTGTTGTTGTTGTTGTTGTGGTTGTTAATTGCGTCGGCTGCTATAGGAGATGGTCTTCTGCGAGTATTCGTGTGATAACGGGATCCCGAAATCGCGTTAATAAAGGACAACCCGGCCGTGGATTTTTGTAAGGTTGTTCTGTGTAAACAATGCCGAGATAGTTAGTTTTTCAATTATAAACATTGTGATTATTCATTTTGCGAAGTAACTTTTTTCCATTTTTAATGTATATACGTAATGCGTGAGTTTTATACATTTTTATGCGTTATGGGAACCTCACCACCTTTAAATTAAGGTTTCGACCGATTTTGGTATCCTTGCATAGTATATTTTTAGATCATATGAAAAAAATTAAGAAAGTGTAAAAATAAGTGACCATATCTACTATTTACGAGTCCTTTTAACATTGGTTTAAATGAAAATTAATAACTTTAAACCTTAATATATCGAAAACATAAAAAGTGGACTTAAGTCGTTTTTCCGGGAACTGACAGATTTTTAGGTGCGGATAAATTATTCATCATACATTACCTAATTCTTTTCGGTAAAGTTTTTATCGAAATAGGGTAGTGACCCCAGTAGTCGGCCATCGAAGGAAAAACTTGTATTGAAGTTATTACCACAAATTCAGAAACATCTTTGTTAATAAATTACTGGTTCTGTTACACTTTAAATATACTCTAGTTTTAAATAAAATATTTATTCTTGCTTAAAATATTTACAGGATAATTATAATATGTGTTTTAATAAAATGTGACGAAAGCGCTAGTAGTCGGCCACCGGAATCTAGTACTCGGCCGGTTGATCGCTAGTAGTCGACCAGAACAATTTAAGGCAATACATCGCACTTTAATAACATTGTTTATTCTTTTTAATAGTACTACGATTTAAGTTTAGATATCAAAGATTGAATAAATATTAAATGAATGAAATTAAATATTAATTAATCGTAATGATCATTACAATTAAAAGTGGCTTTGGACATGGGTTACCAGGCCAGGCCGACAACATAGATCATTAAAAAATTGTTAACCTAACGATATTTTGTCTACGGGTTTATTTTTTAAAAGAAAATAGTGAAAGTGGCCGACTACTGGAGTCACTACCCTATAACGAAAAAAAAATTTGTTTGAATTGAAGATTTTGAGGTTCTATTGTGTTAAAAATACAAACATTACAGTTTATTTAAGCCATATTTTATGATTAAATATAAGAAAAATTGAATAATTTAGGTTTATATATGTCGGTTATAATGTACAATAATTTTGTTTTTCAAATTCTCACATACATTATCCCAATTACATGTATTTTGAACACAATAAAACCTCAAAAACTTCAACCCGATCAGTTTGACTTTCAAAACCTTGCGGCATAATAAGAAATATACAAGTTTGTATTATGACCAAACAAAGAGACCTAACGAACAACAAACAAAAAATAAAAAAAATTCTTCGTTATATTTTGATAAAATGTTCATATTTACCGAAAAGAAATAGGTACGTAATATATGATGAATAATATATCCTCACCTTAAATATATTGCCAATTCATTTGTAATTTTATTTTAAGGTAATTAATGGGATTATAGGTGCCTTTAATGGAGAATTGCAATTCCAGTAATAAGATTTCCAGCTTTGTACATCGTTAAATGAAGTAAAATTGAGAAAGATTAACTATAGTTTTTAGGTGCGCGAAAAATCGTAATATATTCAGTGATATTTTGATGATTTTATCAAAAATATAACGTAACCCTAGTGGAAATTTCAAAATGTAAAAAACTGTGACAATTGTGTGAAAAAGTGTGTAAAACCATGAAATTTCGTAACAAACTGTGAAGTAGGGCTTACATGTGGAACAGGATTTTAAAAAATATTATAGAACATTTCATAAATTTTGTCACAATTTCTACATAGTTTTTCACAGTTTCTCACATTTTATCACAATTTCTCACAGTTTCTCACATTTTATCACAATTTCTCACAGTTGTAATCTCCTTTGTATAAGAGAATGCAACGAAAAAAAATGTGAAAAAATGTGAAAAACTGTGAGAAACTGTGAAAAAATCGGAAGAAGCGTGTGCAAGTTTTATTAGACAAAATACGTGTTTTTTATAAGTGTGAGAAACTGTGAAAAACTATGAAAAAAGTGTGAAAAAGTGTGAAAAAATGTGCATATTTGTTTGTAACAGATGTTCTAAAAGTATGTGAATTTTCACAGTTTCTCACGTTACTTTTATAGTTTTTCAGTTTCTCACAGTTGTCATTTCCACTCTGAAAATTCCTCAAATTTACTTGAATTTGTGATTTTTAATACTTGTATCATTTATGTGAACATTTTACTGGTAGTCCAATTAGTTCTACTAAGTAAAAAATATAATATATATTTAGTATGATTAATTATTATTGCATTAATTTCAATTACATTGTAGTATAAATGACAAGTTTCAGAAAATTTGCTACAATGTTATACGCAAACATTATAGCAATATTCGTTGAAAAAATTATGAAAGCTTCCCAGAAAACAAAATTTGGGGAATTCCAACTGATTTGAAGAAACTACAAACTCAGGAAATTCTGTACAAAGTATAAGCTAGTTTGGAGTATTCCCAAGCCATTGGAAGATAAAAATTATTGCTTTTATGAAGTATTATTGTTAAAATATCTCGAAAACAGCTGAAAATAGGCAAAAATTGATATGATCTTTAACTTTTTCATAGTTGGCAAACTATGACAACTCAATAATGTTTTAATTTGCACAAAAAATAACTCATACGAAAATAAAAGCCCTAATACACTTCCAAAACTAGATAGAAAGTCTTAGAAACTCTAATACGATAATAAAATCAAAGGTAAAAAATTTTATTTCGTGAAGAATTTACAAAAACTTAGAATTTTGAGTTTTTACAGTCTTGTTCTAAGAGTGCAAATTGTTATATAAAGAATATGCTTGTTATGTTCAGTCAGGAAGCTGATAAAAAGTATTTTGTTTGGCGATTTATGTAGAAAAATCCATCAAACTTTTCTTATCAACTAAAGGCTTATTCAAAAGTACATGTCTTGAACAGATTCTAGTATCTTTCTTGTACGCGAAATATTATAATAACGCTAATTTACAGACATCTCTCCTAAAAAATGATCTTTTACAGGTGCTGGGCGGTGAGCAAAATTTCTTGGAACTGGATTAAATAAAACGATAAATTCAAAAAGTTTCTGCTCTCAAAAAGTCGCACTTAAAAGCTTCCTGGAACCTTTCAATGCATGTTGTCAATGCTTTCGTGCAATGTCTAATCGCCATTCTATTGCAACATTCAATTTTAAAATTTTTCTTGAATTTCCATGTGATAAGATTAAAATTTTGCAAAATAAGTATCTGAAGCCAATTAAACCGGGTTATTCCGCATCATATAAGAAAGTTTATCGTATCATCGTATATTCAACAGAATCCAAGAAAATGAAAAAAAAAAAAGAAAAATTTAAATTGTACTGCAAAAATCGACCAAAAAATAAACATAAATTATCTCTGCAACGTGATCTCGGCAAATAATGACACCATTTCAGGAGTTTCTTTAAAATAGTGAAACTTCTTTATCATAGATAAAGCTTTCGACTTTGAAGCTTTTGATTACTCTTCATCAGCGCATTCTTCACCAATGTACTTAAACGAAGAATAAAAATCTAAATGAAAAATAAAATAAACACAATTACAAGTCGCTTCGTGTAAAGAAGAAACTAACTTTCGTCATTGATTGCATACGCCAGAGCATCAGCTTGAATTCTTGGCTTTATTAGCGCGAGTCCCCAGGCATGCGCTCCGCCTTACACTCCAACATACATACACACGATCGATACACGTACCCAAGAAAAAAATGTGCGCATTTGATATCGGGTATTCGGCATTCGTCGTCGTCGTCGCGTGTGTGCTCTAATCATCGCGAGGAGCTGACTGGGCGAGCGCTGGCGCGCGATTCACTCGCTGGCGCTGGCGAGCGCGGGGGTGGGGATGGGAAATGTGAAACACCGCGTACATACACGAAAAGTCCGCGCGCGCGACCAACCGAAAATCAGACGCGATGTGTGTGTTTTCCGCGCTGGTACGGGCGATAGCTTGCGCATTGCTTCGACGCCAAGGCCGCGCCATTCTTATTAGGCGACCGCGCGGATCGCCCGCGAATTTCACGCTTTTGCGGCTGGGTACAAAAGATCTTTGATTAATCGTCGCCGCCGCCGCCGTCGCCGCTCGTGCTCGGACGTGAATGTTGACGTTTATTTTTGTTTGTTTCGTGTTTCATTGTTTTGTGCGTAGGTAGGCGCTGTGCTCTTTTAGGTGCTTTCGGGAGGTATGCGATGTTCAGTGCTGAGTTGGTTTTGTCGTTATCTGCGATTTTTTTTTATAGTTAAATGGGGAAAACCTTGGAGCCGTTGTGATAGTCAAGTTTATTTTTCAACTAGCGTTTTCATCCTTTGGATCGTACTTTTAAATATATATAGATATACTTAGCTGTTAAAATTAGATATGAAACTGCAGAGGATATATAGTTATTTATTCAAGTTTTGTTAGCGTAAAAGTTACAATTGCAAAAATCAAACAAATATGTTGCAATAATGTTTTTGTTTGTTTCGGTTTTAACAGACTTTTTTATGATTGCGATTTTGACAGATCAACGGCGCGAACTTTAAATTAGAAAAACACTTTGTTTCTTCGATGAATATAGATACATATATATAGATCAAATGATTCTCATTTTAACGATCTATATTCTAATTTTCTTTACTAATAGGTACACTTGCGGTAAGATATTCTTGGTATATTTGGCGTCTCTTGACTCGGTATTTGACGACACCTACAATATAAGGCCATATCTAAATGTGACTTCAGATACCGTCAGCTAGACCAAGAATATCTTACCGTTGAGTGTACATACAAACACGGAAACGTCAGAATTCAGAAATAATTGCAAATATACTTTACATTTGTATAATATTGTTTTCCGTATAGCTAGGTGTTTGCGGAGCCGAAGCGCGAAGGCATCTTCAATAAAAAGCACAACAATAAAGCTTAGATATGTTGTGATATTTAGGGTGAAAAATAATTGCTTAAATTGAATAATCTCTAATATGTCAGAAGATTATGAATCAAATCGGCTCAAAAATACTCAGCGAATAACCTGACACCTAGCAAATATTCTCTGATATTTTCAAGGCATTACATCAAGTATTATTCAAGTTATCGTTGTCCAAAAAATGCATTTTTTTTACATTCTATTTTTTGTCTCAGAATACAAACAGTCTTATTACCTAAAAACTTACAAGAATATATCTGTATATAAAACAAGTGTTCAGTAAAAATTTTAGCGACTTTTATCGTTTAGTTTTCGAGTAATAAATGTTGAAAATGAACTTTTATCACACAGTATAACAACTGAAAAACGACTCATATATACATCCGTTTCCGGTCCTAAAATGAAATATTTTATGTGTACTTTATTGTGTACCAAATTCGCTTCCCAAAAACCATTCCTGCATTGAAGAAATTTCGAAAACACAAATTCGAAGTCTTACATTTTGAAAATTGACCATAAAAAGAATTATTTGACCATTTTTGCTGAAACTTTTAAGCACACGCCGGGTATTGATAGCAAACATCTGCGTAAATTTTGGGAAAGTTATACCGCAGTTTGAACGAATGATAATATGCCACAGACTACCACACACACACTCACACACGCACGCACACAAACTCGCACGCACGCAAGCATATACACATGCACACGCTCACGCATAAAACATGTTCATACGTTAAATAAACAAAATAAATTATTACTATCACAAAGCTTTCTCTTTGAAAAAGCAATACCAAAACACTCAAAATACTATCCAACTCTATTGTCGATCCGCTAGTTCACATAATTAACTTATGTATTGAAACATCAATTTGGCCACATTCTTTTAAAAAAGCTGAAGTTAAACCAACAATACATATAATAATAGTATCTATGTTTTTTATTATTAAGATTTGTGCATTTTCAATTAAGCTTATTGCAAAATATATACACTATCATGGGACCACTATTATCCCCTATATAAAAATGCACCCAGCTCATATATCGAATTGAACATAATCTAATCTCGTAAACGTCTAGCTACATGTTGTAATCGTGCAAGTGACACGCTTTTCTTCCCGGAAAAGCACTTGAACTCGGACCCCCCAATATCGCGTAGAACAATTAAGGTTATTTGTCTTTTAGTGAGCGTGTTTACTTTGCCTTTCATACACAGTTTGTGAAATTGAATATTTTGTGTCTGAGTCTGTTCTAGAATTGAGTGATTATATATATTATATATTTTCGTGTATTTTGTATTTAAATTATAATGACTTTATTTGAATAATTGCGCGCATAAAAATGGCGAACAACACGTGATGTGTTATTACGTTTATACAATGGAAAGATGAATGCGAGAGCGCGTTTTTTAAAATGATTTTAATTCAATATAATAAATCAGTTATTGCATTTTCATATGATTGTGAAAGATGAAATGAAATGCAATGTCGCTAAATTATTATATTTTAAACGGTACATAAAGAAAAAATGTTAGAATGCTCTTGTCTTGCAAATGATATATTTAGAATATATTTTTCAGAATTTTTTCAGACCTTTATTTCTTTATTTCAACTATTTTTATTGGTTAGTAAAAGTATGACACCGATTTATGTGAATGTAAGAATAGTCGAACATTACATTATGACTTTTTATAGGTAAGTTTTGGATCACCCTCTAAAAAAAGTTATGATATTGTAAAATAGTTTTGTACAAATCCATAAGCCACTATAATATAATATAAACCCTTAACATTATGGATTTGTAGACTTTAAATGTACGTAAAAGTTCTTCTGAATAGAAAAATTTTATTTTCGTTCTTCTAATGAGGATAATGAAACTATGTATTTCATTAAATGAAGTTGCGGTATTTTATTAAAATCTTCAAATGTTTGAGTTAGAAAAACTTTCTATTGAATGTATACGCAATCCCTATGACGACGTCATAACTACCTAAATAGACGACCTTTCCCAGATTCCCACAATAGGGAACATGCATGAAAAAATCCACCAGGTCCGTCTGATAGAATATCCCGGGTACAATGATTTCATGTATGATCATATATACTTATATGATCATATAAGAATTATACCTACATGGACATATCAAAACTTTCATTTGGATGTTCGAAAGGACCCATATATAGTCATATGTTAGCATGTACAGTCATATATAATTGTATTCAGTAACATGTGGTAATACATTATTATATATGTTTATAGCACTATGTGGCCTAAATCCGCACTTAAGTCACACCTATCTACGCTCGAGCGCTAACCTCACGGTGCAATACTGGACTGCTTAAGGCGCGGCTAGGCGTGACAGCGGATTTAGGCAAGCAGTGCTATAGAATTATATACGATACTCGTAATTTAAGTGGCCTATCGCACGACGTAAATATCGCCCTCGCTACGCTCGGGCGCTAACTACACGCCGTGCAATAATGGACCACTTAAGTCATACGTATCGTAATGTACTAATTATAGCACTGCGTGACCTAAGTCCGCAATTATGTCACGCCTATCCGTGACATAATTAGTCCATTAAAGCACAATGGACTGCTTAGGGTGCGGATAGGCGTGACAGCGGACTTAAGGCAGGCAGTGCTATAAAATAATATACGATACTCGTGTTATGAGTCGTCCTTCATAACACGGCGTTTAGCTAATACACGCCGTGCTGTAAAGGTCTACTTAGGTCATACGTATCGTAATGTACTAAATTTCATTGAGTAAAACTCGAATATTAGCGCGCGCAGCGCGCGTGTCGAGTTCTAGTTTATTCTATTCGCTATGTTAGGTATGTGATGACCCAGGCTGGGGTTAGGTTAGGTAGCGCGTGAACCGAGAGCGGTTTATTTAAATAAATAAGAAATAAATAAATGAAATAACATATAATAAACGCGGATTGAAATAAGGATGTTTTGGTTAACAACGACACTTTCTCTCTGCGTCTAATCCGGGCTTGAGACCGGCTACGGTCGCATTAAAAGTGTTTGAAATGAGAAATAACGAGGAGAATAAAATAGATGAATATCGCGAGAAAACTCGTGTGTCCTTTAGCACGCCTAGCCTCTGACTGACTTTACTCGTGGTCTACAAATTCGATGTAGCCTTGTTTAGCCCCTCTCCTCCTCCGGTCCCTTTTTGTATATGCAGTCTAGAGGCAGCTTCCAGCCACATGTTGTTGTCGTGTAAGCGACACGCTTTACTTCCCAGAAAAGCATTTGAACTCGGACCCCCAATATCGCGTAGAACAGAGGTTCTTTGTTTTTTAGTGAGCGTGTTTTGTTTGCCTTTCAGATATAGTTTGTAAAATTGAATATTTTGTATCTGAGTCTGTTCTAGAATCGAGTGATTATATATATTATATATTTTCATATATTTTGTATTTAAATTATTATGATTTTATTTGAATATTTGCGCGCATAAAAATGGCGAATAACACGTGACGTATTATTACGTTACATTAAGTGACAAGTGGCGCCCTCCTGGTGGTCAAAGTTCGAAACTTTGAGAGCCTCCAAAAGTGTCGTTCGAAACTGCCCGCGAAAATGTAAGAAGTGTATAATGGTTTCTCTAATTATTTAATAAATTAGAGAATAATAAATTACATTACAAATTTGTTCAATACATAGAAGAAAAAGATATAGAAAAATATGTTGAAGGGTAAAACGGTTAATAAAGGCCAACTATTTGATGTATATAACTGGGCATTTTTTATATTAGGCATTCGACTAACATCTGTGTATGTCGTAGTTTTTAATAATGTTGATTATTTATACAATAAATTAATTAAAATTTGTTATGTAATCATAATGTTTAAACAATAATAAGCCAAAAATAACATAACCTATTCAAATGAACGGCGATGGCTCAGTAGGCAGAGTGTTGGGCTCCAAATCCAGAGGTCCTGGTTTCAAGTCCGACTCTCGGCTTTTCTGACATCGGGACACCACTTTGTTTACATATGTGTCTAATAACATCAAAGCTCCAGTGATTCGGATTCCACTGTAAAAACTGTAGGTCCAGTTGAGATGCATGCGCGCTACATTTCGGTGTGGGGCACGTGCACCGCAACTATAGGGAAATGGACGTCACTGGCCAGTACCATCGTATGGTATTGGGCAGTGGGAAGAGCCGTATAAGACTCGAAAGAGGACTTGGGTAGGCTATAATAAAAAAGAAAAAAATCTATTCAAATGTATTTAAAAAAATACAACTTTTTCCGGAAGCTTTTTTGTGTTTTATTCAAACAGAGTAAACTAGCTTTAGTTCATGTGATGAACCATATAAAATACTTGTTTGGAGGCACAAATAAATGAAATGAAATTTATCTATGCTACTGTTAAAGATGCGATGCCTACATACATAAAATAATTGGTTATTAAACATTTTCCCCTGCTACGTATTTCCCCTATCTATGGCTTAAATTCTTGTAATTTATTACATCTTTTACATTTTTTAGCTTTCGCGCGCAATTTTAAACGACGCTTAGGGAGGCTTTTAAAGTTTCAAACTTTGGCCACCAGAGGGGCGCCAATTGTCGCTTAATATAGCGAATATGTCTATGATTTATTAACTGAAATGCCCACTGACACAGTTATATCATATGCTTATGATACTGTTATTATTTCTACTGATGAATAATGGTCTGAAGTAGAAATGAAAATAAATAATTATACAATTAACCACACTTACCTAAGTGAAGTTCTATTATAATTGTATGTAATGTTTCTTCCGAAATGATCACTGGTAGTACCCTTCTTCCCGCCAGATTTACCACACTTCATAGCTAAAAAAATTAAGTGAGCGCCCGCGCCGCGCTGTCACTTATAACCGCTACGCGGCCTTACCACCGCCCAGATCTCATTAGTTTAAAGTGTTGCCGTTATAAATTTGAGTATCTATTATAATTTATAGATAAGGGAACAGAGGGAGGGACTGATCATTTCAGAAGAGGCGCTACATACAATTATAATAGAACTTCACTTAGATAAGTTCGTTTAATTATATAATTGTATTTCGGGTCTATTTCGAAATGATTACTGGTAGATGTTTAAAGCTTGTAACGGCAACTAGATATATGGGAAAGTGTCTCTAAGGTTCTGACAAATAGTTGCTCATTTGAACTTATTTTCCTTACAAAATGAGATTTTGAAACTATATCAGCGGAAGCATTAATTTCATATACAATCAACAAATCAATAATACTTGTTCTGAGAAAATATTAGTTAGTTGAAAAAAGAAATAACTAACTGCTACAGTAAATGCAATTATTTTAATATTAATAGTACATATAGTACTTTATGTGCATCTCAACTGTGGCCACTTTTTGACTTGGAAAGCGGGACTACTGGACTGTTAAAAGACAATCGAAAATCATGGTTATTGGTAGAACTTGATGAAATAAAGGAATTTTGACTATTTTCTAGTGAAGTCACTTTTTTCCCGCAGATGCGGGAAAAAGTGATCTTCGGGAAACAAGTAACTTTTTTCCCTCTAATCATTCTTGTGGCTGTTGCAACGCCGTTACCCTAAGCGGGTCCTGGGCGTAGTCGTCCAGAGCGGACGGGTGGGTGCCTATCACCACTACACAGCGCGTCCTCAGGTTGCGGATAGAGGAACGACCCCTGAGAAAGAGGTTAGCTGCGAATAAAGCGAATAAGCAGTCGCGGACAGCCGATAGGCCCAGGCGTGGGTGTGATGAGCCCGCACTGGCGAACGCATTCATCTAGAAACACTACGCAAGCACCGCAACAACTACAAACACTATACAAAATCTCCTATCTTACTTTCTTCTTCTACCTTACTCTGTAATCTATCTCTTTTACCACACATTTCAAACAAAAAATGGGCCAAAAATCCTGCTGTCGTGGAGGATGCGGGAGCGATGACAACTGCCCTGAGAGGGGATGTGTAGAATGATTCGCTACCTGGTCTTACATGGCAACGAAGCCAGCGAAGGCGCGCTGCCTTGCAGGGGGGCGTTAGGATACGAGAATGAAACCGAGTGTGTCTGACGACGAGTTGACTGTGTCCTCGCCAAAGTCAGAAAGCTCTCATACTTAGTTCTAGGGAGGTATGAGGGTTATCACCCCTAGACGGATGGACTCACCTGCGATCGGAACAGGATCCAAAACGCGCGGGTTTAACTTACTATCATGGCTCAAAGAAAACAAAACCAAACCAAAACGAAAAGAAACTTGAGGGTAGGAACCTGGAATGTACGCAGTCTACACAGAGCAGGCGCGTTCCGGGAAATCATAAATGAAACTGAGAGGTACAATTTAGATTTGGTAGCAATACAAGAAACCCGATGGAAAGATAACGCGATGCTAGGATCCGGTAACTTCACCTTTTTATATGGGGGCGCGAGCGGGCATTCTCTAGGCACCGGATTTCTTGTTAACAAAAGCATCATACATTCCGTTAAAAGTTGCAATTTCGTGAATGACCGACTCTCGTATATCATCATCGACGGAGCGTGGTATAATTACGTGGTTATTAACGTCCACTGCCCCACGGAGGACAAAGAGGAACAAGTCAAAAATCTTTATTATGAAACTTTAGAGCAATTAATCGACCAATTCGCGTCTTACGACACCAAAATAGTAGTGGGGGATTTCAATGCTAAAATAGGGAGAGAGGAAATGTTTAGGCCCACCATAGGCAAAGAAAGTCTGCACGAAACCAGCAATGATAACGGTATTATGGTCATAAATTTCGCAGCCGCAAAAGATCTTATAGTCAAGACCACGTGCTTCAAGCACAAGGATATACACAAGGCAACGTGGACATCGCCGGATGGGGCCACGCACAATCAAATCGATCATTTTCTTATTGATAAGAGGCGCCACACGAATGTACTCGACGTAAGGACCTATAGGGGGGCGGATTGCGACTCAGATCATTATCTCGTAGTGGCCAAATTAAGAGCCAGATTAGTAGCCGGTCAAAATAGTAAGCGAGCGAACAAAGTAGAAACCTTTGATATTGGAAAACTACGAAGCGGGATAGAGCGAATCAAGTACCAAGTAGAAGTTAGCAACCGATTTCAGGCGCTCGAGGAAACGGATGAACAGACGGGAGTAGATGACGATCCGAACAGGTTGTGGGGGGCTATCGAAAAAACTATAAAAGGGGCCGCGAACAAAGTACTGGGTAAGAAAAAAAGGCCGAAGAGCAAACCATGGTTTGACGAAGAGTGCGAACTCTGGTTTGAAAGGCGCAAGAAGGCTAAATTAGATAGTGTACACAATGAAAGCGATAGGGCCGTAGAAGAATACCATGAAATAAGAAAGCAAGTACGTGTGATTTACAGAAACAAGAAGCGCGAGTACCAGAAAAATGAAATTAGAAAAATAGAAACTAATAGTAGGGAAAATAACCCGCGCGAGATGTACAAAGGAATACACGCTATTAGGAAGGGTTTTCAGAGTAGATCGCAGTTAATGAAGGATAAGGACGGGAACCTCGTGACAAGCGAAAATGAACTATTGAAATTATGGAAAGATTATTTCGATAAGTTATTAAACGTGCATGAAAACTCCGAGGAAATGGGAGACGAAATCCACACTGCTGAACTCCATATGGACGAAACGACCTACAAAGAAGTAGAGGCCGCGATCAAAAAGCTAAAAAACAATAAGGCCGCAGGAAACGATTCTATACCAGCTGAACTACTTAAATATGGAGGCACCGCGCTTACATCTAAAATTTTCTATCTAGTATGTGCTATTTGGAGAAATGAAACAATACCAGAAAATTGGAAAGAATCCATCATCATACCGATCTTCAAAACGGGAGATAAAACAGACTGCAATAACTACCGGGGAATCTCACTTTTAGCTACCTGCTACAAAGTTCTGTCAAACGTAATACAGGCCAGACTCACACCATTCGCGGAAGATATAATAGGAGATTATCAGTGTGGATTCCGGCGCAACAGGTCAACGAGCGATCAAATGTTTACCATAAGACAATTATTAGAGAAAAAGTGGGAATATTGCGAAACTATACACCAGCTATTTGTGGACTTTAAGAAAGCGTACGACTCTGTCAAACGAAGCAAAATGTATGAAATCCTAGTGCTCCTTGGCGTACCAAAAAAACTCGTAAAATTAATTCAAATATGTCTGAACGGAAGCACTGGAAAGGTCCGAGTAGGCGGTAATGTATCCGAATCGTTCATGATACGCGACGGTTTGAAGCAAGGTGACGGGCTTTCAACGGTACTCTTTAACCTGACGCTAGAGCATGTTGTTAGAAAAATGCAGGCTAGCGAGCTAGGCGCAACACTCAACGGAACAACGCAAATTTTAGGCTATGCGGATGACTTGGATATAGTGGGAGATAATGGTGAAACGGTGGCGAGAAATGCGGAAATCCTTATAAATGCGGCTAAAAACACGGGGCTAGAAGTGAGCGAATCGAAAACGAAATATATGATCATGGAGAAACTTGGCATTCGTGAAGCAGAGGGGGATCTCAGAGTCGGAAATTTCACTTTTGAAAAGGTTAGAGAATTCAGATATTTAGGTACAACTATAAATGATCGAAACGAAATTAAAGCCGAGATTAATAAGAGACTTCATTCGGGTAATGCCTGCTTCTACGCTGTGAACAGATTACTTAAGTCAAAGCTACTGTCGAAAAATGTCAAAATAAGGATATATAGGACTATAATAATGCCGGTAATCTTGTATGGGTGCGAAACCTGGGCGCTCACTAAAGCGGAAGAAAATCGTTTTAGGGTATTTGAAAATAAGGGTCTGCGGAAAATATACGGGCCAAAGAAAGATGAGGAAACTGGGGAGTGGAGGAAACTACACAATGACGAGCTACATAATTTGTACGCGTCACCAAATATTAACAGAATAATAAAATCACGGAGACTAAGATGGGCAGGGCACGTGGCAAGAATGGGCGATGATCGTACAGCAGCGCGCATAATGAAAGGAAAACCGAAAGCAACGCGACCTCTTGGTAGACCTAGACGCAGATGGGAGGATAACGTAAAATCAGACATAACTGAAATTGGGCGGGAAGGCGCGAAATGGATGGGGTTGGCACAAAATAGGGAAACGTGGAAGGCTTGCGTAGATGAGGCGATGAACTTTCGAGTTCGAAATGCCATTTAAAAAAAAAAAAAAAATCATTCTTGTGGGCAAAAAGTTTAATTTTGGTCTCGCTTTTCAGGGAGAAAAGTGGCCATTTTCGTTCAGATGGGCATAAATATATTTTATTGAGACTACTACAAAATTATTATTACAAGTATAATAATTTTATAGTTAGAATTCAGATGGGAAAATGTTATAATTATCTTGTGTTTTAATGAACTACTTATAAGCAATTTTTCATTTTTTTTGTATCTTAACTGTAAGAAATGTAAATATTTAATGATTACATTAACAATATGGCGATTATATTGTAAATTTTGTTATCGACTTAGAATTTGTTTAGCAAGTTTCAGATATGTTAATCAATATTGTGATTAATTAATTAATAAAAATCTGTAGAACCGGAGTTATACATAATAACCCTTTATACTGTTTATAACAGTATTTATAAATAAAGGTGGTATAGTTTTAATTATTATTTATAACGGGATGCTCAATTGTGAATAATAAAGTAATTATTAGTATATAACTATTAATAAGGTACTTTTTTTTAACACCAACTACTGATTATTTTAACAATAAATAAGGTAAAATTTACTATGATGTCTGGATAAGTTTATATTGTACCATAAACCTGGTACAATTATAATTTGAACTGATAATATTCTTTTATTGGCTGTGTAGCTTGCATTAGCTGCAGCTATTAAATCCACGCTATTTTCAAGAGCAATCTTCACACATCAATTACCGAAATAGTCATCATTTCTGTGTTGTTTATTATACAAGACAAGAATATTTCTGTATACATTTTTATAAAGTGGGCTCTCTTTATAAAAGATTCCTCTATTAACATTATTAGCAAATTCTTATAATTCCCATAATATAATATGACAAGTAAACATTTTTATCCAATTATGATATTATTTTATTATTGGTAAAAGAGTTGTCTTGTTTTACTTGTATATTGGCTAAAATGATGACGTGAAGAATTGTACACCACTTTCGTATCTTGCAATCTTCTCTTTTCTATATAATAATTTTGGAAGTTTATGAGAAACATTTTTTATTTGATGGTCTGCTATCGATCACAGCAAGAAAATTATTTCGAAAATTATACTTATAGAAAAAATACTTCAATTTAAACCTAAGTTAGTATTTAATAGAAACAATTCTAATATTACGCGTTCTGCATTTTAAAATTGTTTACTTATATATTGAATTCGAATACGCCTTCGGTTATGGAATTTATGCATTGAACAAGATAACATTTTTGAAGTTAACCTTTTAATAGGTTTTACTTGATCTAATAAAGATTCCACCACTAAAACTTCAAATAATAATAATAATAAACGTGCTGCTAGAGCCATTCTAAACAATTATTATTAACATTATTATAATAAAATAATATTTAACGAATGAGGCACTAAAGCAGATATAAAAAATGATTGATTTGGGCCTCAGGAACCTCCAATTTCGAAGATACTCTAAAATAGCGCTGCCGAACCTCAGGAATACCCCAACTTCAAAGCTTCTCTACATAAAACTGCCGAAATCAAAATAAGCTTGTACTGGCAATTAAAGCCTAATTAATGTTACATATTGTTATAAAAAGGAAGCGTTTTTAGCATACACTAATAACAGTAGGTTTATAATTCCGAACAATTAATTCCATAGAAAGCACACATTAAATTAAGAATCATTTACGTTACAGGTATTCAGATTATAGAGAATGGGCTTTCAGATAAAAACGAATTTAAAGTTTCACTCGATTTTAGAATCAAAAAGATGTCTAAAATATATTATAAGATAATATGCATTACTGGCAAGACTTGCATCTTTTTAAATGAGCAATCATTTTAGAAATTATATTAGACTCTTCGGATAATGATATCCTTGTGAGTCAGTTGCTGTTTGAAAACGCATTTTATAGAATAACCGTTTTATACAACATTATTAATACATATATTCCGTGATGTCTTTGTCAGGCGTCGAGTATCTGTACTCACTTGACGGCGTCTCTTGGTTCAAGGAAAATTGAATTTTCTAAAGACTCTTTAAAATTCTTGTTTACCAAATACTTATAAGAAAAATAAACAATCCGTTTATAACATAATCACAGCAGCTTTGTAGAACAATTTTTCCCCTTTTATTTTAATTTTAATGATCGTTACAAATATATTTCCATTACGATCAATTAAGTATAGGCACTTTAGATAGTTATAAAAAATACTTGAAGCACATATTCATTTACGTCGGTCTATTCTCTTTCAGTAACGTAAAACTTCACCTTAATTAAGTTCAGTTCTGCTACCCAATGAGGAAATTAAAATAATCATAACTTAAATATAAATCAATTAGCTTGATTACTGGCCTACATCAGTGGCTTATTATACACGATTTCATAGTAGGAACTATAAATCTTCAACAGCTTATAGAACCTGATGAGAGTCCTTATAGGTTAACCAATATTAACGAATTATTATAACATTTAACCAAGTTAGAATTAAACTTGTAATAACTTCCGTTATAATTGAATATGTAAAAAAATAATTGTATAAAAAAAATAATGTATATTGTCATTTATTTAATATCACAGGTCAGATTACGTAATTGCATTTTGTATTGCACATTTGCATATCAATTACATCTGAAACAGTAAAAAATGTTCATCTTAGGTGCACGCTAAAACATTTTAAGTTCCGTAAGTAACTAGGTGTATATTTATGTTTTTCGGTATGGAGAATCCGAATTTCTTGGTTACCAAGCCCAAAAATGGCCAGATTCTAGATTATTTACGATTATTTGTCAAAAATCGCTAGTTTTACGTTTTTCTTTATTAAATATGAATTTTATATATAAGTAATCCATACTTTATATTGTTCTTAATTATAGAGAATCCAAATTTCTTGGTTACCATCCCAAAAATGCTTAGATTTTAGGTTATTTCCAATTTTTGTTTAACAAATTGCTATTTTTACGTCTCATTCTGTTAAATATGTATTTCATATACATAAAACATACTTTTATATATATTTTGTGGATAATCCGAATTTTTTGGTTACTAAGTCCAAAAATAGTGATTTTTCACCAACAATCGTATGCAACCTACGATTTAACCTGGTTTGGACTTGGTAACCAATAAATCTGGATTCTCCACACCGGTAAATATAAATAAAAGTATGGTTTATTTATATAAAATACATATTTAATAAGAAAACGTACAAATAGTGATTGTTTACAAAAATTATAAATAACCTAAAATCTAGCTATTTTTGGGCTTGGTAACCAACAAATTCACCATTCAATACACCAAGTTACCTATGGGACCTAAAATGTTATACTAAGACCCCCCCAACTTTCGGACTAAAATGTTTACTCCGACTACGGCATTCGTCGGAGAAATATTATTCGTAGACCCTGTGCCTATTTGAGTTGTAAATATGTTCTGAGTAACATCTCCAAAACGACGTTTCAATCTAAATTTGAATTCTTCAAAGTCAAAGTTTTCATTCTCTGAAAAGCCATCTAATACTGCATTTGCTTTTTCACGCAAGTAAGATACTAGTTAGATCAACTTTTTGGAACCATTCAAGTCATTTGACTTTGAAGTAAAATCAAATTGGATAAATAATTCACAAAGCGAAGTAGTTCCATCATAGTTAGCGAGTTTGAGGCTATTTTCTAACCCCAAATCAACACTGCGTGGATCCATCTTAACTCCCATCGATTCTAATGTTTCTGTACCTGAGTCTGTTTGTCCACCTACCGCGTCGTGAGGTATATCAGCAGCTGTGGCATTCGCCGCCAATATTTTCGTATCTGAAGGTGATACGCTTTGTGTTTTATCAAGTGTATTAATATTTCTTTCTGTGTGTGTGTGTATATATATTTGTATTTTCGTCTCTGTAATATTTCCCATAAGCGAAATAGTCAATGTATTTGTCTTTATCTTTGTAAAAATCCCATGTCTTACTCTGAAATCTTATTTTTGAACGAGCTTATCTGATTTCTTAATTGTACTGCTCTCGAGCCAATCTTTCTTTATAACAACGGAGAACCAATTCTTCTCGTCATTTCGCAAACTCTGTATCAGGAGTCTGCGGAATCACCATCAGCTCTTGAATTGGGTCAGTCATCTTTATCGACCCAGCGTTAATTAATTAAAAATACATCAGGTAAGAAATCAAGTAAGAAAATATTTTAAATTTTCAGGCTTTTTTCGCCTCATTTAGTAGTTAAAGTCACCTGAATTTTTCTGTAAGTGACCCTCTCATTTACGTATCCGATTATCCTCATATTATCGTAAAATCATTTTTTAATTATTCGTATGTAAGCATATTATTTAATATTTTAGTTAAAACTTTATGATATCATTAACAATCATCTTTTTCATATTATAAATAATGCATTACATGATTCCACGTACTAAAATGATATTAATATCCACTTCATGCATTGCAATTGACATGGCTGATGTTTGAAAGTGTGGCGCGCACAGCGCACCTGAGAAGTCTACTACATTATAAAATAAATTCATTTAAATTAATAGAAAAAAGAAATCAAAATTGATTCTTATGCACACTATTGCAAATAAAATTATTTAAAAGACTTTTATTTCGCGTACTGTCTCATGTACTGCTTCACACACTACTTCACGTACTACTTCACGCACTACTTCACGCACTACTTCACGCACGGCTTTTGCTTTACGCACGATTTTTATTTCACGCACTACTTTATACATTACTGCACGCACTACTTTATGTATTACTTCATGCACAGCGTTAAAAAAAGTACTACTTCACACACAGAAAACGATGAAAGAAGGCCTAATTTACGCACAGTAGTTGAAAAATATGTTATCATGAATATTGCGAACGATAATTATGAAACTAAAGTCAGATTTTTTAACTTCAAAGTAACGTATCTAATAAGGCAGACGTATAAAAATCAATTTATGGCATAGGCTGAATAAATTTATCAAAAATTATTCTACAAAACATATATAATTCTAAAATTAAATTATAGGTGAAAACGAATTATGAGTGAGTTATACTATTCACTAGAATTAAATAAAAAAACTATAATGTAAAAATATAATAAATAGGTATAAGAGTGCGCTGCAGCACGCATAACTGTTTATAGTATTATTGAACTAATAATAAGTTAGATAAAATAAATAATAAATAATAAGTGTTATTAATTCTGGAATTCGGAAAGCATTACAACTTTAAATAGTGAAAAGTGAATATCATTTAGATTGTTTAAAAATATTTACAGTTTTAAAAGGTAGATATAAGGATGAATTCATGATGATGTCTCAAAATGAAAATGTAAGTAAAATATTTTGTATAGTATATAGAGATATTAAAAGGAATATATACGTAGAAGTTCATGTAAAATTTAATTTTGGCACATTAGAAATCCTTTGTTATAATATAATTCATCTTGTCACCAACCGTAGTTAACTTTCGTAGAAAAAATGTTCTTTATAGTGCTTCAGGTCTTCACATCACAGTTACAAGCTAGGCTCAGTATATAATAAAAGGGGATAGGTAAGTGCAAATCAATGGGACCTCGCCGACGAGAAACGATAGATGATATTGCATAATTTACGAAGAGATAGTTCGGAAAGCTTAGCGCGAGGCGCACTAAAAAGAGCTAGACTCAGAAAAAACGACGGCCCAGAAGAAACGACGGCGAACGGGATAAAGGCTTGCGTGACAATAATTATTTCCATATAATATAACTTTTTCTCGCAACTACCCCTAGCAGTACTATAATGTGGATGTTTTATCGACGTGCATTGTAATATATCATTTACTAAGTTTTACTCGTTAAACACGGAAAAAAAGTTCATAACTTCTGATACAAAGGTAAAACATTTTTTCCGTAGGATTTCTGCGATAGAAAATACTAAAAGTAATATGAAAATGCGTTATGTAATCAATATACCAGGAATACTAATATCAGAAATACTTTTGAAGAAAAAAATTATATTTGCAACTACAGACTGTATAATAACTGTATAATAACTTGTTTTAGAGTGTGTCCAGATGAAGGACAATAATATGGTCTGTCCTCTCCAGTCCATGTTCCATCGCTGTTTCACGGTTCCGTTTTGAATCCAAACGTTGAGATTTGATACATTAAAACTGTTTAAAGTCACTCCGGATTTTCGGAGAAAAATATTCCTTGTAGTAGAGTATTGATAGTACAGGTATATAGATGCACTTCAACGTTTAAATTCAAAATGGAACAGCGAAACAGCAATGGAACACGGACCAGAGAGGACAGACCATATTTTTGTCCTCCATCTGGACACACCCTTAATCAATAAAATATGCTAATTTTTTTAGAAAATATCTAAAAAGTATTTTTTTGCTTCGGAACAAAATAAAGTAATAACATATTGGTTTCCGTCAGTAATTATATGGTAATTTATTTTTTCAAATATTGTGGCATCATAATCTATCGATAAGTTATACAGTTTGAGGTCATGATATTGTTAAGCACAATGGCGAATTAGATCTACGTTGTACGCGACATGAATTAATATTTGGAGAATTGTAATTCGAATAATTCGAGCTTTTTAAGTCGGTGAAATTAAGTAAAATCGAGTGAGTTTAAAGGAGTGCTACCGGTAGGTAGCTAGTCAAAATAAGTGCACTTTTGATTTCTTGTTTATTCGCGAGATATACTTAATAACTGAAGTTGCATAAATCAACTTACACCAAATAATGATTATATATTCTCATTAAGCAATTCTACTTACGTACTTGCAAATGTACTTAATACACTTGATGGAATTACACATCTCCACATTGATATGACCACTGAAAGTACGTAATAAGACTGGGTTATAAGGCACCACCCAACGGTTATCTAAGTCCATTCCTTTAATTGTTATAGTGAAACCACCGTCATTTGTAAACCTCCTGTACTCCGGATATCCATCGTCTCCTGTCTCTGTTTCTCGAATAAGTTTTCTAGGGTATCTCTTGCTACATGTATCTCCTTTCATGCAAGAACATTTAGGGTTTAAGCTGCCGCAGGGTCCATGAATCATGTTGCTTTTGACGATATCGTACAGAAGAGGATCTTGCTTTGGGTCCGGTATTTCGGCACAGAAGACTTTATCAATCATGCTGGTGAAATTCGATTTTGCAGCCACAGCAAGATGTGAATGTGAGGCAAACCTCGCTTTTTCCACTCCAGAGAGTACGTATAGCACCCTACTTTTTCAAATAGATTGCCTTTGGTTAAGAGAGGCATTAATTTCTTTACTTTGAGATGAAATACCCTCGCTATAATGTCATGACGATCGTGTGGCTTTTGTCCAGGTATGTCATTGCATCTTGAGTTCGTTCATGCATATACCGAGATCCCCCCGTAAATGTCGACGGAAGTACTTTTTCCCACAGCATCTCTAAGATGAATGTAGTTCTCTGCTTTTAGCTCTTTCTGATGATTCCTAATAAAATTCAACCTTTCAGCTTCAATTTTAGCGTACATATCGACCGAAAATTGAGTGAAGAGGGAGCGGAAATGTACAATATGGTTAACATCATCTTGCCTAACCATAATTCGGTAAGCATAAAAGTTTGCTGCGGAGGCTTTTTTTTAAGAGGCAATTTGGTATTTGGATCGCATAATGGTATATTACGAGGGTAGTTCAATAAGTCTTTAGAATGACCAACAGATGGCGCGCGAATCGCTCCAAATCATCTGTTTTCAGTCAGCACCACTCCCGACTAGATATATGGTGCAGTCACAGTCCACATCTTCTGAGTTTACGTGTTTTTATAACCAATTGAAAAAAAAAATTGCTTGTTAAGAAAAATGGAAAAAAACGAGTTCAGAGCGGTAATTAAACATTTTCATTTAAAGGGTTTAACTCCATATGAGATAAAAAATGAATTGGACTCAGTTCATGGCACATCTGCCCCTGCCTTAGCAATGGTTTATAACTGGGTAAATGAATTTAAGCGTGGTCGTACATCAATAAGTGACTACTCCCGAAATCATCAATAAAATCCACGATATGGTGTTGAAGGATAGAAGATTAAAAGTGCGTGAGTTAGCTGAGGCCACAAGGATATCTATAGGTGCAGTTGTTTCAATTCTACATGAAAAATTAGGCATGAAAAAGCTATCGGCAAGATGGGTGCCGCGTTTGCTCTCAGCTGAGAATAAACGCAATAGAGTGCTCGCCTCTGAGGCTCTTTTGGCGCGCATAAGTCGGAATCCTGAGGAATTTTTTCGTCGATTTGTGACTGTGGATGAAACATGGATACACCACTACACTCCTGAGACAAAGGAACAATCCAAACAGTGGATTTCCACAGGCGAACCAGCTCCAAAGAAGGCAAAGACCGTAAAGTCAGCTGGTAAGGTTATGGCTACAGTTTTTTGGGATGCACGTGGAATTATACTTATTGACTACTTGGAAAAGGGTAAAACAATTACTGGTGAGTATTATGCATCATTATTAGAGCAGCTGAAAGAAGAAATTAAAAAAAAACGACCACATTTGGCGAGAAAAAAAATTCTCTTTCATCACGACAACGCCCGAGTTCACACATGCTTCGTTTCAATGGCTAAAATTGAAGAACTAAAATTCGAATTGGTCGAACACCCACCGTATTCACCAGATTTAGCCCCCAGTGACTTTTTCTTATTTCCAAACTTGAAAAAATGGTTCGGTGGACAGAGATTTACGGACAACGAAGACGTCATTGCCTCTGTAAGTGCTTATTTTGAGGAACTTCCGAAAACGCACTTTTCTGAAGGATTAAAAAAACTTAAAAAGCGATTAACCAAGTGTATAGAGCTCCAAGGAGATTATGTTGAAAAATAAAAAAAAATTTACCCAATAAAAATTGTTTTTATACTTTATTCTAAAGACTTATTGAACTACCCTCGTAATAGAGTATCCATCCTCGTCATGACAGAACATAAGCGGGTACTGCAAAGCGTCGTATGATCGGTGAATCTCATTAATGCGATGCAGTTTATTATCGTGACTTTTTGACTTTACGATGTCTCTACTTTCAAATTGTTGACCGACTATTACCAGAGCTATTTCACTATCTGTTGGTGCGTTAAAGTGACCTCTATGAGCATCAACAGGTTTTCTATCCGCATGAATTACAATTTTAAAATCTTTACAGCTTGTATGCACTACATTCATAGTGGTCTTGAGTTCTCTGATATAATTGTTTTCTTCGCGGAGCATCCTTTGTAGTTATTTGACCAATCCCTGTTTGACGGCAGGAAAGTTAGTGCGTCTTAAGCGTACTTTCCTTTCGTCTTCACCTACAAAATAAATCTGCAAGAATTGGGCTCCCTGTTGAGGTGCAGGCATGAGACTTCCTACCAAGTGATACACCTGCCCTTGAACTTTGAAAGTCGGCATAAATCCTTCTGCTACCATTTTCGTAGCCCCGAATGATGTCATTTGAAAACAACAATTGTATTTCCGGATAAGGTCCATGAAATGACCGTGTTCGAGGTATCTGCCAATAAGCAAGCTGTAGAGAGGATCTGGCAAAGTCTCGAAGGATGGAAGCTGCACTTTGCCAGTATTGCAGCACATTCCCGGGGTCTCTTACTTCCACTTGAGGGCATTGCGGTACTTACAGTTGTGGTTCATAGAACCCAGGGCTATAGTAGGATCTGCTTCATAAGCTAGGTTAGGATTGTAGCCATGTCTGAGTTAGCCCTTACCTTCCATGGAGTACCTGTCTTTCAACTTGTCAATTAGGATTAATTTGCTCATATCGAAACCTGGTTGGTCTGATGATCTCAGGATTATCTTGCTGGTACCTGTCGACTGCAGCTCTATTCACCTCGGGATGAGTTTACGTATACCTGTCAATCGCATGCCTGTTCACCTCGGGATGACTTTCCGCATACCTGGCAACAGCAGCTCTGTTCACCTCGGGATGACTTTTCATATACCTGGCCACAGCAGCTCTGTTCACCTCGGGTTGACTTTCCGTATACCTAGCAAGAACAGCTCTGTTCACCTCGGGATAACTTTCTGTATACCTGGCAACAGCAGCTCTGTTCACCTTGGGATGACTTTTCGTATACCTGGCCACAGCAGCTCTGTTCACCTTGGGATGGCTTTCCATATACCTGGCCACAGCAGCTCTGTTCACTGAAGGATTATTGAGTGCACTTTTCTTTACCGCATATTTAAGTTGTTTTCTTCTTTTATCACCGGTAAACCTGACACGACGTTTCCCAGGCTTCTTCATGCATAAACCACCATAAGTAGATAATTGAGGCGTGTAAGCTAGATACTCAGAGGAACTCGTATAATTGTCCCCTTTGTTGTCGCGAGATATGATAGAACACTCCCGCCAATTTTCCACTATGTGGCTCACAATTTGCTCATGTACTTCTCTGGCCATTAGCTTAGTGTCGTACATAAGAAAGGAGAGCGATCTAAATAAACAGGCTCCATCCTCTGTTATGGGTACATTGATGTGCGGAACCATCTCCCCATTTACATTAAAAAACTCTAATGTAATATTAGAAAGAATTAAAAAACAATTCAGACTTGGTAATGTGTGCAGTAGCAAAAGAGGTTTCGAAATTAAATTTAATATCCGAATAGCAGAGTCGCGAAATGACTCTGTATATGTGCAGTTTCGCGCGCCAACTCTTATATGCGAAACGATAACCGTTAGCCACCTAGTGGAAGAATCGTGTAACCACATTTACATAGCGGTGACTGTAGCACGGTAAGGTAATGAAAAGCTGGATCTAGAGACTTGAAATTTTGGTGACATATATCTCTTATGGTGTAGGGAAGAGATAAGAAAGAATTTTATCCCAATCCCCCCCAAGGGCATGAATAGGGGACAAACATGTTATTACGTTTCTATCAAGATTCGAATTTGTTCCTCAAGGTTGTCTATTAAAATACCTAAATATCGATTTCTAAATTTTAAACCCCCTTAGGGGTGGATGGGGGTAAAATCCTTCGTTATCTCACCCCTACACTATAAGAGATATATACCACAAAAACTACAAGTCTCTAGCTCCAGTGTTTTGGTGTGGGCGTTGATGAGTGAGTGAGTGAGTGTATCGGACATCTTCTTTTATATATATATAGCTGAAAATAAGCTAAAATTCGGGTCGGAAAAGATAGGTAATTTATGCTCTTTTAAATGCATTTTCATTCAATCGATGATATTATTTCTATGGTACGAGTATCAAAAAACTCGAAAAACTAAAACTTCAAAATTGATAAACCTTCCACATCTTTGTGGAAAACGCAAAATACGTGCTAGTCTTCATGAGAGCCATCGATATGTATTTAAGATCTAATTATTCATTATACAGTAAACTTCGAAAAATTATTTGCTGTTTATTATAGCACTTATTATAGCAGTCAGCATCCACATATATCCTACTATTGATTTAAAAATCTGCAAATTTAAAATATATTTTTATTTTTATAGTAAAATATATTTTTATAGGATTCCACGTCTTCAACTTTACTTATTCGCTTCAGCAGTTACAAACTAGACTCTGAATATGATAAAAGGGAATAAGTAAGTGCAAATCAATGGGACCTCGCCAACCAGAAACTTTTTGGCTCAAAGTGCAGGAATAACGGCGGCAAATGAGATAAAAGCTTGCGTGACATTAATTTTTTCCATATAACTTTTTTTGCAACTGCGTTTAGTTACGAGTATGTAGATGTTTTATCGACGAGCATTGCAATATCGTGAATAAAATTGTATTCGTTAAATACGGGAAATAAAGCTTATAGCTTCTGATACAAAGGTAAAACATTTCTTCCATAGGACTTCTGCTATAGAGAATATTGAAAGTGATATGGAACGATAATGTGTCGCGTAATCAATATACCATGAATATGAGAAATACTTTAAGAAAGAAATTTATTTACGACCACACATCGTACCTAACGTATTAATTTGTAATAATTTTTTTTAAAATTAACTAAAAAGTTTTATTTGCTTCGAAAAAAATTCTAATATACAAATAGGTTTCCGTCACTAATTTATTAATAATTTATTTTTCAAATACTGTTGCATCATAATCTATTGACAAGTTACAGTTTGTGATCATGATATTGTTGAGCACAATGACGATTTAAGTAGATATATTATTCTTTACATATTTGACAGATTCTGTTATCTGTTTTATTAGCGCATAAACCATTTGATGAACTATTTTCACGCGGTATAAATTAATATTTACAAGTTTCACTTATAATTTAAAATCGTACATTTACAAGTTAGAATTACAAGAGAATAATGAGATAAATAACTAATTCAGATTCTTTTTAGATGATCGCCAGATATAAGTACGTAGTACGTTCTTATCAAATACAGCACCAGTACATATTCAGAATGAGTTCGAAAACAGTTAATTCTTAAAGAATTCAAAAAATGTAAATCTTATAAGAATTCATAACTAAATTTTGAATGTCACACGATTCAGATATTCTAAATGAATCCTTTATGAACTATTTGGAACACTTAATATAAACATCAAAACAAGTGTGCATAAATTCTTTTTGAATAGGTACTAAAATCTTTACATGGAGAGAAATGGTGTTGTAAAACCTGCTATATAATGTATATTATTACTATATTATCTATTAAAGAAAGGACACAGTTGCATTTTATCAAATTTTACTATTTCAGTATAGGTAGTACTTATATTTTCAATGTTTAAGTAAAAAATTCTTTAAATCCGTACGTTTTTAATACTTATAACTATTATAAACACGAATTTTAAATTTAATTTTAAATAAATAATATAACTGAAAGAAAAAACGATGTTATGGAGAGTAGAACCTGGGACCTGATTTGACTCCAGAAGTGGAGATTCTGCCGACTGCGCCATTATGATCTGTTACGTGTGATACTTCGAATCGTCCTCATAAATTACAACAGATTCTGCTATCAAATTATTGTTTCTAGTACATATATGTATCATATTTAACTGTTAAAGTACTCTGACAATAAAATACAATAATATAATTAACAAATTATTGCATATCATCGAATTATAATGCGTTAATTACGTGCAAAGATGAAATGAAGTTCTGAGGTTAGGTCACGATTTCAGGCAGTACAGCATATATTACCATACTATATACTAAATTTTGCCAGAATATCTAGCTCAAATTGCTACATTTTATGGTAAATTCTATGATTTAATGATATCCTACGCTAGTCAGCACATATTATTAGACAAATAGAAATAGCTGCTAATAATGTGGCATTTATTACTAAAAAAGAAGTAATTATTTCGATAATGCAACTCTGTCCCTCCATTATAATACAATATAGTAATTTTTACTACACTATTTCTCTCCGTGTATAAACCAAATATAATTACCTCGAATTTGTATCTATATACAAGAAAATTTTTATCGTTTTGATATTATTTGCGTATTCTTAATGAATTTAAAAATAACTGTTTTTATGAACTATTTTATAAAATTCATTTCTTTGTTTTCTAATTAATTTTGCTGAACGATACTAAATAAAGTGTTATATTAATTTATTCGAGGTTTTATAAAAATAATGACAATAATAATGATGGTATCAAATATGTAAATGACTATTTTATTCTATTTCATTTTTGTATGTTTTTAAACAATATAATTGGCTATTGGGAGTTTAAAATAATCATGCGTCCTCTAATGTTGTATACCCCCATCGGTCATTTTCAATATATAGCAGAGCCTCCCGGCACTGTGAATTTTCACCAGCCAATCAGCGCCGAGCATCAGGGCCGTATCTAGGTCATAATAATAACTTGCTCGTATCTTCTCGATAATCAAATATTCTGAATACAATTGACTTGCATGCAGTTTTATTTAAAAAAAAAATTGTATAAAAATGTATCTAAAATGATTCCTTTTTATAAACTTTTCTACTACATTTTTTAAGTTATGACATTTTTAAATACTTGGTTATTAAAATTTGTTAGCTTAAACCTTTGTATGAAACTTTTCATAAAACTTTTGCCGCAATGATTGGATAAGGGGCCCCGCATATATTTATATAAAGCCGGCCCTAGAGAAATCACTGTGTCGAGATGCTCTTAAAAAATTGTATGCTCTTCGTCGCACACGCAATCCAGCATTTTATCCGCGAACACATCTGCCACGAACTTGTCCTTTAAAATGTTATTCAACTCCGCGCCAAATTTACAGCTTATGTTTATTATGTACTACAGATTCTTGTTCGCCGTGAACTAATCTGGAATTCAATTCTTTCTTTGAATACAGACACTTTCGATTCGTACTGTTGCTTTAAAATGGCGTATAATTCCGTATACATTATCATACAATACTTTGTATGCCTCGAATCGAATGGTCAGGTAAAAAGACGACATCAAAACATACTCAATTACCTATCAAAATATATTACACAAAATCAAAGAGCTTGGGACTGTTGGACTCCTATGTATTTGTTAGCTGTTAGGTCCTCGACATATTCAACAACTGAGAATCGGATTTACGACTTCCCCCAAAGATTTGATTCGAGGCCGTTCACCAGACCGAAAGAAAGTCATACCAACTGTAGAGAATGTAAGGTACAATCCAAACTAGAAGAGAGGTTGGTACGATCAGAAGGCTTGACGTATGAATTTCGAACAAGGGTAAAAAGTTTGGTTTTTCAAACCGCGACGAAGAAAAGGATTGACACCAAAACTACAAAGTAACTGACAAGGTCCATTTACCACCGTGAAGAAGTTAAATGACGTCGTTTTCTGTATCGACAAGAGTAAAAAACATAAAAACAAGATTGTCCATCTCGACTGACTAGCAAGTTCCATTGAATGTCACTGAAATCTGCTTTACTCTCAGTTTGTTGAGCTGTAGCTTTCCTGAGAGACATTGGGCGAATGCCGGAGCAGAAATTTGTATATGTGGTCCAAAGTAAATCAACATCCACTCCAAGTTCAACCTTCATATAACATTGCAAAGTCCAAATTTGAAGTTTCCCTGGAATGACGGTTGGATGAAGATCCTAGATTCGTCATTGGGAGAAGAAAGAAGACGATGAAGTTAGATTAGGAAGCTATAGAACCGCGTAGTTTAGTAACTTGTTGTTGGGCAACAAGGTAGGACAAGATGTCGGTAGCAGAATTTCCAGTGCCTAAGTAATTCCTATTTGATTGTCGGCAATCTGAAGAAGGGGAGGGCAATGTTACGATCGGATTTTAATATGACGTGAAGTCGAACAGTCGCAAGTCGCTATGTCTCGACGTGAACATCGTCAGTCTGTAACTGAGAGTCGGAGTAAGAGGTTGTGTCTCTCCTGTTATTGTTGACAATTTGTCTCAATAAAGTATCGTTTCGTATTATTTTATAAATAGTGTTCTCTCTATTTATTTAATCCCGAACCCGGCCATAACAATATAAAAAAGATGGATAGTATGACTAGTACGACGAATTCTCTAAGTGTACCTATAAACATTTATCATGAGCAATTGATAGATACTTTCAAACTATAAGTGACAATTTATTCAGATCTACTTTCTATATATATTTAGCCTCTAATTGTTCATCTAAATACAGTTACATTGGAAAAATTGTTTGCTGTTCAAGGCGATCAGCATTGAGATGTCTGCTACTATTGATATTAAAATCTGCAAATTAAAAAAAGATTAATGTTGCTTTATAGTCAATATTAATTTGAATGGGAGTTTCATATTTCACACGCACACTACATTAAGTCCAAAACGACAGGGAAAACATTGTGGCAGCTGTAATTTATCGTCGACTTTTTTGGAATATAACCATCATTAATAGTTAAATTGGAAAAGTTATCTGCTATTCACAGCGACCAGCATTGATATGTATCCTACTATTGATTTCAAAATCTGCAAGTTGAAATATTACTAAAATTGCTTGGATTTGAATATCAATTTGAATTTGAGTTTCTTATGCACGCACACCACAGTAAGTCTCCAATGAAAGGACCAATATTTTGCCGGCTGTAAGTTGTCGCGGAGTTCTGGATATCATCATCATTGGGATCAAGTTTTTCATGCTATGTTGAGAAAGCACGTACCACTTGCAATTAAAAATATTATAAAATATTCCACCGGTCTGAAAGAAGAAAATTAAAAAAAATATTTATGTTCGACAAATATTCTAGTGTTACTATTACAGTTACAATGTCATATAAAAGGTAAAAAAAACTGCATTTACGCGTGATGTTAGTGTTTGACTAGCAAAGCAGTCAACAAGGGTAGTCACCAATAGGCACATTAAAGATCCACACAGCGTACATACTTGTAGAGGCGATGGTTTCGCAATACCGCTGTTGTCAAATATCTGAAAAATTAATACAGTATTTTACAATGAATGATATTCATTTATTTTATCAATTTTAAGCTTAATTGTCAACTTAATCTTAGAATTTGGAATCCCAGACAGCAAACCTCAATAGACATAGAAAATATTTGGATTAGAATTATGTAACTGAAAGAATTCTCTACAGCTGTAACCATCCTGAAAAATTTATCATTAGAATTTATTTACATTGCGGAAAATATTATGGATAAATAACTAAACAATAATAATTAAATTCTACTGAAATCTACCGGAATTGTCTTTATAAATAAAACGTCTCAAGAGTTATTTTATATGTAAGATCGATAATCGATAATAATTCGTTGCAAAAGTACTTTTGTATAAAAAAATTACAAACATAAAAAGTAATAGAACTTCTTGATTATTGATTCAATTTATGTCTAACATGGCTAATTTCAGTTGAGTATCTTCTGTAGATTCATTAAGGAGTTAGTAATCCTATAATATCGCTTTCTACGTTTTCATCTATAAAAAAGAAAGGGAAGTAGGTAGTTAATATATTCAAAATTTATTATATAAAACAATGTTATCATTTTTTAAGCGGGTAAATCATTCGTTGTAGATCCTATTTTGATCCTATGCTATATAGATTAATTTTATTTCTATTATCTCGATAACTAACAAATTATCATTGTGAAAGTTTAATAATGTGTCAATTTTAACCGTTGTATCGGTTTCAAGTCCATATATGCTAGGTAAGTATCTCTGGCGCGTAACGCTCGCGCCGTCTACCGGATTTCTTTTTCAATTTTGGGATTGTGCATGCATCGACTCGTACTCAAAAAAATGTAAAACGTGCCCTTTTCAATTCGCATTTTAAGGATCTCGGAGTGTTTTCCATGTAATATAGTGGTTGTAATGATAAAAGCTGAACTTCAACTAGTCAATAGAGCATATTTAGAGAATTTCCACACGGGAATTCCACTCCTATGCTGTTCCTCGTTTTAACATTATTAAGTATACCTATATATATATATATATATATATATATATATATATATATATATATATATATATATATATATATATATATATATATATATATATATATATATATATATATATATATATATATATATATATATATATATATATATATATATATATATAACATATGTAGAAATATATATATATAACATATGTAGAAATATATATATATATATATATATATATATAACATATGTAGAAATACTGAATAATGTTAAAGTGAGGAATAATACAGAGTTGAATCCCCATATAAAAAGTCTCTAAATATGATTCACTGACTAGTTAAAGTTCAGTTTTTATTATAACAATCATTATATTTCATGGATGACACTCCAGATTCGTTAAAACGAAAATTAAAAAAGGCACGTTTCACGTTTATTTGGGTACGAGTCGTTGCACGCACAATCCCAAAATTGAAAAAACTCAACGTTAGACGGCACTTTCCGCGGTACTTACCAAGCGTATAGTATCAAATGTCTTAGGTTAAATGGGGGTATACTGTCTGACTAATAGTAAATCTGTTTTAAAATCAAAATTTTTCTTATGTAAATAGTTTTTAACACATCTACTACAGCTTTTGCTTTTGTATATATCAAAATGCAGGAAAATATATAGAAATACTATCTTTATAACATTTAACACGCTAAGCACCCGGAAACCCTCAAAGAGTTATAAAGAACTTCTGAAAAGTAGTTAGAAATGTGTTTCAGAACTTTGTGAGGTTTTAGCACAATAACATTTTTTTTACAATGTTTTTAGTTTTCTCGGTTTCTATGTGGTAAAAAATGGCTTAGACCCCCATTTCGAGATCAGTAATGGTCTCTTCCGAAAAATTTTAATTTAAAGTGAATAGGTAACTGGAAAGGTTCTAAGGTACGCTAGTTCTGGGGCACCTGTCCCCAGAATTCGCATGACTTCCGGAGACACCATATTTGCAGTCATTTGCATATTTACCAGGGAAGGCCTAAATCACGAAGAATTTGCGTGAGTATGCCAGAGTCAACACCATCGAAGGTGCTTTTGATGTCAAGAAGGAGAGCTACCGTGGAAGAATTTTTAGCGAAGCCGGGGTAGATAGAGTAGGTGATGATAGATAGATTGTATGAACAAGATCTATGCTTACGAAAGTCAAACTGGAAGCGAGGAAATATTAAGAATCTCTTCACCCACCAGTTGAGCCTGCGAAGGACCAACCTTTTAAAGACCTTAAGCACAGATTGAGTGAGAGAGCTAGGACGAGACTTGCCAGTATTGTCTTTAGGGATGAAGAAAACTATGAATTCTTTCCATGAGGAGGGAAATTCATTGGGAACAATAAATGCACTCGTTTCTATATAAAAAGGTTATCTTTATTTCAATACGTCTTTCGCGTGGGAGGCCATGAGCTTAGGTGCTCCCTACATCCACTGTTACAAATAGTGCGCATTGAACACGTGGAAATGTAAAGGTAGTGTGTACACATTACAATACTGATCGAAATAACAGAATTGATATCCGTAATCAAGTTAGATGGGACAAAGTGGGAAATAAACATGACTTTAGACAAAATTTACAAGATATTTTACTGGGCCAATTGCAATAATAATGGTGATGATAGATAGATTGTATGAACAAGATCTATGCTTACGAAAGCCAAACTGGAAGCGAGGAAAGATTATGAATCTCTTCAGCCACCAGTTGAGCCTGCGAAGGATCAACCTTTTAAAGACCTTAAGCACAGATTGAGTGAGAGAGCTAGGATGAGACTTGCCAGTATTGTCTTTAGGGATGAAGAAAACTATGAATTCTTTCCACGAGGAGGGAAATTCACCCCGCATTAAAAGACATTGATTATTGGCCACAGGACCTACGGTGGCACAGTTGATAGAGTGTCGGATTCCCACGCCGGTGACCCGGGTTCGATTCCTAGTCTCTGCCGATTGATACAAGCATCTGTGTAAAAATTGCATCTGCTTTGTTTACAAACACACCACATACTCCCGGCGACGATTAGCACCATATTGAAGCAGAAATATGGCGACGAAAAGAAAAGACCATTGAAGATACAAAGTAAAGAGACAAGGATGTGCTTTGGAAGAAATGAGGAGATTGTCGATTTTGTCCAGGCCAGGAGCCTCTTTGGGTCTGGCGAGGCATTTGTCGATAGAGATTTCGAGTTCTGAGTAAGAAATAGGTTCGCAAAAGAAAGGGACGAAGACTGAGAGGCAACGAGGATAAAAGGGCGCCCACTGAGTGAGAGTTGGTGGTTGCTACGATTGTTAAGCTCTGCCTGAGAGTAAGAGGAGGTGAGCGAATTGACGGTCGGGGTGGAAAGCCAGGAGGTTGGGAGAAGGATTCGGGGGTAGATGAGTCGGAGGGTTTAGACTTGGGCTTGGTGCCGAAGCCCTTTTGTGAACAGGCGTTGAGAGGGCGTCTAAATTGGCGTGCGATAGAAGTGTGGAAGAGAGAAGACGAAGGGCCGGTAGTACAGCTTGAGGTGGAGAGGGGAGATAGGGGAGGGGGTCCCAAATAATGAGAAGAGCTTGTGGGGTTGATAAGAGGAGGCATGAGATGGTTAGAACGTCTAAAGTTGGGGTAGAATCGAGAATTATGCATCGGGGATTGGTTGCATAACGTGTGAGAGAGAGGGAGAGGGAGAGAGAGAGAGAGAGAGAGAGAGAGAGAGAGATTTGTAGATTTTATTTGTTTATTTCCACCCTGGACTGAAATTGTCCCGTAGGGCATAAAGAACAATATATACATTAGCAATATACAATATGTAATAATATAATAATATAATACGTAACGTGATCGGTACACTCGCAATAATAGTGTTTAACAATAATATGTACAGGTTCCAACAATATTCGGTGTATAAAATAAAATAAGACATATAAAGTAATCTGAACGGCTCTTTGGCCTCAAAATTTGACGCAATAACAATATAAAATATAGAGATATATAAGTATAATTAAAGCTAAAATTAAAATTAAAGCAGCAATATGTATGTAGCATTAAAGCTACTAGAAACATTTGTATTTAGAATTCTTAAGTTTACTTGTGTGCAGGATCAGACTCAACATTACAACTGTTGAGGTAACTTAGTAATAAGGATTTGATGGTTTGGAGAGAGGTAGTTTTGGGAGGCAGGGAGGTAATGTGTTCTGGTAGGCTGTTCCAAAAATATGAGTCGGCTATTACGAAGGAATTGGCATATAAGGAAGTTTTGAAGTTACGGATAAGGAGGGGTTCAGTGCGGAGTCGAGCTGATCTACGCACATCACTATCTGCCGAGTATGAAGTTAGACTTGAGATAATCTGGACAACCAGTTTTAAGTACGGTAAACGTCAGCGTACCCATGAAGTACTCTCTTCGGGCCTTCACCGTGAACCACCCTAGCCATTTATGATAGAGGGTAACATGAGCCATCCAGAGAATGGTACCAAAAACAAAGCGGGTGTATGCATTCTGCGCCCGCTGAAGCTTCAGGTTCTGTTCACCAGTTAGGTCATGGTAGACAAGGCAGGAATAGTCAAAGTGAGGGAGGATGAGTGAGTGCACAAGTGATTTACGGACACCAAATGAAAGAGCACGTTGGTGAGAGCGGAGCTGTCTGAGGGTGCGAAACACTTGCTGACAGATGTGTGACACTTGCCTTCCCCAATTGAGATCAGGAGTCAGCCAGACATTCAAATTTTTATCTTCATTGACCAAAGAGATGGGAGTGCCATTGACTGTAACCTTAGGTAAGAGTTCTAAATCGATCAATGAAAGGTTTAATGTGCTACCAAAGAGCATTGCTTTGGTTCTGGACAGATTTAGAGTGAGCCCATTACAAGAGGCCCACTTGGCAATCGCAGCGCAATCCTCAGATACCTTGTTAATGGTGTCAATGAGATCATGACGTTTGCAGATTCTGTAAATTTGAGTGTCATCAGCGTAGATCATATGTCTGGTTAATTTCAGTACTATGGGGAGGTCATTGATGAAGATGGCGAACAATAATGGGCCTAGGATGGAGCCCTGGGGAACGCCAGCCCAAGTATCAATCCAGTCCGATATGCTGCCACCATCATCAATAACAGCCTGGCATCAATCAGCAAGATAAGAAATGAACCACTGTATGGAGTGATAACTGATTCTAAATGATCGAACTTTATGAATTAATATGTGATGGGGAATCTTATCAAACGCCTTGGAAAAATCAAATAAGACTAAGATCGTAAAACCAGAGTTATCCATTTCGAATCTTATGTCATCGAGAACGCCGAGCAGAGCCGTCTGAGTACTGTGACCTGCTCTAAAGCCAGCTTGCCGTGGGATGAAAAAGTTGTGCTTCTAAATGTGACACAGGAGTTGCTTAGATAGAATCTTCTCTAACAACTTAGAGCACTCAGACAACCTAGTAATGGGTCATAGCTCAGATACGTCGGATGGAGCTGGTACTTTGGGAATAGGTGTAATAAGAGTCTGTTTCCAAAGCGCTGGATAAGATGCCTTGGTGACTGATAGATTGAAAATTGTGGTGGGTGTTTCAAGAATGGTGGGACATGATAGTGAGAGATGTTTAATAGTGATTGCATCAAGCCATATGCTGAACTTTCCGTTCGGGACAAAAGTTGTCTTTGGGGAGATGGTGCAAGCTACTGTTTACACAGATGGGTTATGTATTAGAGCAGGGGCAGGTTGCTTCGGAAGTGTGGGTAAGCTGACCACACCTTTGGCACACAGGCTTACTCCTGCATTGTTCCTTAAGATGTTCTTACACGGAAAAACCTTGGGCGTGTGGCATCACCGACTGCTGCGGCAGCTACGCTAAACACGCGGGCAGCGGCGCCATCTCAAGTCAGTTGAATTGCGTCCCCTTACTGAGCGAGCCGCGTGTTTGTTTTAAGCGTGCTGTGCTCCCGCAGCATAGACTCCCTCGCGTTCAAGGGTACCCAGTATCATCATCGACTTTAGCTGAGTTAGCCAATGCATCAGCTCTCTCATAGCCAAGGATGCCGACATCAGACCCTATAAATATAATAGAATGTCCTTGATTAGCTAATCAGTATATAATTTCTCTAATATCAGATAGAAAAACGTGCATATTGGAATTGAGGCCAGAATTTTGAAGTGCTTTCAATAAACTAAGCGAATTCGTTAAAAAAACAAAGTGGAGCTTCGCAATCAAAGATGGAAGATGCAGGATTTAAACTGATAGAATGGGATTTGTCTGAATTTGAATAATATCCGCGGCACAGTCTCCCGCAGGTCCCTTGGAACCGTCTGTAAAAAATTGAGTTTAGTTAGCAAATCTGTCAGAAGTGAATAGATTGAAATTATACAATTCCTATATGATCATGCTTGAAAAGGGAGAAATAAGGGGTGTTATATGTAGGAAGGATGTTGGTTTTTGTAATATTATTTAAAAGTGGGATGAGTTTGGCCCAGATCTTATAGAAGAGGCCAAATTTTGGAGCATAATGATGGTAGTTTGGTCGGTGATCATAATGGTTTTTAATGGTCGAAAAAATGGGGAAAAGCAGATGTCTACCAAAGGAAGCAAGTCTGGATATAAATCTGTCAGCAAGCAGTTGTATCCTTAATTGCAGTGTGGGAACGCCAGATAAATGATGTAGCACGTTGATAGGAGTAGTGATAATACATCCTATTGCTTTGCGATTAGCCGCGTTTTGAATGACATCGAGTTTTCTAAGTATGATTTTAGTTGAGTTATCAAACAGAAAAGAGCCCCATTCTAGACATGGACGAACTATTGATTTGTAAAACATGAGGGCTGTTTGGGAATGGATACCTCAATTGAAAGTAGCAATTGAGCTAATCAATCGGACTCCCAGTTTGGTTTTTTCGGCGGTTTTTGTGATGTGACTTTTCCAGTTGAGACAGTTATCCCATATGATGCCAAGATATTTAAAGCGGTTAATATTGTGAATAAGGTCACTGTTGGGAGAGATATGATATTGTTTGGAGTGGATATCGTCTGCTCTATGTTCGAAAAATATTAGACAACATTTTTTGAGCGAGATTTTAAGGTCTAATGATATAAACCAATCCTTAAAAACAGCAAGGTTTCTATTAAGATTTTGTAGGATTTCAGTCGGGTTATTACTAGAGCAGATAAGAGTTAAATCCTTTGCAAATCCTAGACAATCAACTTTTTTATCAAAGACTTGTAAAATATTATGAATGTAAATATTGAACAAAAGTGGGCTTAAAATACAGCCCAGCGGAAGCCTTTGTTAGTTGACCGTTTCGCAAAGATTCAACAAATTTGTTGGCTTCTTGAAATGCGTTCAAAGAAATGGAGTATTTATTTGGCCCACCACTTGTTAGGTTAGGACAACTTTAGCGGTGGATATTTTAGCATTGAATAATTTAACTCCTGCAGACATAATATGTAGGTGGCCTAAATTTTGGTCTACTCTGGAATCATAAATATAGACCACGTGCAGTCAAAAGAGTCCCGGGTGTATCTATTTGAAGTTTGATTGTTGAAAGATTCTAGGTTACAAAAATTGGTGCAATTGAGATTATTTTCTGGTTCATTATGATTTTTAGATTTATTTGGGTCCTGAGACATTATGACCTGGTTATATTTCCTTTTAGGTGTCATGTTATGAAGAAAAAAGCAAAAGCGAAAACTAGTGTAAGTTTAATATGTGCAGAGGGTAAAGGGTGCAGGGCGCAATGTTAGCAAATATAAATGGTTACAAGTGAAAGAGCTGCCTTTTAAAAACGAAAAGGTTGATGACACTAAATAAAAGCTGTGATTACTAAGAATTATAAATGGGGAAAATGTAACAATATTTTTAATAATACTATAATAAATATTGATTTATAAAAAGGTCTGAGCGTGGATTGACAAATCCAGATTTAACCTGTCAAAAATCTGTATACCGTATAAAAGTATAGTGTCCGTTAGCACATCAAAATGTGAAGATTAAGACTATCATAAATTAGTGGTCATACTATGTGAAACCACAAATGTGTGGTAGTTATATTTTATAATAAGCACTTTGATTGAGTGCAGTCGATTGAGAAAAAAACACAATGCATTATAATTTGTATTTTCCCCTTGTCCTTAAATTAATTACTAACCGCGATTATATACCGCGTGTCATGACAAGACGATGTGATAGTTAATTATAAGTATTTCAGTACTTGAGTCGCATTGCTGCATTTGCAAATTACAAAAATATTAAAATTCGCACTCCGAATAAAGAGATCAATAAGTAAGATATGACAAGTTGGACAAGTTAATAAATAGTCACAAATTTACTGTACAAAGCACGACATATATAGACAACACGAGATAGTGTCTCTCTATAAAGCCACGTTTTTATTATATACAAAAAAAATTTCCCCCCAAATACGTGACTAACTAGCATGAATAATATAAACCTATATTACTTATAAATGTAGTTGAAAACGCAAAATATAATGCGAGTTAAAAGAGAACCTGTACTGTATTATATCGTAGAATATAATAGTTATAAACAATTAGCAAATAAGAGCGGTTACTCCGAAATTAAATTTTTTTCACGACTTTTCAAGATGGCGTCTGCAAAGGACGCCACGCTCCTGCAAGAGTTACGTAATATCGACTACTTAATTTTCCGTACGTCGGGATATGATAGAGATATGAAAGGATGTCTGATACTCAGTTGAACCTAGTTGGTCTTGATCTAGTGGAAAGCGGAATAAACGTCCCAAGGCGAGAAGATTCTAGAAGTAGGAGGATTATGTAGCGTGGGTTGAGATGGGCGGTAACAAGTGCTTGCTGCCCATCTGCCCCGAGAAAGATGACCGCGAGCGGGCTGCTACGACGCGCTAGTCGTTTGATGAATCACGCACCGATCCTCTGTACTACATCCGTGCTCGAGAGCTTACGGGCGGTTTCCGACTCGGCCGCGAGGTGGCGCTGCAGGTCCAGAATTCGCGGCCGGATGCGGGAGGTGGGTAGGGTGGGTGGAGGTGACCCAGAAACTCATGCGGATTCTGTAACAGATGCCCCAGAACCAGCGTGCCCTAGAACCTGCCTAGCTTACCTTCTAAAGTTTTAGTTGCGTATGCCTGGAAGTACACTTGGTAAAGATAGGACTTAACGAAAAATGGTACCTGTATTTCTGGCATAACAATCCAAGTTATTACGTTAGTAAACTTAGACTCGGCCAAGTAGTCTAAGGCACTGCTCCGGCAAAACGGAGAATGTAAATTCGATTCTCACCTGCAGGCTTTTTTCTCGAATTTCAAAAGAAATCGTTTTTTCTCTATTTCTTTCTACGAGGGTCTGAATATACGAACGTCCATTCGATATGACTTTCTCGTGACCGATCTTATGCCTAATAAATTTATATTCATAAATTAGCGCAGGTCGATAGTGGCAATATAGAATTAATAATATTAATTTAAGCTTTGTCGTTTATTTATATAAAAATATTAATGTATTCAAAAGTAATGAATAATCGAAGATGATGACACAAGATCCTTGAATTTTCACCCAGTTGAAAATATGCATATGGATTCTATATGGACTTTCACATTGATTGATCCATAGGGAACGCCACATGGACATCAGTCCAAAATCGCTAGATGAATTTATATAAGACCCGTAGTCTGGGTATTCTCTATATTGATATTTTTTATAAGTATGAAAAGTTGTAAAATTGTTTTTTACCATGCATATTATTATCGATTTCTTAGAAAATAACTTTTGCTACATAGCTGCGTGAATGTAAAGAGATAAATTACGTTTAAGCCCTAAATGAAACAAATTTTTTTACCAGTTCATACAAATTTTTTTTTTTTTTAAATAACTATTCTGAAAAATATTCTTAGCCGCAAAAGCTTGATAACTCCGTGTCATTATGTTATCATGTAAAACCTCAAAATTTTAATACTGTAAAGCATCAAAATCTATAATAGCCATTGTCAATATTTAAATTGTATTTTTAATAATTTAAATAGCGAATTTAACTACGCACTTTCTCGATAATATTCTTTTTAGATTTCTTTCAGAAAATGATCTAATTTTTTTTAAATTTGTAATAATAATTTTCACTTAAGCTCCTTTAATAGAATAATAATAAGGTATTGACTTCAGGTAAAGGTATAATCAATTAATTATACTGGTAAATAAAGATTCAGAATGATTACTTTTAAAGAAAAACTTTTATGAACTCAAAAAGATTTTTTTTAAGTATAAGGCCTTGTCCCTTGAAGATTCTTTACTTATAAAGCAGCCATCAGAAGAATATTTGAATAGTCCAGGACAACAAACGGTCATCTCATATTCTGAGTTCCCTCCTAAATCATAGAGAGGAATAGATATTCTAAATCAGTAAAAAAAGTCATCGTGGACTACAGTGTATTTTACTAAATCTTACCAGGAATCTAGTGAATTCCAAGTAAGTGCAAGTGGATTTCACCTGCATTCTACCTAAATCTACATGGATTTCTTCTACTGCGAGGGGACAACTTGGAATGTAAGATGACCGTTTGTTACTGGGCACTTCGTTTCTTTTACATTACAGTTTATTAAGATCGGGTAATGTTAGCAACAATATATGTAAAAGAGGTATGACGTTACAAGCATAGACATTGTCTACTGAAAAAAATTACTTTAACCTTTAAGGTCCCAAGTGTGTCTGCAAGCATACGCGGTTCGGACTACGATTAAAAATTGTTAATTGATCAGAAAATTATCTTTTCCACATAGTAGTCACATCTGACGGGTCAAAAAAATTGTCAGAATATATTTCAAAGTCTGAAAGAGGGCGTGAGATTGAAAAGGTAATGTAAATGGTGATGCCATAACAAAAGAGCAATGCAAATAGCGTAAAGCAATGCGTATGGTGCTAGATATGTTCCCTAAAAAATTAAACGTAAGTAGTTAATCTGGCATCTTGGACCGTTACAACAAACCTGACCTTGACCTCGTGTGACTCTGTGGCCCCACTGAGTAGTCAAGGTCAGGTTTGTTATTGTTGTGACGGTCCGAGATGTCAGATTGTCTATACTCCCAAAGTAGTGAAGCTAGGATTACTTGACGCCCGCACGCAGCGACCTTTACGTAAAAGAGCATATTTTTTCCGTAAATAAGAGTCGCGCCGTGCAGCGTTACCCAAAAACCGATTGACCTTCTCTGCGAAACGCGAAAAGCACGGGAACGTGCACAGAAATGCAGTCCAGCGCATCGCCTGCGCGCCCAACCGTAAATAGTAAGACAGAAGGGACGGAAACGCAAGACAAGCCAACGGATTTGCCATAAAAACTACGAGCACATGTCGACCCCCCTGCGCGCGCAGGCTTCGTCATAAAACTTTGTCCAGAAGATGCAATTGCTTTCCGCCGCCGGCGCGGACGGCCGGGACTGTCCGTGGATCCCTAGGGACACGTATAGGAAAAGCCTCCTGAGCACAGAGGACCGATCCTTAAAAAGACCCGAGCGCTTCGCGAAAAGGGCTCAGTCATTTATCAACATTAGAATACCCATTCCCCCGCCTCACGGGCAGTTTCGGCATCGTCGCGATGCACATTAGTTCGGCAGTCCGTTCCGCTCGTTCGAGGATTACGAAAAAATACCTTGTGTGTTTCACTGCTCATTCTCCTCTCTAAAATCTGCTACCTTCTATCACCCTCCTACCTCATGCCTGTTGCAGACCTTTAACCTTTACCTCACTGCCTCCCCTTCCTCATTCCTTAATATGTGCGTATCTTTCTACACCTCTCCTCTCATTAATCGTTTTATTTATATCGTGTTATTATCGAAACCCCGCTCTCCAACCCCCCCCCCCATCTTTTGACGCCACGAGCCCCAACTCTCATGCTTCCGTCATACTATTATTATTGTGATGACTAAAGTGCTGCTATTTGCGAAAGTTTACCTGATTGATCTGAAGTGACCCCCGGTCTACAGTCCCACTCAGTAGTCACTCATATTAATTATTGTTGTGACAACCAAAGTACCACTGTCTATGAAAATTTTTAAACTCTACCCTTCAGTATTATTATATTATTGCAAAAACTTAACTTCTAACTAATATTCATGTTTGTGTAGCCAAAATCTCAAATGACCCGATCTATGGTACTACTCAGTAGTCACTCATGTTTGTTATTGTTGTGATGGTCCCAGATGCCAGATTGTCTATAATTTTATTGTTGTAAATGCTACACACTTTATAACGTTTTGGTGGTATTATGGATCGCAACAATGAGTTAACGACAAAGCGATGTTAACACCACAGATAACCGATGAGAACTGAGGATGGTACCCCGATTCTTGACAGTAATATTCCAGACACTGCCACACCACCACACACAAACGTTGAACGCAATTTAGCATTTTTACAAAATGAGCTGCCTTGTAGAATGTTGGACTTAAGACTTTTTATTTTAATGCATTTAAAATAAAAATGCTAAATTGCGTTCAACGTTTCAATTTTAAGATCAATTTTCTGTATAACAAATTAGTTTAAAAAATACCTAAGAAATTTGACACGTTGCTTTTTGTAGTAATATTCCACGCACCGTCCACTCCCTCTAATACGCAGACATACACGCACGCACGCACGCACATATATACACACGCGCACACATACACACTTACACATACACATCTTTATACACATTCACCAGATTGTCTATGCTACCAATACTTTTAAGAATACACAATGTTTTTTTTGTTTTTGAAATTTAGAATAAAATAAATATTTTAAATAAAAATACTCTTACCTTTGTCTGAAGTCTGTCTTTTGTCTTGTACACAATTTGCGCAGTTTTTCCACTTTATTTATAGGTAATTTTCACTTATTTTAAACATAGTTTACACTTAGTTTATTTAAACTGTACATATTATTTACAGGATATTATTGTAATAAATATTTGTAATATAATATGCTCATTTTGACAATGAGACGGTTGCTCATTGCAATCAGGGCACAGGCAGAAACCTCATGACTCATATCGAGCGCACCAACGTATGCGTTAACTGTAAAATAGTTTTGCTCACCCATAACAGAATTCATGATTTCATTTAGGTTTTTTGATTAGGGAGGGCCTGTTGCTATAAGTGGCGACGCTCGTTTATCGATCACCCTCGGTAATAACGCACTCTACACTCTTTAATTTTTTTTATTTTCTCGCGTACACCAGATAATTCGCCATCTAGTAGAAAGCGCCTCAATTGACCTCTTAGTCTCCAGAAATTTTTCTTTAAACCTAGGAGACGATGCAGCCGCAACTTCACCTCGTGATCCCTTTCAGGGTCATATTCGTCATTGTTTCCATTTTTATCACCATATTCATCAGCCTCCTCCCCCATAGGATTGAAGTCGGGATCAGCGTTATTATCAAAACCATATTCTACGGTTTCGGCATCTCTGTTGATTCCTGAATCGAATAGGTTTTCCTCTTCCTCTCCCACTTGCTCCTCCTCGCCCTCTCCCTATTGTACTTCCTCTTCCTCTACCTCTTCCTCTTCTACTTCTCGTACACCGATCTTCGGTAAATGAGGCCTCTCGATTATATTATTCACCTCCTAATCATCTGGTATGATCGGCACACCATTTTCAATGAAATCTAGGAGAGGCTGGAAATCCAAAGGGATGAATCCTCGATTCTCTTCTAATACTTCACCAAAATTGCTAGGTGAGGCCGGCTGCGACTTAATAATCAAAATAGAAGGCGGGTCCGATGGAATTTCGACAACTTCTTCGTCCGTCGCACACCATATAGAGCTGTTCACACTTGACGGCGAGAGCGGCTCATTTTTAACATCAAACACGGTTTTCTGGCACACGACGGGGAGCGACACTCGGTTAATTAAAATCGCGGGCCGCCATGGTGGAATTTCCACGTCTGAGTCGTCATACACCGTGTATATTAACTCTATCGTGTATATTAATTAGATCAACCGACTCGTCAAACATTTTAATGTTAGCCATTTCGATACTAGATAAATATAATAAAATTACGGTGTGTATATTGCGAGAGGTAGTCAGAGACTGACTGCAAAATGCTGCTTTTTCTACCATTAGCCTTGATTTCCAAACCATCCGCCTTAATGAAAAAGCTTAATTTGTATTTTATAATATGTGCCGTGATTTTATTTTAACTAAAGAGCAAACAATGGTCTCATATATACATCCGGATTAATTCATATGACTTCTGTGGAGTCAGATCACACCAGAAATAATAGAAAGCTTGAAAATTTTTGTATACCTACGAAATTCTTTATGTGGATTTCATTTTTTAAATTAAAATATTCTTTGCAGAACGGTTTTTTTTATCTCTCAAATATCGTTTGAGGAATTGGTCAAAATATAACGCAAATATAGAGTTTGCAAGCTATACATCCGGTTCTTCAAATAACACATGAAATTACACAAATACAAGATTTTAATTCTAGAAGAATCATCATAGTAAGAGCACGTGCGCAAACACTCACACACACACATACACACACATACACGCACAAGCACACACACACGTCGTGCGTGTACACAGAAAGTACATCAAAAGTAATTGCATACTTTATATTAGAAACAGTACAATATATAATTAGTCCAATAATGATAAGTGTAGACAATAATTTTAATTAACGTCTACGTACATTAAATTTGCATAAAATATTTAAATTTGAATGAATAGTATTGATAATAATAAAATACATTAGGAGCTCAGAGCTAAAAGAAAGTAACCATCTCCTTATTCTATCTCCCACCATTCTGTAAGTAGGTGTATCTTATCGCCATAATGCCCCACGATTAACCGCTACAGCTAATCAAACCTTATCCCGTATCACTGTATACGCCCCCGAGCGCTCTCACTGGGCAGTGTTATCTAACGCGAAAGAAATACCTCTCGCAACTCGATACAGTGGCTGTCGAGCGTCCTCACAGTTCAGTAAAACCTTATCTATCGCGAAAGAAACTCTTCTCGCGAGTCGTTGAAATGGCAGTTTATTATTCAAGCATCCGACATAATGGTATTCTTATTTTCATGCTATATATTACATTTATACCATTCTTATACATAAATTTATTTCTATAATCAAATGAATCATATAGTATATATCTATATATATATGCGCTGCGCAATCAAATGTATCCACACCTTGAGTGTATGTGTGTGCGTGGGTGTGTATATGTGCGTGTGTGTTTAGAGGGATTGGCCGGTATGTGGAATATTACTGACAAAAAGCAAAGTTTCAAATTTCGGAGGTATTTTTGAAACAAATTTGTTATACAGAAAATTGATTCATGTACTTCAAATAAAAAGTCTTAAGTCCAACATTCTACATGTCAGCACATTTTGTAAAAATGCTAAATTGCGTTCAACGTTTGTGTGTGGTGGTGGAGAAAGTGATGGTGGGGAAGTGTCTGGAATATTACTGTCAAAAAGTGCGGTACCATCCCTTAGTTCTCATTGGTCATCTGTGGTGTCGTCATCGCTTTGTTGTTAACTCATTGTTGTGATCCATAATACCACCAAAACGTTATAGAATGTGTAGCATTTACAACAATAAAATTATAGACAATCTGGCATCTGGGACCATCACAACAATAAGTAATATAAGTGACTACTGAGTGGGACTGTAGACCAGGGGTCACGGCAGGTCAAGATCAGGTAAACTTTCGCAAATAATAGCTCTTTAGTCGTCGTACACCTGGCTTCACTACTCTAGGAGTATAGATAACCTGACATCTCGGACCGTCACAACAATAACAAGCCTGACCTTGACAACACAGTGGGGCCACAGGGTCACATGAGGTGAAGGTCAGGCTTATTGTGACGGTCCAATATGCCAGAATAACTATTAATGTAAATTCTTTTTTAATCCTTTTGATAAATACTTATGTAAGAACACTCAAATTAATTACCATGCTAGTTAAGTAATCCAAAGAGTATATAAAAGATATTATTGCAAAATGTTGCAAAATAACGTTGCAGCGAGCATGTCAATTTTATTTTTTTTATATTTTCTACAGTAAACTTCTTTTCTGGTGGACTAAATAGAACATACGAGATTTTCAGGTTTTCGTAATACTTTTCTTTCTACACTCAACCTGTTTTAACATAAAAGAATAAAAATTATGCAAATGGTGCATATGGATTTGTTTCTCGAAAGTTGAAATTTTCACGAGTTTATAATGAGGTTCAGTGCATAAAAGAACACTTTTTACATACTCAAAAAATTTTTCAAGTAGCTCTAATCTCACTATTTCGCAATCACTGCAAAAAGAAATGAAAAAAGATTTAAAGGAAAACGCATTTAAAGTTACTCCGGCACACGACCGGTACGCACTCGATCCTTTCAGCATAACACATTTTCATTTTTCACTATAACGTTCTGAAATTTTAGCATTTGATTCTTGATTAGTATTGCTTTCGAAAAACCGTCGTTAAAAATCATACTAAGTGCATTCTTTCCTTCTTTATTTCATTCGTTTTTATTGCCTCGGGTCTTGTTTTACTACCATCTTGAAAGAAGTTTTAAAAATTTAATCATGACATGAAAGATGAAAAAACTGATCGTTTATATCTATCTCCCATTTCACGGAGACTTCCATTTCAGTACACCCGACCCTGAGAACAACTTTTCGAATGTGACATTAAGGATACTAGTGACACCTGGCGCTAGCTGACCTAACGAGGTTCACGTTTCGAAGGGAGTTGCATTTGTCAACCCATCAATAGGTTATCAACGCCTAGAATGTCATAGACTAAGGCGCTATGGTTAATGGAGTTCCTAAATGCAACTCCCATCGAAACGTGAACTTCGTTAGATTAGCCAGAGCCAGGTGTTACAAGCTTCCTCCACGGCACATTCGAAAAGTTGTTTACAAGGTAGAGTGTACATTTTTCTTTTACATTACCTTGTATTCGCAGCTACAAGCCAATCGCAATAAACTGTAATAAAAGTTAAATTCCATACAGCTACAAATTTACACCTAAAGAACCTCCTCAAACAATCCGTACACGTAATACACTCTTACGCCATCAGGTGCACGTGCCGATCGACGAAAACCCTCAACTTTACATTGAACTTCCAATCCCATGGGCCTCGATCGGCCTCCATGATGCAGCCCTCAATCTTCGCACCAAGAATCTCGAACTGTGCGCTACAGTGAAAGACCAGGGCCGCGAAGTAACTCTCCGCCACGGAGAGTGCCATCACGATTATGAGCTCGGTCACCATGATGGTGACCTGCGACAGCTCGTAGTTCGGACTCTTCGCGTAGTCGTAGGGGTAGTAGGCCTGGACCATCAGGTAACGCTCGCCGTAGTCCGTGATGTTGGACAGCACGCGTATGTTGAAGCCGAAGATCGGTGGAATGGCGAAGCCCACGAAGCAGACGACCACCGTGATATAAGCGCTCGCGGTGAAAAGGCGGGCGCGCGAGGCCTCGCGACGCATCGCCCGTAGCTCCCAGGCGCATTTGTCCGGGCGCAGCCAGTCGCGGGCCACGGATTGAATCACCGGCCGTAGCACTTTGATACGAAAGCGGAAGATTAATGCTAGATATTTTCGTTGGTAACTCGCGCAGTAGGCTTTTCTGTAGCATTTATCCGAGAAATTATTAAAAGTTTTCTTTTTTGCTTACTCATACAGTAAGCTTTATAATGATAAGAAAAGGTGTACCAAAAAAATCATTATAGAAACATGTTTTGATACGTTGGGAATTATGAAATGTCTCAATAAATGTCACAATGAATGTCTCAATGAATGTGTGTGTGCGTACGTGCGTGCATGTGTCCGTGCGTGCGTGCGAGCGTGTGTGTGTGTGTATGTGTGCGGGTGAATACGTGCGTGTGTGTATATGTGTGTGCGGGTGGATACGTGAGTGTATGTATTTGTGTGTGGGTAGATATATAATTGTATATGTGTGCATGCGTGTGTGAGTACAGTATGCGCATGTGCATATGAGCGCAATTTATAACGTTTACCCGAAGACTAAATCTTTTCATAGTTTTCCATGAAGACTAGCACTTTTCACGAGTATCCCACGAAGACTAACACTTTTAATACATTTTTCACAATAACAAGCACTTTTCGTATAGTGAAGTGTTCGAGGTAATTATGTAGAAAGTCGGAAACTATGTTTAACTATGTTTATTAAATATATCTATTAGTTACAGAAAGAGACTCAAAAGATTGAGCGAGAAACGTGAATATGCATTAACTTGAAGCCTGACACGTCTGCACCGGACGGCCGCTCGTATATATCTGGTTAATGCATATTTTGATGGCGCGCTTAGCGGTTATAATGTCACAAAACCCCTTTCATTTAAATTCGGTACACAACATGTAGAATATCTAAATTAGGTCTGCTCTGAATAAACTCTCAAAGAGTCGAGTCTATCTTTTTTTGTCGAGTTAGGGTTGCCAACAAGACTGTGTTGGTACTCAAAAAATGATCGGTTTACCTGAGAAAACAGGCTATCCGAATAAACAAAAGTAGCTTGAAAAATTCAGACGTCGGTAAATCCCGAAATGTGCTAGCCTTCGTAGTAAAATCATGAAAAGTGCTAGTATTCATTGGAAACACAAATTACGTGCTGGTCTTCGTAATGGACATCGAGTCTTTACCTTGCTTTCTACGCCAAATGAAGAAAAGCTTCGCACAGGATGTGAGAGCGGTGCAGCTCGTTAAGAGATTATCGAGGACGAGCGGCAACTCGTGGATGACCAGGGTGAGGGCCCACATCTGCGGTAAGAAGATGCAGAAGATCACGGCCAGGATCATGAAGGGCACGCGTAGGTACGTATCGAGGTGTCGGCAGCCTGAGACGTCGGTCTCGTCCTCCGGCCAGACGCCCATCAGACGAAGACTCAGCCGATTCAGGCCAAACGCCCAATTGAAATCTGCCGAGAGTTTTCGAGCGTGAATTGAAGTACTCAGAGTTTTTGATTCATTATGCGTACATGGAGAAAAAGAATTATAGTAATCATTGCCTACCCAGTTAGGTAAAGTAGAACTGATTAAACATTTCGTTACTCATTACTTAATCAGTTAGGTATTGAATACCTAACTTTTTCCAAAATTACATATTGAAGTTATGTCTGGTCCCTGAGATTGGCACTAGTACCCAACTGGTTAGGTAATGAGTCACGGAATGTTTTATCATCTCGCTGTATTACCTAACAGGGAAAGTAATGCTTACTAATCTATTTTCTTCGTGTATGAGTAAACGATCAACATCAGTTTTTACCTTCGAGACGCTTGTCGTAACTGTCGGACATGTTTACTAACTCAATCTTATGATTAAGTGCGTCTATGAGTAATTCTTGTTTCAGCATTGTTAACAAATGTTTTTGCAGGCTTATTTATCAATAATTAGGTACGAAAAATAACTAACTTATTACAGTGCATACGTTTTAATAATATGGTATTCATCCCAAGTAAAAATAATTTACACTAATAGTATATAAATGGTATAGAATCATCTTTATACAAATTATATCCAATTTATATACAGAATTTTTTCTATATAATAATATGTAAACTGTATGGATACAAATTTTATAGAAAATAAATAATACGTATAAACTATAGTTGTGGTAGGAAAAATGCAGACCTATTAGAGCAAGCTTACAATTAGTAATGTTATTGTCATTTTTTGCTCACGTTTCGGTATGGTAGGTATGGCTCTTGTACGTTGTGTCTATTTTTCTTATCAGAAGTAAATAGTAGGTTCATAGATATAAATCAATGAAAAGAAATATAAATACAATATCCCTACTTGCACCATAAAAAAGTAGTTTTTCAATAGTATATCGACGTTTCTTACGAATACTAGTACATTTCAGATGTCACAAAAATACTTTTTAGATTTTCTAATTAATACTAACACTTTCTTATATCCTTTGAGAAAATTATACTTTTTGTCCAATATTCTGAAAATTGTTAACTTTCATAAGAGATTCCTGACAAGAACTAGTATTTCTCGAGAAATCTGAAATGTGCTAGTCGTTGTAAGGGGCATCGATATTATGTAGCATGTTGAAAAGTAGCCTATCTTACCCCACGTGTGGTTAGCAGTGCGAGTCGATACAAGCAATCACCAGTCGAAGACGAGTACTGCAATCAAACAGGGACAAAAACAGCCTTTTGTACCATGATACACAGTGTACTTTTTGTCACATATATCTTGATTTCGCGAAAAATACAAAAATATCTTTTTTTTTATTAGCGGACGAAAAACGACTACTTTTCGCTCGCAAGCGAAATTCTATTTTGTCCGCAAGTCGAAGAACAGCCATTTTACGCCCGTTTTACAGGCATGAAAAAACGCGAAAAAACACGTGGCAATATCCGGATGGTACCCCATGTTTAGTAGTAGTTTTCAATACTCAATCACGACAAGACGCTTCAGCTGCATCGAGCAGCCGAAGTCGCATATAATTTGTAAATCACTCATACTTTTTCACCATTATCAATCAAGGTTTGAAACTTTCCAATAAACTTCCTCGACATATAATAAACATTTTTCTAACTGAAAGATTGTACGATTTTGAAATTTTTGTGATTCATTGTATCAATGACAGATTTTGACAGTAATATTTACAAAAATTTACTATATGACTAAAATGTTTGAAATTTTACAAATTTGAGATCACACAATTTGTCAGAAACTTATAAAAAATTATTTTCATTGAATGTTCACTAGATCCTGTGTATTTTGACAAAATTGCAAAATTTTATAAAAATTAAAAATTTTTGGAAAATTTAAAATTTTTGAAAAATTGAAAATTTTTGCAACAATTAAGAAGATTAATGAATTTCTTTAAATTTATAATTTTTATATTTATATAAAGACGATACACAAAGCAAATATTCAAAAATCTTAATATTATACACTAAATTCAATAAGAAATTGAAATTATGTCACTGGTCTCCGAATAATAAGCCGTCAGAGTTTCCGAAAATCGCGTTTTTAAAACTTTGGGTATTTTTAACTCAAAAACTAAACGGTTTGCAAAAAAATTCGTAAGAACATTTTTTATTTACCATTCTACGAAGAATCTAAAAAGACGATAGGATCGATTTCTAAATTATTATACAAATTGTTATTTAACAATTAAAAACGCCATTTTTAGGTTTCAATACCAAAAATTTGGATTCAGCGGGTCAAAATACGTTAAAAAAACTTGGTGTTAGCTGGTCTCTCAGATCGGCCACGGGGTACTGCAGTGGCCACTGGACTAAATAAAGTATACATATTCGAAAGTAGTCGGGCCGTCAGAGAGAATAAAATTTCAGTTAGCTCGACTCCAGCCTACAGCCCGAGTAAACATGACTTATATATAATTATATATAATTTTTGTCTCTATATAACTATATATAGTTTTATATAATTATATATAAGTCGCTTTTACTCGAATAATAAATTAATGCAAAATTACCATAATAAATAATTGTTTTTATTCATAATTATTGATGTTTTATACATTGCAATACAATAAATTATTCCAAAAAAAAAAAAAAAAATTTGCCCTAAAGTGGATTTGAACATAAAACCTCTAGGTGGTAAGCCATTACTGTTGGAATTCAATTAAAATGTATGTATAACTATATATGACTATTTTGTACTTTTTGATTCAACTGATAGATGTCGCGTTTTCAAGGTTATACTCTACATGTCTGGCGACTGACATTTACGATACGACCATTATACCTATCGGTCCAAGAATAAATCGTTCCTACTCTTTAATTATAGTTGTGCCTATTTTCATATCCTGACCAACAGGTTATGAAAATTTGCGATGCGCTATCGAATCACGTGATAACTTACCAAACGTGGAGGCGCTCAAAATGAAAATCATCGAGGAGTACAACGCGGAACATGCAGAACAAAGCCAATGGCGGAAATTATAATACTGGCGGAATCGAGAGTAAACAACAAAAGCCACTAAAAGCTAGGCAGAAATATAAATGCGGCTTTTGCAGTAAAAAGGGTCATAAGGAGTCCGAGTGCTACCGAAAAGGAGATCAAAGTAGCCAAATCTAATAATAATGAGAACGCTCACTGCTGTTATCGAGCCGACGAAGAAATGCCCAAGTCCCACGATCTCTGGTACATTGATAGCTGCTGCACGTCATACGAGGTCTGTCCCAAAAGTATCCGACCTACCTCGATTTCTCGGCGCTTGATTTATTCTTCGTCATCCGGGGGGTGGCATCCTTCAAAGTAGTCCCCATTTGATTGAACAAGACGCTCATATCGATATTTCCACTTATTAAAGCACTCTTGAAAGTCAGACTTCGGAATCGCCTTTAGTGCATTCGTCGCATTAGTTTCAACAGTCTGTTTATTGTCGAATCGATGTCCTTTAAGCGGCATTTTCAATCGAGGAAACAGCCAAAAGTTGCAGGGAGCTATATCAGGACTGTATGGAGGCTGGCGGAGCTGCGCAACACTGTATTTCAATAAATACTGCTGCACAAGGTTTGATGCGTGCGCTGGAGCATTGTCGTGATGAAGAAGCCAGTCACCGGTTTCCCAAAGTTGCGGTCGTTTTCTCCTGATTGCATTACGTAATCTTTTCAAAACTTCAACGTAGTACTCTTTATTGATTGTCTGGCCTGTAGGGGCATATTCGTGGTGCACAACGCCTTCATAATCGAAAAAAACAATCAACATTGACTTGATGAACGAGGATCACTGTCAACAGATGTGCGGCCACTTTTGAACCGCCTATACCACTCTTTTATTTGTGTTTTTCCCATACACTCATCTTTAAAGGCCTTTTGCAACATTTCAATAGTTTCCGCACAACTTTTACCGAGATTAAAGCAAAATTTTATGCCAATTCGCTGTTCGGTTCATTCTGCCATTTTTAGCAATAAGCAAATTGCGACGAACGCAAAAAAGTCGTTGTAAACAAATACACGCTGCGCGGGAACTAAGGCGTTTTATCGGTATCTCAGGCTACTGACGAGAAGGTTAGGAGTTGCTGGTGACGTTCGTACCCTCCAGAGGTCGCCTGAGTCTCTCCGCGCGAAGATATGAACGTAGATCGGATACTTTTGGGACAGACCTCGTATATGTGCAACAACAAGAAGGTTCACCAACTCCAAGATGGTTCACAGCCTGTTGAAACTTGCGAGTGATGCCACTACAACGGTAAACGCTAAAGGCGATGTTCGAATCCAAACCGAAGAAGAACGCGAGCGACAGAGTCATGCTTAAGGACACCCTCTATGTATCTAACTTATGATCAAACCTTATTTCCGTCGCAAAGATAGTCGATCACGATAATGTAATAACGTTCAAGGAATATGGCGCGGTAGTCAAGGACACTTGCGATAAGATCATACTTGCTGCAGAAATAAATTCTGAGATCTGCTTTACCTACGAGAAAACAATGAAGCATGTGCAAGCATTGAGACGAAAGAGTCTAAATGAAAGACGGAGATATGGTACGCCCGATTGAGTCACCTAAACTCTAAGGATATGAATTATATGTTCAAAAATGAGAGTGTGATCGGTCTTGAATTTGACAACTCTGTCGACCTTAGTCGATGCAAGATTTGTCTTGCTGGAAAAATCACGAGCACTCCGTTCCTGAAACGAGAGAGTTTCTTCAAGAACTTGTTAGAGTTGGTCCATATGGACGTCTGTGGGCTGATGCGATGCACGTCTCTAGGCGGCACACGATACTTTTATCGACGATAGAAGTCGATGATGCGAAGTGTACTTTTTAAAGCGTAAAGGAGAAGTTGTCCAAAAGTTCGCAGAATTCAAGAGTATGGAGAAAAACCTGACCGGAAGAAAATCAAAGCCACACAGTCTGATAATGGCCAGGAATTCTGCAACGAGAAGATGAACGCGATTCTTAAAAACACAGGGATCCAGCATTGACTGACAACACCGTATACGCCTCAGCAGAACGGGGTGGCGGAGCTCAAAAACCGCACGCTCGAGGAGGCAGCTCGCTGTATGATGATTGAGTCAGGACTATCGCCCTCATTCTGAGCAGAAGCGATCGCCACTGCGAATTACATTCGAAACCGATGCACGACAAAAGCATTACCCAACGGAACTCCATACGAAAAATGGATGGAATAGCGCACCTAGCCTTTTTCATCTACGTACGTTTGGAAGTAAATCTTTCATTCAAGATAAAACGCATAATGAAGGTAAATTTGAACCTAAGGGCATAGAAGGCATAATTTGTAGAATATTCCGAGTTCTCTAAAGCTTATAGTGATTGTATTTCCGAAGAAAGAAAAATTCGCACCTCAAGAGACATCAAGTTTCTAAACGAGTTCAGCTCTGAGAACAACTATGAAGATTTTTATCAGACGAATGTTATTCAAAAATCATTTACGAAAGATACGGGCGTCAAGACTACGACACGTCCTGATATCATGGAAGTCGTAGATATCGGACCAAACCACAAGAATCCGGAGATTTCCAACGACGAGGACGCCTATCCCCTAGGGTTTTCAGCGACAGACCGATTCCGGAACTTCCAACGACAACGGGCCGTTTTTCGGCTTCGAGAGAACAACAGAGCCTGCAACAAACGTCCCACACGTATACGATAATATGAACGTCTCAGAAATTCCAATAAAAATCGTTAACATAATCGATAACAACTGGATTCAACCGCGAGGAATGGTTGGACGCCATTTCTTGTGAAATCAGAAGTTTAATAAGCAATGACACATTTGAGTTGACTGATAAACCTGAAGACGGAAACGTAGTCGGTTCTAGAACTGTTTTACGAAACAAATAGTAGCTCAAGGATTCTTGCAACGACCAGGAATTGACTTTGTGGATACTTTCGTACCCGTCGCAAGGGTTGAGTCGCTTCGTTTACTCTTGGCACTCTCGACGAAGTTTGATCTGCAAGTTTTTCAGTTGACATTACTACGGCCTATCTTAATGGAGAAATTGATACTGAGATATGCATGAAGCCACCTGATTTACTGGCGGAAGTTCTAGACTTACCTTTAATTTTCTACCAGATGTATTAAAAGATCCCTAACGGGACAAACGTGACAGCGAATCCAAAATGTTGTATAAGCAACGTTGCAATAGGCCGCCATTTTAAAGTTTGGAAATCGGACCACGGGTCATTTTTTTAAATACTCATAGAGGTATCTTAACTTGCATTATTGGCAAAATGAATTTTTGAAAAACGTTCGCTACCAATTTATCGGCACTTATCTTCCTCAAACTAAATAAATTGTTCCTGTTGTTATTTTTATACGTAATTTATGCAAAATACAATATAAAGATATACAATGGAATATACACGTGATCTAGTTAACAATATAAAACAGAATATAATTATGTATGAAATATATAGATGCACTGTAACTGGAATCACTGTAATATTTATAAGTCTTTATCTGTAAATATACACTGATGTGAAAGTAGCTATAGAACTACGTAGTTGATGCAAATCGCGCTCTCCGGTAGCTGTACACAGACTGGAGTTGTCAGCGTCCTTCCGAATTCTTGGGTCCTCTGGATAAAGGGTGCAATAAAGTTCAGGTCAAGAAGGACCTCCCACTTAGACGTGCATAAGTAAAAAACTGTATGCATTCTTTGTTTGTTGCATGTATTAACATATAAAAAAAGGTGTATTTATTTATCATTGATGACAAACCATTATAAAACAAAAACGAGTCAATGAATCTAAAAAAAAATTTTTCATTTCATCAAAAAACAAAGAAATGAGCAATTTGTTAAAAATTACCATGTAATGAAATTTGAAACAGAAGAAAGCCAACGCGAGAAATATCTCATCGTCGGCGTGGCACAGGAGTCGATCTATGGCCCTGATTTTTAGAACATACTGTACGATGCCTTGTTACGACTCGAGCTACCGGCAGGGGTGTACATGATAGCCTACGCTGATGAGGTCGCTTTAGTCATCATCGCGCGGGACTTTGAAAAATTACAATATCTGTTTAACCAGGCGATGCGCAGGATCTCGCGCTGGATGGGGGTACAAGGTCTCGACTTGATAGCCGCAAAGACAGAGAGCGTGCCCTTCACTGGCAAACGGATTGAAACCATCTTCCTCATGTATGTGGGAGACGCGGAGGTTTCGACAAGGAGGGAGCCTATATATCTGGGATTCGAACTAGACACTAAGCTTACATTCTTTCATCATCTAGCGTATACAGCGGATAAAGCGGCAAAAAGACGGCACGGTTGTGCCGTTTCATGGCGAATACGAGTGGACCGAACGCGAGCAAGTGTCGACTCCTCATGTCACTCATTACATCCATTTTATTGTACGGTTCTGAAATATTGGCCGATGCAATGGGGAAGGACTCATATCGGATTCGACTTACTTCCGTTCAGCGTAGAGGAGCTCTCAGAGTCACCAGCACCTATCGCACGGTCTCGGGACCCGCAGTGCTTGTTATTGTGGGAATCATCCCGATCGACCTACACGCGACGGAGCGCAAGCGAATCTATGAACGGAAGAAAACAGGAGAGGATAGAACAACAGTCCATAGAGAGACAACAAAGGGTAAATGGACAGCAAGGATGATAGACCAGTTGGCCCCTTGGATTAACAGAGACCATGGGAGATAAATTATTACTTGACCCAATTCCTGAGTGATCATGGGTACTTCTGCACATACGACAATCGTATGGGGAAGGTCCAGAGCCCGAGTTGCATCTTCTGTTCCGCTGATTGCAACGATGCGTTTCACACGTTTTTCGCCTGCGAAAAGTGGAACGAAAAAAGAACAGCTCTTCTCGGCTCGGTCGGACAATTCACGCCTAAGAACATCGTGGGCGAAATGCTGCCCGCCGAGAATAAGTGGGTCACCACGGCAAAATTCGCCGAGGCGGTCCTATGACAAAAGTCAACCGTACTTAGACAGGGCAACCGACGAAGCTATAAATGAAGCGCTGGGAGACGCTCCGACACCCCAACATAACCCAGGGACGTTAGACAACTACATGGAAATGGACCTGGAGGGAGAAGATGGGACACTTTCTTAACCGGGAGACGCTTATTTTCTCTCATTTTATGAATGTCGCGGGGAGGAACAGGGATACTTCTCCTTTCTGTACGGAGATGAATGCGTCGGTTCGAATACGCGTATAAATGAGACGGGTTAGATCTGACGTCCCCTCGGGGGATTTAAAATTATAAATTTTTAAATTTGTTTAAGGTCAAGGCAGCAGCGGTTGTCGATAATAGAATGGCACCACCCTGAGGTAATGTGATGACCGGTACCAGGGTGGGTTCCGCCAGAAGAGGAAAGGGTGGTAGGTTTTAGTGGGTCGGTTTACTATTAATATTATTGATTCTAAAAATACACAGGAAGAAATTTGTAGTTTGCCTTAGTATTATTTCGATTGTAAGATCCGCAATTTTGTTATATATTTAAAGACGTATACAATAAAGTCTTTTAAATGGATTTTGTATTAAAATTACTATTCTGACTAAGAAAAATCATGAAAATGACGTAAATTTTTAGGCTTTAAAGTGGGCTAACCCCATAAATTAATATAAGGTGAACAAAAACATGTAAATACTCATAAATCAAAACATTAATCAGTATATTATTCTACAATTTTTTTAAAAATGACCTTTAAGTAGTTGTTGCTATCAACATTTCCCTTATCTAGTATAATCTTGGAAAATAATGTAGGACACTTGAAGGGACGACCGTTATATGTCTTTATAGTAACTACCTCATTTGCCTACATAGATCTACACAGCAGGGGACTATTCTATATAACATTATAAAAAAACATCTTTTAACTTTAATATAAGAGGGGAGAGAGGGTGCGTTTAGTCACGGTGTTTCAATTCTAGTCTGAAAATTTACGTTTTAAAATATTACGATTTATAAAATATTGTCCAAAAGACCTATTTTCTTTTACTTTAAAATATAATTTTATTTAATATTTGTTCTTTTTTATGCAATTAACTACCTTACACATCCCATTTATACATTTTTTTAATGTACCAGTAGTTTGTGAAAGAGAAAGAGAAAGAGATGCGTAGAACAAAGGGCTATAGAACTATCTTCGTTTCAATAAATCCAAAGGGCAAATACATATGTTTATCAGTTATGAGCTAGGCACAGTAAGCACAAGCGTTTTGATTAGCCAAGTCCACCGTTTTATTCCAATTAGCATGTTTACGATTTTCGTACACAAACAGAACCATTTAATTGTAATTAATTTGAAAATCGTAGTAAACATGGGATATTCTTACTTTACATAAAATATTACCCTGATATAAGTTAAAAATTAACGTTATTCATCATAATTAGAAATAAAAACTTTCAAATAAATGCACAAAATAAATTTTTTAATAATTTTTTATTTCTGAAAATATAATTTAAAAATAAAAAGTATAAATATAAAATAAAAATAAAAAATATAAATATAAATATAAATATAAAATAAAAATAAAAAATATAAATATAAATATAAATATAAAATAAAAAAAAAAATACACATGCAGTCGCTGTGTTGCTGAAATATCGATAGAACATCCAAGGCTCCGGATTTTCTTTACATTCTTATAAACCTGTAACAAACTAAATTAAAAATTAGTACGGACACAATGCAAGTTTTTTTAAATAAGTAATCTGATCTATGTACATCTGTGATATCGTTATCGAATTTTTCTAATTTGTATTCAAATTCTTATAAATGCAATAAACAATATGTACCAAAAACCCGCAGTTTTGTCAAATGGGCCTTTGTTGTCAAAATATTCAAGTAAAAGTTGGTACCTCCTATGACCATAACTCCGCAAATTTTTATGCTACAAAACTATTCAAAAAGTATTACATGAAAGGCTGAAAGAGCTTTAATTGAAGCTTCGATTCATACAAAGTAATAACCTTATACATGATTACTAACCATTCAAGATGATGACTGAAATGCATAAAAACATGAAGAATAAATGATTTAAATGTGGAAGATACACGTTTAAATTTTAAATTTATTGTCAATACATTTTAAGATAAACATGTCACTCATTATATATTACCTATTTTTCCGGTAAATTTTATTAACATACAACTGTTCGTTTACTACTTGTATACAGCACAACACAAAAAGGTTACTGGTTATATCTGCACTATTTATAGTAAAACATAAGACATACCAAACATGGTAGATTACATTTTTACTATCAATAGGCGAGCAGAACACATACAAAAGCTGGTTATATCTGCACTATAGATACCAAACACGACACACACCATACATGGCTGGTTACGTTTTTACTATCAGTAGGAGAACAAAACACATAGATAAACTGGTTATGTCTTTACTATTAATAGCAAAACATAACACACACCATACATGGTTGGTTACGTTTTTACTATCCATAAGATAACACAACGGGGCCTACGGCGGCTCAGTCGGTAGAGTGTCGGATTCCCACGCCGGTGACCCGGGTTCGAATCCTAGTCTCTGCCGATTGATACAAGCACCTCTGTAAAAATTACATGTGCTTTGTTTACAAACACACCGCAGACCCCCGTCGTCGATTAGCACCACATGGGAGCACAAACATGGCGACGTTAATTAAAAAAAAAAAAAGAAATGATAACACAACATATAGGAAAACTGATTATGTATGCACTCTTGGTAGAAAAACACAACACATACCATGCATGGTTGGTTACGTTTTTGCTATCCATAGGAGAACACAATACGTAGGAAAACTGGGTATGTCTGCACTATTGATAGCAAAATACAACGCACACTATACATGGTTGATTACGTTTTTACTATCCATAGGAGAACAAAACGCATAGAGAAGAGGCTGGTTATGTTAGCACTATTCATGGCAAAACACAATACATATCAAATATGATTGGTTTCGTTTTTGTTATTCGCAGTAAAAACTCAATGCATGAAAACTTGGATAGTTACGTTTTCACTATCCGTAGGGACACAACACATACCAAGCATGGCTAGTTACGTCTTCACTACTATTTTTTCAAAGAAAATAACCATCTATCCTAATCTATAATAATACTGTTCATATTTACCATGTTTAATGTCCTGACAGATCTACATCTTTTCTACCAAAAATTTAATTTAAAGTAATATTTATCTTCTATAAAATATTTATCCAAATTGTTTACATATTATATACAATCATTTCTGTTTATAAATTTGATACAATCCATATAAAGATGATTCTATATAATTATTTATATACAATTTATAAAATATTTTCCTTTTTATTTTTAAGTTTATAGTATAAACTTAACTGAAGATGTATAGTAATTCTCTTCAGCACTCAATACTGTAAAAATCGTCTTTGTGTATGTATGTACCTGTTCGCCTTTCTCTTGTTGAATGAAAAGTCGGAAGGGATTGCTAGATAGGTGGGAATAATTACTGGAGTGAATAATTTACGCGAAAACTGTCTGACAAATTAGTTACGAGAGCGGCACAAATGGCGTAATTTTCTTATTGCTCGTACGTGTAATACATCTATAGCCGATACATATAAAGTTTACGAGTATCGGGATGTAGTATGCTCTTCGCAAAAAGTAGTTATATTATAGATGCGAAGAATGAGATACATTGTCATGTTTCTAACAAAGGAAACTTAATACAAAGTATCAGGTGCATTGATGGAACTGAGTGAATATTTTGTAATGTGATTGTCGGAATTATTTTACATAATTAAATAATTGGATATATTTTTTAACTACATGTACGTATATTATATTTCAATATTTATTTCAATACAATTTTTGGGAAAAAAATACAATTTTTTGGGAATAACCGATTTTGGAAGCATAATTATTACGATGAAGTTATAAGGGGGTGCAGGTAATGTGGCCACCTTAATGAACTTTTGATTCCTAGTAGATATATATCGGGTTTTTGGCCTTCGGAAACTATTGAGACTTGTTATTTGAACCTTCAACTCTAATACCTGATGAGTTTCTTAGCAAGAAAATTTATTTTCTGTATTTTAATTAAAGAATTCTAAGTAGTTAAAAATTCTTATGGTAGAGTCTTATAATAAGTGCTTCAAAAAGTCAACATTAGCCTAACAGAGACTTCCTTCATGTATTATTTAACTACATGGAGCCGTAGCTTACGCCTTAGTGTTGATATTTTGGGATTAGTAGGCCTAAGAATTTTAAACAAGCAACCGCCGTTTTTATCGGAGTTGATTTCCTTTTGCTTGTAGTACATTCGTATGGCCACTTTATCAACGGATAAACGTCAACGAAAGTTGCAATTTTCACATTACCTACATGGTCACATTAACTGAACCAACTTAATTCATGGATACTTAAGGGACAACTAAAAACTTCGAAAAATTATTTTCTAATAAAAATGGCGGCGTATTGGCCCACTTCTGGAATGCACAAATTTTGTCAGTTATAGCGTCGCAAGGGCGCGCCGGGTATTATATACATATAAATAATATAATAATGTGAGTATATTAATGATTTTTGTTGAACATAACCCCTCTATTTAAGTATTGTGAATTATGTCTACATCATGAAATTATGTTCTGTACTGTTGAAAATACAATTAAAAATAGCGTAAAAAATTATTAATACTTTTTATGTAAAAGTTTATTGTGGAAAAGTGAGTTATTGATAAAGATTGTTAATTAAAATTCGCACAAACTTAGATAGCTATGTGTTAATGTTTCTTATGCTTTTTTCTATTTTGTGAATGTTTTTCGGATTACAATTTCAAATGCATTAAATTTTATGAATTTTGATTGATTACAGATCTTGAAAAGTATTTAATATAGTACAAGCCCCAAAGTATCATTGATGGATCATATCAAAACCTTGGTACTTAGTAAATGTAATTCTTTGTATAGAATCTTAATAAATCTTATTCAAAGGGGATTCAAAGGTTCATCTTAAAATAAAATACGAAATTTATTTTCTGTAATAGAAATAAATCTTTGAATTTGTTCTATGTGAAATACTTTTCACCGTAGAACTTTATGAAATTTGTACCAAGTGAAATATTTTTCAAAATCTGTAAACAATTAAAAGCTACTTAAATTTTTAATTATAATATGATGAATCTTTAAATTCCCTTTTCACAAGTTTTATCTAAAATTATATACGGAGTACTACATTTACTAAAAATTAGGGTTTCGAAAGCATCCAGTGATGAAATAGTTGGGACTTGTTCTATGTGAAATACGTTTCACCGTATAACTGTCAAACTTGTAACAAGTGAAATATCTTTCCAAATCTATAAACAATAAAAAGCTAATTAAATTTTTAATTATATTATTGAAAATATCTTTGAACCTACTTTTAATGAGTTTGATCAATATTGTATAGAAAGAACTATTTTTACTAAAAATTAGGGTTTCATTTATGTGAAATATCTACTTTTCATTGCAGAACTGTTTAAATTTTGTATAATGTGTATCATTTAATATCAAATATTTATAAAATCTTCCACTTTGATACAGATTGATATTAATAGTTAAAATGTGTGTTACGACGTAACCTATATACTTGTCGCGCGCGCGTTGTGTGAGTGTAGTCTCGGTCGAGTCCGTATGATCACGACGGGAGTGGCAGCACTGGCCACGCTGCCTCCTTGCGAGAGCATGCCGATGCGAGCCGGAACAGAGAGGAAAGTTTCGGGTAGTATGAGTCAGTCATCGCCGACGAAACGCAGCTCCCGGATCTTTTTGACTTAACGCTCTTAACTTTTAACTTTAAACCTTTAAAAATTAACAATTTTAGGAATCAACGAATCCTCGTCATACCGTGACGACAACGGATAATTCCAACTAATAACAAAGACGCAAAAACGCGCATAGCGCAAAAGATCGTCGACGCCGCGTTCGACCGTCTTCACAACAAAGACACAAACACATGAATTGCGCAGATGATCGTCGACGCCGGGTTCGACCGCCTTTGTGGCAATAAGCCTTTTTGGCATAAACTTAACGCCTATTTGGCAACGCGTTTTTGGCTACATCAACGCCTTAGTGCAATATCAAAAATCATGGACTAACAAACTGTGTGGTATATGTAGTGTGAGTGTGTGAGAAAACATCGCGCGTCTAGCATTTATCTTGTGCTGTGCGTGTCGTTACTCATTCTTTTGTTTTGATTTATCATCTCATGAACATTTAGCGTTTATGTTTGTTTCATATTTAGTGTCAAATTATTTTATTTTCTTTTTATAGATGTCGAGTCACGCTATTTCAATATAGCTGCTGCTGTTACTAAACTGCAAAGAGTTTATCCCCTACAAATTGCTAGCTCAACATTAAACGCTAGTAACATCACTTTCACGGAACGCCAAACTTTACCTCGACTTCCCCAAATCAAATTGCCTACGTTCGATGGTAAACGTGAAGGGTAGGCGAACTTTAAAAATAAATTAATCACTTTTTTGCATGAACGCACTAATCTTGGCGATGCGGTGAAAGCCAGTCAGTTATTTTCTTCTTTGACTGATAAGGCCCTCGCCAAAGTATCCCAGTATGATCTCAATGAAGAAGATTATCAAAATGCTTGAAAAACACTTCTCAATTTTTACGATAGAAACGCATCGTCGCTGATCAACATTTGGATGCAATACTTGATCTTCCAAAGCTCACTAAGGCAACTGCTAATGGGCTTTCATCGTTACTTGACGCAACACGTCAACATCTTCACATTCTCAAATGTCTTGAAGTAAAGCCTAGTGATGAACTTGTCGTGCGAATAATAGAGCGGTGTTTGCCTCTCGCAACTTCGAGTAAGTGGCAAGACCAATTGGAATTGAACCAGCTTCCAAAGTTGGATGACCTTCTCAAGTTCATTCAAAAGACGGTCTTCAAACTGCAAGCCTTAGGTAATTCTTCTGATATATCTAACAACAGTAACACCAGGAAACGAGCTGGGGAAGCCGTTCTGCAAACGAAGATAAAAAGCGGTAATACAGGCGCTCGTGCATTATTAGATTCTTGTTCAACAGTCAATCTCATTACCGAAAACTTTTCAAAATTATTAAATTTACCAAAACAGACCTGTTCAGTTAAGCTCTGAGCAGTTGACGGTTTGAGCACTGTTTCGAAGCAACAAATTAGAGTCAATGTTCATTCAACTTATAATAATTTTCAGCATCAACTAAACTTTTTAATTGTTCCAAACATTGCCGATGCCGTGCCTTACGATACTTATCCTCGTGATCTTTTTAAAATACAAAAGAATCTTCCATTGGCCGATCCCCAATTTCATTTGCCCAAACCAATTGACCTCCTTTTGGCTTCTAGCACTACATTATCTGTGTTGATTGTAGGTCAGATCAAGCTTGAGCATGAGGATTCGAAAATCATCTTACAGAAAACCAGTATGGGATGGATCATAGCTGGCGGTGTTAACAGCCTTACTTCTCTTAAACATGGTTCTTGTAATGTCACCAAATTGGACGCACATGCAAAGTTCTCCTGCGTGATTTTTACGTAGATGATTTCATCTTCGGAGCGGATTCAATTGAAGAAATTCTGAGAATTCGCGACGAAATAATTGAACTTCTGGGTCGTGGGGGTTTTATCATTCGAAAGTGGACATCCAACCACACATCCGCTTTGACTAACATCGATAAGAAAATTGTCGATTTAGATTGCGTCATTAAAGAAAATCCTATCCAAAAAACTCTCGGAATAATTTGGGATTCTCAGCGCGATCTCCTGTCTTATGCTGTGCGATTTATTGATCCGAAAGCTACCTCTACTAAGAGAAAGATGTTGTCTGAGATTTCCTCAATGCTAATCCAAGAAATTCTTTGTTCTAATAAATAATTTAAAATTGCTATATCTCTTTCCAAATAGTACTTCAAAAGAGTGTGCTTTTTTATCATTGGTGGTTTCACAAAAGATAACCAATAATCTTTTACTAAAATTACAGAACGTTAGGTAATTTATTAAAATTATTTAAACATTTAAATTAACTGTAATCAGATGTTAGTACGTAGATTCACTGAATTCCTAATCATCTAAAATTTTGTGAACGATTTGTCATCACAGATTTCCGAGATATAACCGTTTAAACTAAATAAGACTTTTCTCGTGTATAACAAAAAAGGGAGAGAGCCACTCTAAAATTTACGGTTGCAAAAGATAAGTAATTTCATGCTTTATTGAATCCATTTACACTAAATTGATCACAATATTTCTAATATAAAAAGCTCGAAAAACTAAAACACAAAAATCCAAAATCGTAAAATTGTTATAAAAAAAACGACTCGATGAATATTTAAATTTCTTCTTAATTTCGAATCTTCATTAAAAAACGAAAGAAATGAGCCATGTTTGGTAAAAAAAACCTTGCCATTCTCGAGATATAAGTGATACAAAAAAATGTTGAAAAAATACATAGCCTCAAATATCTCGAAATATAAAGGTCGTTGTGATCTGGGCAAAGAACTCGTTCACGAGATAGTAAAGAGTACCGTTTCGGAAAGTTTTCGATCAAATGCTACCGATGTATTCCAGTATTCGCTAACGAATAAGAATCGATTTTTTTTACAAAAACACTTTTTTCCCTTCAAAAGAAAAAGATAAAGCCTCAAAAATTGTACAGAATACTCTTATCCATATTCCTAATCATCTCAATTTTTTTACAAATTTTCATTCTTATATTTCACAGATATAACCGTTTAAATAATATGACGAGTTCGTGAATAACAAAACCGGTGAAATAGCTTATTCAAAATTTCGAGCGGGAAATGATAGGTAATTTTATGCTTTTTTAAACGCATTATCTCTCAATCGATCATATTATTTCTATTGTATTAAAAATCGAAAAACCGCAACAAAAAAATCAAAAAAGCATGGAAGAACAAAAAGAAAATATGTTTGAGCCGCCGTCCTTAAAAAAACAAAAAAAATGAGCCCCGAAACATTAAGTTTCACCGCATATATTCTCAGAGTAATGTTGATCCACATCCATACATACCCACACACACATACTCACACACACACACACACACACATCCATACAGGCATTTTTTTTAAGTAGTGTACGTTGATTCCCAGTATCTCAAAACATGTTTATAACATGTTTTTAGCAAAACTTTATCTTTTACCATCACAAAGCTTCCTTTATGAAGAAGCAATTTTCATTTGCTTCCCAGTATGAAATTTTCCCAAAAGTTAAAACGGCCGAAATAGAAACCAAAATGAAAAAGAAAATAGAAACGCATTTGACAAAAGGAAACAAAAAGAAAGATAAAAAGGTACCGATATCAAAGAAAAACAGTTCTGCTAATAAGAAACTGAGAAAGGTGAGCCCGAAGAAAAAAAATATGTGAACATCAAAACATATTTCGGATCAGAGGCAACAAAATAAGAATTTAAAATTCAAAAACCGTTTTAAAATTGCGACATAACACCTTGCGGCCGGGAGACTCGAGTCCGCGCGTGTATCGACGCTGCATCACATTTTCGGCGTATGATTCCTCGAAAATAACGAAGAAATTCATTTTTGAAAATTGCCATTTCGACGTAAAAAAATCTGAACATGCGATCTAGACTATCAAAATAAAAAGAAAACTCCGTTGTCGAGATGTAACACATTTTATGTTTTTTCAAGGCCAAAAAGCCAATATTTTCTAAAACAAATATCTCCATTGTAAAGCGGGCTATAAAATACATCGAAACCTTATGTATGGCATTAGATAGCATGAGAATTCACATCCATTAATCCGTTTACCTGATTATATTTTTTGTTGGATGGCTGTTGGGCTAACGTGGAGAGTGTTGTAGGCTTACCGAAATTTCAGAGGGATCAGAAGTCTGGTCACCCTCCCGCCAGCTTATCCTGGTGGCTACTCTATCCCGGTACCGTTCGATGTTTCCTCGACAAGGGCTTTAGTAGAAATTTGAGGTTAAGTCAATAAATAGGAATTATTGATTACGACACGATCTTATTTATTCTGAATCAAGTTATTTCTTTCTTCAAAATTTTTACAATGAATGAAGTGTAATCGCAAAATAAAATATTAAATGTTCTTAATTAGTTCGCGTGTCACGGTTAGATGCTGAGTCGGGTACTCATTGGGGTCTCCGTCCATACAATGATGATTTTTATAGGCTCGTCTTAGTAGTTCTCCTCCTATGTTGCATCATTTGAAGGTGGGGTGTCCTCTACTTACATCATGTTTACTCCCTTTTTCCGTCGGCCATCTTGTCGGGTTTTCCGCGTCTTATTCCTTAATTTTATTCCATTACCACTTTTACTATTTCGCATAGATTTGGTGTGAAACAATTTCCCTGTTTTGTAAATAATAAATAATATTATTAAAATTTCAATTTCATTCGTGTGATATGCAAGATATGATATAACAGAAGATTTTTTTGAAAAGTCAAAAGAATATGTACATTAAAAAAATTTTCATAGTTATACTAAATGTCATAATAATTTTCATTTCGTTTCGACATTATATTATAATAATATCACATCAATTTGTTTTGTAAAAGCATAGTAGTTCGTAAAATAAAAGCGCATTTGGATTCAATAAGAATAAAATCACGTCAAATACAATACTAGATAATCACAATTATGTTTGTCAGGTACATATATAATTTCGCTTTGGTAACATCTATCACGTCATGGTTTATAGCAAAAATATACGCATACTCACAAATTTTCATACACGCATCATAGCCGCACATCAAATACACAAATAAATACAATCACTTCGATAACATGAAATTGAAATTAATAAATAAATAAATAAATAAATAAATAAATAAATAAATAAATAAATAAATAAATATATAAATAAATAAATATGACAATACAGTTATGCGCTTCATAGCCGCTAGTTTAATCTCGCATGTACTCACGTATCACAGTCTTAAATTTTAACAGTGATGAAAGGTTTCTGAAACTGCTAGGGATGGAATTCCAGAGGCGCGCACCTTGGGCTGTCAAAGAATGAAGGCCGGTATCGGTACGCGAGCCTGGAATTAAGAGTTTTTTAACATCACCCCTACTGGAACTCCTAGCCTGGTTTTTATTAAATAAAGCGTTAAGATATGACGGCTCACCTATTCGAATAATTTTGTACATTATAATCGCGAAATAGTACATTATGCATCAAGGGAGTAAAGTGGGCAATGTACGCACTGTGTGACGTTGCCGACCGAGCGAAGCGAGGTCGGCATTTCACACAGTGCATGCTTGCCTACTGTACTCCAGAGGTGCGTATACTACTTTTCACCACACCCCCGTAAAGAAATGACTGTACGCATCTCAGCAGGCCGTACAGTACCCCATGCTCTGCCTAGAAGTAAAGTGACTTGTGTACGCGCGACGCGCTGTTTTACCGCTCGAGACGCAGTCGAGAGCGGAAAAAGGCGCATCGCGCATGCGCAAGTCACTTTACTTCTAGGCAGAGCATGGGGTACTGTACGGCCTGCTGAGAGGGCGTACAGTCAGCACTTTACGCGCAGTGTGGTGAAAAAATATTTTTTTCGTGCTTTTTTTTTTTGCTCGTCCCTTTTAACGCCGCAAATATACCTCACACACGAATTTTGTAACCGTTGCAGTCGTGTCTGTAGTTCTTCTGATGCATCAATATACACCAGAGAGCAGTAGTCGAGATAAGGCACAATCAGCGCACTTGCCAGCTGTTTACGCAACGCCTCGGTGGTGCAGAACCGGAAGAATCTAAGGCCATATAAGGTGCGATTTACGCGTTTAGTAACATAATCTACGTGAGGTTTCCATGATGATTTTGAGTCCATTACAACACCGAGGTTAATTACAGTGTCAGAGAAAGGCACGTACACACCGTTCTCCACCTCAATGCCTGGCAGATCAAGATCATTTAAAGAATTAATATTATATACCGAGCCGAAGATAATTGTTTTAGTTTTGCCAACATTAAGACGAAGATCAGCAGCCGCCGCCCAACTGGACACTGCACGCGCCGCTGCCGTCAAGCACGCGATGCCCTCTTGAAGTTCTTCTCTACTTACGCGGACGTAAATTTGAAGGTCGTCCGCGTAAAGAAGATGTCTGACACATTCACAACCCAAGACGCCAGCTAGATCATTGATATAGAGACTGAAAAGCAGGGGCCCCAAAACCGAGCCCTGTGGGACTCCAAGATTGGTAGTGACCCAATCTGACTGACCATTGGATTTAGTAGTTACTCTTTGAGCACGCCCTGTTATATGGGATTTAACCCACAGGACTACGCTACGAGAGAAGCCTATACTAATCAGCCTCTTAAGAAATCTAGCTGGTTTTTTCTTGCTGTGATTCCATCCCTAATGTCTTCAGTCAGTTTAAGTAAAGCGGTTTGGGTGCTATGATATTGTCTGAAACCAGTCTGGAAGGGATCCAGAACCTTGTTAGATGTTAAGAACTCTGTAATTTGTTCATGAACAATTTTCTCCAGAACTTTTGAGAGAAAGCAGCACTATTGGTCTAAAGTCGGATACAGAGGAGGGTACTCTAGTCTTTTCCAGTGGCACGAGATGAGCTTTTTTCCAAGTTCCTGGGAAAATTCCACTGGATAAAGAGGAATTATATATATTGACAAGGGGGGGGGGGGGGCAATTACCGGAAGAGCTTTAGCTACCACACTCTGCGGAATGCCATCTTCACCCGTTGCTTGCCAGGTGAAATGCCAGACAGCGAGGACAACGTCTAAAAAAGTGACCTCCTCAAAAGTGAAACCCTCATCACAAGCCGTCGCCACGACATCGTTCAAATCCCTCTCGCATTCACTCTGGTTGATTGATACCCCCGCAAAGTGAGTATTAAGCTCATCAGGTGTAAAACCGTGAAGATCCTCTCTGGTCTTTGGCAGGAGCCCAAGAGAGCGTAACTATTTCCAGATATCTTTCTTATCATTAATGGCCTCGAATATTTTATTTTGTAGGAAAGAATCACGCGTCTCTTTAGTGCGTTGTTCTGCTATTGCCGCCAATGTCATGTACTCTTGTCTTAGAGTATTGTCCTTTGTCCTTCTGCATCGTCGTCGTATGCTGTCACGTTTGCTGTACATGCGTACAAGCTCAGCGTCTATCTATGGAGGTCTCACTTTATTTTTGGGAGTAAAATATTTTAACGGTGCTACATCATTGATGACCTTCATAATATTTTCGTCAATACATGCTAGTCTCTTATCAACATCGACGTTCGCGTAATCGAGCGGCGACCAGTCACAATTAATTAGTTTTATTAATAACTGATTTTGTTCTATGGATTTGAAGTCTCTATAACTAAAAAGTGAAGGTTTTAGAATTTGATTCAAGTGTATTTCTATAACAACATCGATAAGGTCATGATGCCTAGGAAAGATCGGCGCTCGATTTCCAGCACTCAGTACTTTGTCTTTTTCGTCTACTAGTATAACGTCGATCCATGTATGAGATTCACTGGTATGATGATGAGTCGCACCATGTTCTACTATTTTTAGCGATAGGTCATCAGCTAAGCGCCTCACAAATTTTGCATCGTCCGAAGTTGACAACAAGTTGGCATTTAAATCTCCTATAATAATTTTGTGTCTAAAGTCACATACACTCGTTGTTAAGGTGATGTTAAACCCCTCTATTGTCGTCAAATACGGGGAACCACTATTTTCTTTCAATTTTTAATTTTGATAAAATATCTCTCTGAAGAGTTGTTGTTTTCTATAGGGACAATAACATTTCATAGACATATTTACTCGAAATTGAAAATGAAATGAGAATAGTGGTTCCTCATATTTGTCGGTGACCGGTCACTTCAGCATCACCTTAATTGTTCTACTAGGTCCGACCCCTATTAAGAAACGGGGAGTGTGGCGGTCTGTATATTACCGCGACAAGTACTGGGGCCAAGTCGCCTTGTTGCACACTACAAATGAGATACTCCGGAATACCCGGAGGATCCTCTCCCTCTTTTTGTAACGTGTTTGACCGAGCTAGAATTGTTGCTTTTAATGAATTGTGCACATACAAGACAACTCCACCCCGTGCTTGCTGCGATCCTGACTAATAATTGAAAAACCCTCTATTTGTACCAGCTTGTCATCAACGTCAGGGTCGATATGTGACTCAACAATCCCAAAGAGACGGTAAGGCGGTAAGACGGACGAGCATGAAGATATTGTCTGATCTGTTCAATGTGTCCCTTTAACAAGGTCACATTCAAGAAACCCGCTCTCAATCCCCTGTAATTATTCTCTTTAGCCCTGCGCGAATCTAGTCATTTTTGCGCCGGTTCTTCGCTTGTACCTTTGTCGGTAGCTTGTACCTGATTCTGGTTTTGAGTTACATTTTTAGTTGCGTCTTTTTCATACATAGACAAGATTGCTTGCAAATCGGCTGTTGTTGAAAAAGAATGTGACTTGGCACCGTCTCGCTTCTTTACCAGGAATATGCCCTGTCCGTGCCAAACATATTTGAAATTAAGACTTTTAGCATACGCTTTAAGATTATGAAATTTTGTGAAGGTGTCCCTATAGAGGAGTTCATTTATAAAAATCTTTTCTTGACACAGGCAGTCAGCAGTTTCTTGGTCAAGCAGCGAGATGTGAATGCCTTCACTAGAGATACTTATTACCCACTGACAACGACGTCTTATGTTACCGGTAATGGTATTGTTAATGTTAGTGTTTTTAAGAGTCGATTTGGGTGAGCGTAACAGGCGGGTGTGTACAACATCTTCTCGTTTTATCGATGAAAGAACTGTGGCAAGAATGGCATACGCAATGTTACTGCGTTTATCTTCGTCCTCGCAATCATACAAACTTGAAATAATTAAATTGCCATTCTTACCCGCAGTACCCCCATGCAAATCACTAGCCCACGTGTTTCGCTCGGCTGTATTGCCGCTACTCACTGCAGCTCCATTAACGGTGTCGCTATTAATTTTATCGGCATCACCGATGGGGTTACCATTAATAAAATAATTTAACCTACTAACATTATTATTATTATTAATATTATTATTGTTGTCGTTAACAATAGTACTATTGGTGATAGTTTTATCGACCATGGTTGTTACTTTATTAAGTAAATTAGAAAGATGATCTTTTAAAACCATGTTTTCCTGCAATAGTAGTAAGCAAACATTGTGCAACCCTTCCAGCTATTCAGTTTGCACGACAATATGACTTTCAAGCGATGTAACCTTATTTGTTAGATCTTTAATCGACTGTTCCATTGCTGGTATGGCAGACGAAGAAGAAACAATAACATCAAGCTTATTCGCTATGAGAGTCTCTAGATTACTTACTATATTACGAAGATATTCCGCTTCATTATCTAAATAATCAACCATGGACGATGAAATTGTACATCTTTGAGCTTTACTTGCATCTAGTAGAGCAGAACTAGCCCCGAAAAATGCCTTGCCGTCTTTAGTTGGTGTAGATGTCTGGAGAAATTTTTCGCTCGTTGTCTTCCTATGGAGATTTATCGCCGTAACACCTGCAACCCTCTGTACAGCTGCTGGTGCGAGCATGTGAGCCGATTGAATCTGGTTTCCGCGTAGTCTGGATTGTTCGAGCGCGAGACGCTCCCGCTCCCCTCCCTCGCTGGAGTTGGCACTAGAGATAGATAGTCCAACTGGAGGTAGCAACCGCTGTATAAAACTGCGGGATGTGGTGGGGGCCATTATTGCATCATTTGACGACTGCTGTGTCTTCGGAGCGACGATGAGTTTCGGTGAGCTACGCGACGTGTTGGGGGCAGCCCTTGTATAAACAATCGACTGTTGTGATTTAACTGTTGATGTGTCAGGCCTGATGTTATTGCCCGCCTTGTTTTTATTTTTCTATCTCTATCTTCCGTACTAGTGTGCGATCTAATTTGCTGCCTTGTATAGTTGATGCCAACTTTTTCACAGTGAGGGCATTTATGCAAAACACTACTGCGTGTTTTCGATGTTGTTTTCATACATGCATTGTGACATTTTCGTGTACACGTACTACACTTAAGAAGTGCATTTGAGTGACGCGGAGCAACTTGGCAGATGGCACAGGTTAGTTGCACCATTGTGTGCTGCCTTCTGGTGAGGAAAATCAGTAGCACCGGCCGTCTAAGATTGGCGAGACGGCACTAGCAGCCGACAACACAAACACACAGAGCTAAGGTTCCCACACGTACCTACTGCTTGAAGAAACATGCACGCGCACACATGATATAAAAAAGCGTTCACTAGCACTAACCTCCAAATATATATATATATATATAGAGAGAGAGAGAGAGAGAGAGAAAGACGAAAGTAGCTTCTTTTAACGCATCGTGGGCGCTAGCATGCGGGTATCTGTAACGCGGCAGTTTGGAGCGTCTGGTACCCCTTTTTGGCGTAGCTTATGTCCGCTTGCGGGCAGCAGCGCTCTCAGCTGGGATTTGAGGTTATGTTTGTGTGAGCGGCGCGAATGCTACGGACCAGTGCTTGGCTAAAAAGGGGCACCAGACGCTCCAAACGAAGGGACACGAGCTGCACTTCAAACAAAGCATCTGCTGCCTACTAGAGGGCAACCAGGGAGCTAACCTCTTTTCAATGTATATTATGAGTTAATCCATTAATGCCTACGTGGACATCTACGCACTGAGAAAAATGTATTGCTCGAGCATCTAAATTCCGGTTGATCGAACTAAATTACCCATTGCTGTTGCAACTAAACTTTGTTATTGCTCTTATAGCTATATTGTTTTTCTTTGACAACCATACAACATTGCTGCAGCAATCCTTTTTTTCAATGCGGATATACAAATATTGCGGTTCAACCCTCTATACTCACTGTATTTGAGGTTATAGATGGAACATAATGTTGGAAATGGAAAGAACGCTCAATTTTACCCGTAGAAAACATGTTTCCACGAAATCTCTTTTTTAGTGTGCGATATTTTTATTATTCTGTGATCTCTATTTACACTGTGATTTTGTGATTAAATAAAAGGTTTAATTATTATGTGATTATTAAACTTGCTATTCTACTGTTACTGTTAGAATACAGCAACGCTTTCGATATGATTTCACCATCTAAGCTTCTAGCAAAGCTGCGAGGTTCTTCAGACACGCTTTGATCTGGATAAAATCGTACATAGTAGGTAGGAATTAGCAAGGCGTAGTAATACGCACTGACACCAAGTAATCTTGGCTGACCAATCTTAAATTGTTCCAGGGCTCGGTGTTGGGACCCTTGCTGGTCTGTCTTTACGTAAATGACGTCAAAGTGCTATTCGTCAACTTAAATAAACATCTCAAGGAAAAAGACCCGAGATACGTCAAACACTTTCTCTATGCTGATGATTTACAGACTTATTTACAAGACCAGAAAATAAACTTTGTCGAATGTGTGGAGATTTTAGCCAGAGTTGAGCAGGCGGTCGCTGATTGGGTCAGAGATGTTGCTTTCAAATTAAATAAGAACAAAAGTAAAGCTATTATTTTCGGCTTTTATAAGTAGGGGAAAGTGGGTCAAAATAGTCGGTTTGCGAGGGAAAATAGACATTTTAAATTTAACAAAATATAAATCCTATTTCAAACAAATCTAATACTTCTAAAGTATATTTTAATATCTCATTTATAATTACCAATAGATACAAACGATCATATTAAGTGTAAATATTCGAAATTCTTAATATGAAAAAAGTCTATCTAAAACCATTGATGAAATAATAATTAATATAAAAAAATTGGGGCATTTTATCAGTTTGCTGGGTGACATTATTACTTTGCGGGGGAAAATGAGCACTTTAGTACTTATTAAATTATGGTTATTTAATTTTAGTAACTTAATGCAAAGCAATGAAGACAAATAAATAATAAGGTAATAATAAGGTGGGGCAAAATTGATCATTGTACAAACAGCGTATCCGGCTGAGACTGCAAAATTCAAGTGTACGCTACTTCTTAGGTGCTGGGATGGATGAGCACATCACACCCTACAGGGAGCAAATAGAGTGGACTCACAAGGAGAGTGCACACCGTGTGCAAAACAATTTTTTATTAAACTTAAGGAGGTGGTTTCTAATACCTAAAACTGAAGCCTTAGCAACCGTAATCTTTTCCAATCGGTCCTCGTTTTCAATATATAAGGTAATTTACTTCAAATATGAGTCATTTTAATGAAAAGATGTACCTCTTCTTTTCACAACAACCCTGCAAGTTTTTATGCTAAAAAATTGACACAGAAGATAATTAAAGTTGGTGAAAAGAGCTATAATTTAAGCTTTGTTACGTAGTAAATCAGCATTCTGATGCAAAGTTATTAACAATTTAAACCTTTCTTTACCAATTGTGCTTCCAGGCACAGACAACTAATAACTATAAATGGAAATTTTCATATTATAACCTGAAAATCCTAAAAAAAGTAAATATATCTATCAGGTCAAAGTGGACCATTTCTGATCTTGTAATGTCAGTCCAAGTCATTTTTGGCCGCATAGAAGCCGAGAAAACTAAAAAAATGTAAAAAAAATGTATTGTGCTAAATCTCTCAAAAAGTTCTGACACATTTCTAAATATTTTTCAGATGTATTCTTTAACATCGAGTTTATGTATACTGTTGAAGAAAGATAATAGAGTCCTCCAGAACTATGGTAAAATGTCTTAATGTCATTTCTTTTGGATTAATCAACGCGAAGCAGTGTTGGGTTTACGATATGGGTTGGAGGTTTTCTACTGTATAATCACTAATGTACTACATGAGATATACTCTACCTACCCAACACTGATGCAAAGTAAGGTGCAACTTTTAAAATTCAGGCGTTTTGCCTGTTATTTTGTTCAGACAGATAGTTTATGATCTTTCAATACACTGCTAAACCATCGTGCTGCATTTATGAGTTTCCATAATGTTTACAATTGAATTAATAACCATTATTTTAAGAGGACAAACTTTTATTTGAATAAAAACCTATAACTCCCATATAAAACCTATGTAAAATGTATACTTCGACCGGCCATATGGGTTAGTCGACAGCGGCGCTACTCTCTCGTGGTGGTACTTTTCTTTGTCAGTATTAATGTATAAAATCCTAATAATTAAAGAAGTGTACTTAAGGTGGTCCTATAGTAAAATTTGATGCAAAACTCGATTTTTCTTATTTCATTTTCTAATACTTTGTACATTTTTAGAACAGAAAATGTTTTTTTTACAATATTGACCATCAAAATAATTTTAATGAGCTTAATAGTCATTTATACGTATTTTTCTTCCGACCTTTATTTCACACAATCCAGCGTGTTCCTACACTAACCGAATCCAAACCTCTGTACATATTTACTCTATGCTATGCAGATAAATTTCCGAAAACATAGATATTATTGAAAAAGAATTTTGATCGATATTCTGCGATAGAAAAATTGTTTTAACATCTTCAGAAAATTATTTATTTTTCTTACAAAAGTGCGGTTGTTTCCATTTATGGTTTTCTAATGTTCAGTAACTCTTATGCGGATAGCATTACATTGAATTAATCTGAATCTTTAAGGATAACTTATTTAACTTATTCGCATTACAACCATGAACTCCGATTTAAAAAAAGAAAATTATTAAGAAAGTGTGACCCATGAATAATTTTATTTTTCTTTATAATTATGTTTTTAAAAATTTGGAGTTCACAGTTCCGTGCGATACAGGTGTTAGATATCACATAATTTTTTTCAAATGCTATACTTGCATTCCTGTGTGCAAGGAAAGTTTTGAAAAAACATCTATTTTCATTGAAAATTGCTAGTTTTTCCTACATAAGTATGGATAAACTGTCTACAAATGTATGCAAATTTACAAAAAACTTTCTTTTTAGGTAACAAATATAACCACCAATTTAAAAAATGTGATCATGTAACTAGCAAATTTTTCAAAATTTACTATAGGACCACCCTAAAAAGAGTCACTTTTTAAAAAGAACGAGTCGAAACCCCGTCCTGGTATCGCAATCTGACGCACTCGCGATTGCGCAGAGCATGCGTGGACTACTTCTTAATTCTGTTGCAATTCTGCTGATAGGCGAGTTCGGTGGTTCTACGCAGCAGAATTGCATAAGTCTTATGGATGCTGTATGCAAGTTTTGGGTCCCGATAACGCATGCGCAAGTATAGCAGAATTGCACAAGAATGTGGAGAGGAACTTGCAGTACGTCCAATGCGGTAAAATTGCGCAAGTCTTGCGGAAGCTCGAGTACAAACATCCAAGTCTCTTTTTATTTTTAATAAACGTGTAAAACATTTATTAAAAAATGACTTAGTATATAATATACATTGTTAATTATTAGAAAAGAATTATGAAGTACATAAAAAGTAACAAATAAAAATGGATGCAACGTGGATTTGAACCCGAACTCCCAAAGTTACACCCGAAAACAAATTGCAAGGAGAAACCAGAAGTGCGCCTTAACCACCATGACCATGCTCTTGTGCGGCCCGAATAGAATTGAACGCTAGGCCGCCTGGCTAGGTTACAAGGGCCAAACCGGGCCACCTGGCGTGGTCCATGTAGGGGGTGCTACGGCGTGCAGATAAGGGCCACATTTTTATTAAGAAATAATCAAACTTTTATGTATTCTTAATAAGAAAACTTTTACGTATTCTTCAAAAACGTTTATAAGATTTAAAAAGAAAAAAAATAATTAAAAAAAAAGATTTTATTACAACATTAATTGTAAAAATATTTATATTGTTCTAAAGTGTAAAAAATATTTGTTATTCATATTTTTGTTTGTTTATATGGCTTATTAATGTAGTTTATCTATATCATGAACCTCAGAGGTACCCACGTGCGTATTATTGTAGAATAGAAACGTGTCACTAATAGTGGGTTAAAACATTTTTTAAATTTTTATTTGTTTATAAATTCATTAATACTTTTGTTCCCATTGAAACGTATATTTTGATTGTATATTCTGTCAATAATATTACCAGAATTTGATGTAGATGCATATACTGTTAAACCAATTTATTTTTCGAGGTCTATTTAGTGGTAAACAATCTCTTTATTGTTCTATCTGCTGACGTACAAAATACAATTAAAACTAAATATTAAATATAAATTAAAAAATTTCGATAAAATTTAATTATTTTGAAAATTTTGAAATTAATAAGATCTATATTTAGATTAACAAGAATTATGTTTATTATATTCGATAATATATAACTACGTCATCATTTAACAGACTTTTCTTTAGATTTCAGTGATTTCGTTAATTAAGGGGGGTAAGGTTAATTTGTGCAAAAAAAGGCACATTTTTGTGATTTTTTTTCACGACTCAGTTAAAATTTATTTATTAAAACCAATGTTACATTATTGTAGTCCATTTAAATAATATTGTGGAATATTTTCATGAAAAAATATTGAAAAATACGGCAATGGCATCAATTATTCGGAAGGGTCTCAGAAAAAAGTTGAATTGCCTTGCCCCTCATAACTCGGTGCTGGATCATCTGAAATCAATAAACCAAAGTTCGTTCGTCAGATAATTGCTTTTCCCAGGTAACGTTGGGAGGGATTTTCGAAATTTCTATTTTTCACTAAATAATTTGGAATAAAACGTTCATAAGCGAGATTTATCGGCTTACCTCACACTGAATCATCGATGCCAGGTCCATAGAGGATGTTGCTGTCATCTATGATGTCTAAAGCATCTTTTTGCTCCTGTCTACGACGAATCCTGCCATCTCTAGTTTGATTTTCAGCTTCCTGCTCTGCTCGGTTTATACGAATGTGATCAGTTGATCGCGCCCATTTTACGTTTTTCTTCTCTTTTACGTTTTTGCGGCGGTACAATCTTTCTAGATCAATATAACCTCGAACCACTTGATTTTCTATCACACCTTTTAACTTTTTTTGGCATTGTAGCAATAATTTTCCACAAAACTTCACGAAAATGATGCGAAAAATTGGAGCGCACGTGTACGTCTGTTCGATAGAAAGTTTACTGCTAAACTAAATTATATTCTCTACACTGACTAAATATACGGTACAGGTATGAGTATGTTTATACTTATCTTCAAATTTCTATAAAAGAAAGTAGGAGGAACGGTTCGGTATAATATAGGGAGCGTAGCAGCTGCCGGGTAACAATAGCGCGCTCGAACCGAGCAGGTATGAAAATCCAACAGGTAGGAAAATATTCATAACACCTGCAATTTTGCTCCGATCGACTTGAAATTTTTACACAATATTCTTGAGATACAACACATTCAGTTTCAAAAATAAAAAAAAATACGAAAAAAAATTTAAATACCTTACCTCCCCCCCCCCCCCTTAAGTGTAAGAAGATCTTTTAAAGAAGTTTAGAGAAATAGATTTAAGAGATTTGAGAAATGTAATATCGTTTAGTTTGCTCATTCCTTATCGTTTTAAAGGGGTTTTTGGAGGAGATCAATCATACTTGCTATTATTACTCACCTTCTTTACGTCATAGTTTTTCACTAGGATTGAGAATGAGTACGTTCATAAAGAGGTCAATAGTTTTAAAGAGGGTAAAAAAGAAAAAAAAATAACATAAGAGATGAGAATCAAACTGACATCTCCTGCTTTCTGGTTGATGCACTATACCTCATTATAATGATCTTTATAAAATCTTAGTTAAAACAATGATCTGAGATCGATTTGAGTGAGAAATGTAGTTAACATATAAAAAAAACGATGATGAATATGACTAATACGATGCATTCTCTGTGTATACGTATGACTACTTATCATTGGCAAGTGATAGAGACTTTCAAACTATAAATGAATATTTATTTAGATCTATTCTCTTTAATTATGTATTTAGCCTATAATTATTCATATTTCAGCTACATCGGTTAAATTCTTTGCTGCTCACAGCAATCATCATTGAGTTATATACTACTATTGATTTTGAATGTGAGTTTTTATATTTCACACGCACGCTAGGTATATCAAGTCCAAAAGACAAGGAAAATATTCTGCTAGCTGTAATTTGTCGCGGAGATTTGGATATAACCACCATTGGCCTTTAAATTGGAAAAGTTATCTGCTACACACAGCGATCAGCATTGATATGTATCCTGCTATTGATTTCATAATCTGCAAAATCAAAAATGATTAAAATTGCTCGGATTCGAATATCAATTTGAGTTTGAGTTTCTTATAAACGCACACTACAGTAAGTCCCCAATGAAAGGACCAATACTTTGCCGGCTGTAAGTTGTCGTGGAGTTCTGGAAATAATCATCATTGGGATCAAGTTTTTCATGCTATGTTGAGAAAGCATGTACCACTTGCAATTAAAAATATTATAAAATATTCCACCGGTCTGAAAGAAGAAAATAAAAAAAAATATTTTTGTTCGACAAATATTCTAGTGTTACTATTACAGGTACTATGTCAGATAAAAGGGAAAAAACTGAATTTACGCGTGATGCTAGTGTTTCACAAGCAAAGCAGTCAACGAGGGTATACATCGATAGGCAGAATACAGATCCACACAGCGTACATACTTGTAGGGGCGATGGTTTCGTAATACCACTGTTGTCAAATATCTAAAAAATTAATACAGTATTTTACAATGAATGATATTTGTTTTTTTTTCAATTGTAAGCTTAATTGTAAACTTAATCTTAGAATTTGGAATCCCATGCAGCAAACCGCAAAAGACATAGAAAATATTTGGATTATAATTGTGTAACTGAAAGAATTCTCTACAGCAGTAACCATCCTGAAAAATTTATAATTTATTATATTCATTATTCCGATACGGACCCAGTTCCTGATCAGGACCCAATTCCGGATCAATTTCTTACATAAATTATTACTTTAAACTTGTTGCTGCATAAACTTTTTTGAAGATATAACTATCTACTTAGATTTTCTTGTTCAAAGTCTAAAAAGTTTAATTGTAATTGGCTTTTATGGAAATCAGAGTTGATCAGGAATTGCTCTTAGCTGATTAGGAACTGGGTCCGTGACGGTAATTTATTTGCATTACGGAAAATATTACAGATAAATAACAATAATAATTAAATATAATTTTTGGCGAAATTATACTGAAATCTACTGGAATCGTCTTTAAGAATACAAACATCTCAAAAGTTACTATATACGTAAGATCGATAATCGATAATAATTCATTGTAAAAACTACTTTTGCATCAAAACTTACGAATATAAAAAGTAATAGAACTTCTTGATTATTGTTCATTATGTCTAACATAGATAATTTAATTTAGTCAAGTATCTTCTGTAGATTAAGGATTCATTAAGGAGTTAGTAACTCTATAAAATCTCTTTCTAAATTTTCACCTATAAAAAAGAAAGGGAAGTAAGTAGTTGATATATTCAAAATTAATTATATAAAAAAATATTATCATTTTTTAACATATTCACCTTTAGCCAGATCCCGAAACCCCTTATAGCCCGAGTTATTTTATGAGAATCGACTTAAAAAACAAAAATTTATACCATAATTTGTTTACATGATAGAATATCAGAAACGTTATAATATGAAAGAACGGTACTTTAAGTGCCAAAGAAAATTTTTTGTATGAAAATTTCGAGTTTGCAAAATTAGATATCGCGTAAATTGATTGAATTGAATGATTTGACAAATGATACGGATCTATTTTATTTTTTATCCAGTCAATTGTTTATAAATCGATACACGTATTTTTGTATGTTCGCGCATATACAAGTATAATCTATCGAAACAAGTATAAACAGATCAACTAGAGCGAACTATAGAAACTGTATATTAATGAATTGATCCTTGACTTCAAAATATCAATAGAGGATTCATTTCTGATATCTGCAGGAATAAACTTCCACCTACGCTTCACTCTATTCACAGAAGCGTTAAAACTGTAGTTTGTTCTAGAATCACCTTCTTCAACCTCACAAGGGTTACGTAGTGTATATGGTATGTGTAAAACAGCTTAAACGTAGCATCGGAGCAAACGCATCTAGCAGCTTCCCAATTAAAGTGGACGCTCGCAAAGCTCTGTGCTCAGTTCAGTTTATTGGCATCGAATAGGGACTTTATCATGCATGTGTTACGAGAATTAATTAACGATCATTTGTATTAGAAATTTTAAAAAAATACTATATCTTAAAAAATATATAACATTTCTAACGAAACTGAATATAACAGTTTACACAAAAGACTTTGATGTCCAAAGTTTTATTCTTACATAGTTTTATCGCAAGTAATTAAAACACTAGAAATTCTAATTAAGAATTTTGTTTTCTTAAATTACTTCCTCCTTTTAAAAGTTTTAATAATTAAGCAAAATAACACTGTCAAACAGCCTAAAAATAAATTCAGGAATTTGACCAATTAGGCGAAATGACATTGTCATAACGCCTAAAATTCCAATTAGACGTTTTGACATCGTTCCCTCTGGCAGCACACTTGGTAAAGATAGAGTTAAACAAAAAATGGTACCTCTATTTCTCGCATACGTTAGAAAAAGTAGACGTGGCCAAGTGGTCTAAAGCACTGCTCGGGCAAAGCAGAAATCGTGAGTTCAACTCTCACCTGCAGGTTTTTTTTCTCAAATTTCACAAGAAGCGTTTTTTCTCGATTTTTTTGCAAAGGATTCGTTCATGAGACTCTGTATTAGAAGTAGATATGAACGTTCACTCGATATGACTTTCTTGTGACCGTTCTAATAACCAATAAATTTATATTCATAAATTTGCGCATCGGTCGATAGCATTAATATAGAATTAATAGTACATATTAATTTAAGCCTTGTCGTTTATATATATAAAAATATTAATCTATTCAAAAGTAATGAATAACCGAAGATGACGACGGAAGATCCTTGAATTTTCACCCTATTGAAAATATCTATATGGATTCTATATGGACTTCCTCGGGGATTGATCCATATGGAAATCCACAAGAGAATCAGTCCGCGAAATCGACGTATGAATTTGTATACGGATATCCTTATTGATTTATATACCAAAGTCCATATAGATTTATATGTGAATACGGCTTTTGTATGCAAATTCTTTATAAATTGCATTTTAATACCTCGAAATGCTACTTTTAGGTAGTACAATCCGGATAACACAACCTATACGGGTACAGTTTGGGTACAGTCGGGGTACTGTCGAGGTATTGAAAAGCATTTCTCAATGAATTTGTAGCATCAAATTTTTGCTCACATGTACATCTAAATGGATTTCCGTATAGAGATCAATATAGAAATCGCATAGAAATACATGTGGCGATTTCGAACTGATTTCCACATGGATTTTCATATGGATCGATCTGTGTGGAAATTACATGTGGATTTTCATATGGAATGCATCTGGATATTTTCAGAAAGGCATGCATTTTCTGGCCATCTTTTAGAGAAAAATAATCTATATCTTGAGAACATAGAGAAATGAGATAAAATCTGGGTACTCTCCATCTTGGTATTTTTTGTAAGTATGAAAAATTGTGGAAGTGCTTTTTACAATGCATATTATTATCGATTTATTAGAAAATAACTTTTGCCATACTGTTACATAGCTGCTTGAATTTAAGGAGACAAATCACGTTTAAACCTTAAAATAATTAAATTCTTTTATCAATTCATACAAATTATGTTGTTAAAGTAACCATTCTAAAATTTTCTTAGCTGTAAAAACTTGATAACGCCTTTAAGTTGATACGTAAAACTTCAAAATCTTAATACTATGCAGCACAATCTATAATAGCCATTATCGATATGTAAATTGTATTGTTAATAATTTAAATAGTGAAAATTCATTTTATATTTTTTTTTTCGAAAATGGTTCAATTTCTTTAAACTTGTATTAATAGTCTTTAATTAAGCTCCATTAATAAAATAATAAGATATATTGATAATGGGTATAATTCTGAAGCGAATGATCAAGATAATGAGGTTTTACAAAACTTCAGATAAAGGTATAATCAATTAATTATATTGATAAAAAAAGTTTCAGAATGATTGCTTTTATAGAAAAACTTTTATGAACTCGAAAAGAATTTTATTTAAAAGTTTTAAGGTCTTGTAGGTTCTTCACTTGAAGGTTCTTCACTTATAAATGAGTCATCAGAAGAATATTTAAAGAGCCCAGGGCAACAAACGGTCATCTCATATTCTGAGTTCAGCCCTAAATCATAGACAGGAATAGCAATAGCAATTCTAGATAAAAAATGTCCATGTGGATTGAACTGTATTTTACTAAATTCTAGAAGGAATCTAGTGAATTTCAGGTGAGTTCAAGTGGGTTTTACCTGTATTCTACCTAAATTCACGTGGATTTTTTCTACTGAGAGGAAACAGGAATGTAAGATAACAGATTGTTGCCCGGGCTCTTCGTTTGCATTACAGTTTATTAAGATCGACTAATGTTAGCAACAATATACGTAAAAGAAGTATGACGTTACAAGCATAGATATTGTCTACTGAAAAAAGTTACTTTAACATTCGAGGCTCAAAGTGTGCTTGCAAGCAAAAGCGGTTCAAACTACCATGAAAAGTATTTAATAGTCACATAGTCACTTCTGACGGGTCAAAATAAAGATATCAGTATATTTGAAAGTCTGAAAGAGGTTGTGTTATTGAAAAGGTAATGTAAATGGTGATGCCACAACAAAAATCGCTGCCAATTCATTGGCACTTAGCTTCCTTCAACCTGACTAAATGTTTCAATAAATTTTTCTTTTCTATTTAATTCTATGTTAAAAAATCAAAATGACAAGTCCATTTTCTTTAAATGTAAAGATACATAGATTTAAATTGAAAATAGAAAAAGGAAACTCTAAAAGGTTTAGTACATATATGGATGCAAATTCATTTAATGTAATCATAGTTTATTATAGTACACTGAAAAAAAAAATTTGTTAAATCTAAGTAAACGTTTCCTTGAATCGTACTAAGAAAATATTTATTTGATAATAGTAAATTTTATTTGATAATAGTAAATATTTAATTATGTTTCGACTGGTATTCATAAATTCAATAAATATTTACTAAATTTAAGAAATATTTACTTTATTTAAGTAAATCTTTTCTTAGTACGATTCAAGGAAACGTTCACTTAGATTCAACAAATTTTTTTTTCAGTGTAACTTATTTTCATAAAATTACTTTTCTTTCAGTACTTATTTTTTCTTTCAGAGAAACACTTGTATAATACCAGAATAACATCTGGCTACAGGAAGGTTACTTTTTATGGCGATTTTTGCATTTAACATCTAATCATACATATGTTTAATGCGAGAAAGTAACTAAGAACATATAAAAATAATTTTAGTGAACAATAAAATAATTTATCGATAACAATATTATTCTTTACATTCACAGAAGCAGTAAGACGCTAAGATCTACTATACCCGCGTCATCAAAAATTAACAAGAATGTATATATTTTGAGTCATAAAGTAAAGCAGCTGGTACTAGCATCTTAAAGTGAGTAATATTAAATGTAATTACATAATTATTAAGTTAAACTGTTAAACTAATTTTTCTCATTGTTTGTAATTTTATTATTTTAGCTCGCTTACCGCAGGATTTCTCAGATTATTGTTGAGGAATTCACTTGAAACTCGCAAGGAATGATCAAAGGAGAAAGCTCGATCTAAAATACCTGGGCGCCATGCATCGCAAGCGATGCTAGACATGCCAATAGCTGAGCTTTTCGCATGTAAAACGTTACCGCCGACGCTCGCGCTTCAAATTCGTATTTCATATTTATTGATCCCTGTGGTATTGCCATCAGATTATAAGGAAAATAATAATTACTTATAGTATAACATAATAAGTTTTTATAATAAAAATTGATATTGTAAATTTTTTTTCAAGATTTACAACTTTACTGTGGAAATTTTTAGCGTATAATAACTTATTAAATTTAAATAGTGGCCCAAAAATTGATTTTTAAATCTTTTTTTGCGCTTTATTTTTTGTTCTCCTCAATAAACGTGGTTCAAATTACGTTTTCGTAAAATATTTTAAATACAATAAAGTTGTGTTTGTTTGAGATCTACAATTTTGCCGAGGGATATCTATACGTACAATCTTATATAATCCATCTGTGACCTAAAAATTGATTTTTCATGCCTGTTTGCGTATTATTTTGCGTTTTTCTCTACAAAATTTGTTTAAATGACGTTTCGGTAAAAAATGTTACGAAAAAAAAATTTAATTTTTTCAACATCGACAACTTTACCGTCGGAAATTTAATAAAAATATGAAAATTTATTCTAGATGCAACTAAAATTCGTTTTTTCAATATCTTTAAATGTTGTTATGTATAAAAATATACTCATCTGATATGACTGAAAATAGATACGCCAGCTGCCTATAATGAGACAAGTAACCTATTTAGGTTTTAACTGGTTTGACTGCAGTTTCGCTGATTTATTGCATAAACTTGATTATATACATACATCCATACATACGACTACGGAGATGCTTGAAATGTGTTCAATTAGTGTTAAAACATATGTTTATGCAATAATTAGTTAGTGTTTAAGATATTACACTTTTTGCGATGACGAAAATATTAGGCTCTCTCTTTGAGCGGTCGTGTCTAAAAATGGTTAGCTGAAAATAATTTAAGTTTCGAAGGGATGTTCAAGTAATTCATAGAGTATATAAAAAAATATTTTTATTGCAATATTTTTCAAAATAACGTTGTATAAGCGAGCGTACGAAAAATTATTATTCTATTCTTTTTGAAGTGATATCTTCTTTTTGGTGGACTAAATTATTTGTTTAAGATTTTAAGGTTTTTGTTTAATACGTTTCTTTCTGCACTGAACCTGTATTAACATAAAAAATAAAAATTATACAAATGCATATTTTAAGGTAAAAAAGCTGTTTTATGGATTTATTTCTCGAAACTTTTTACGGGTTTATAATGATGTTCAATGCATATAAGAACACTTTTTACATGTTCAAAAAAATATTCAAGTTGCTCCGAACCTCAGTATATTTGCAATCACTGCAAAAAGAAATGAAAAAAAAAATTCGAGAAAAACGCGCTTTATGTTACTCCGGTGCGCGACCGCGCGCAGCTGCGCACTCGACCACTTCAGCTTTCAAATTTTCATTTTTCACGATAGAGTCTTGAAATTTTGGTATTTCATTCTTGATTAGTATTACTTTCGAAATTTTAAATAAAAAAATGCATTTTGCGACTGCCTGGTCATCTTAATTAATATAAGGATGTTAATGGCGAATAATAGTTTTTTTAAACCCATCGTTAAATATCATACAGTAAGAGAATTTTTTCCTTTTTTTTCATTCGTTTTTATTGCCTCGGGTCTTATTGTACTATCGTCTTGAAAAAAGGTTTAAAAATTTAATCATGATGCGTAAGAAGAAAAAACTGATCGTATACATTTATCTTCCATTTCACGGACACTTCCATTTCAGTACACTCTTCTTTTACATTACCTACATAGTCGCAGCTACAAGTCAATCTCAATAAACTGTAATAAAAGTTAAATTCCATACAGCTACAAATTTACACCTAAAGAACCTCCTCAAACAATCGCAACACATAATACACTCTTACGCCATCAGGTGCACGTGTCGCTCGACGAAAGCCCTCAACTTAACATTGAACTTCCAGTCCCACGGGCATCGATCGGACTCCATGATGCAGCTCTCGATGTTCGTACCGAGAATCTCGAACTGCGCGCTGCAGTGAAAGACCAGAGCCGCAAAGTAACACTCTGCCACAGAGAGCGCCAGCATGATTACGAGCTCAGCCAGGAGGATGGTGGCCTGCGACAGTTCGTAGTTCGGACTCGTCGAGTAGTCATAGGGGTAGTAAGCCTGGACCATCAAGGGACGCTCGCCGTAGTCTGTGATGTTGGAAAGCTGGCGTACGCTGAAGCCGAAGACCGGTGCGAAGGCAAAGCCCACGTAGCAAACGGCCACCGTGGCATAGGCGATTGCGGTGAAAAGGCGGGCGCGCGAGGCCTCGCGACGCATCGCCCGCAGCTCCCAGGCGCACTTGTCCGGGCGCAGCCAGTCACGGGCAACGGATTGGATCACCGGCCGTAGCACTTAGATGCGAAAGCGGAGGATTAATGCAAGATGTTTTCGTTGATATCTCGCGCAGTAGATATTTCTGTGGCCTTTTGACACCAAATTATTAATAGTTTTCTTTTTTTGCTTGCTCATAGAGTAAGCTTTGTGATATTAAAAAAAGGTAAACTAAAAAATCATTATTGAAACATGTTTTGATACATTGGGAATTATGAATCATCTGTATTTAATGTATGTTTGCGTGTTCGTGTGTGTGTGTGCGCGTGCGTGTGCGTATATGTGCGTATGTGTGCGTTCATGCGTGCGTGCACGGAGAGAAAGAGTTAGTAATGATTACTATACTAGGGTAGTAATTCGGATACGAAGAGTAAAATGGGTTGACAGTACTACGCAGGTTACGACTCAGTACTAACCTGTATAGTAATGAATAAAATTTCGCGTAACCTCCAATTCTTCCGCTTTTCATGCTTTTATATTAACAAAATGCGTATACACATAGACTTCATGATAACTATTTAAATACTAAGCCTTTTTTCGTCAGTAATACGCATATAACATATAAAATAAGCCAAATATTGAACAATTATTCAATATTATTCAATTATCCCAGGGCGATTGATTACTAAACTATATTAGGAATTAGTCCAAATATGTTTTATCGGTTCGGATTTACCCATCTTGCACTGACCTCTATCCTAACCCCATTTAGTAGCAATTAGAATATTTTCCACTCCGTGTGTGTGTATGTGTGTGTATATGTGTATGTATTGTGAGCGAGTGTGTGTATGTGTGTGTATATGTATGTGTATTGTGTGCGTGTGTGTTGGTTTGTGTATTGTGTGCGTGTGTGTGTTGGTGTGTGTGTGTAGATATGTAAGTGAATATTATCAATATGACTTGGTGTGGGTGTGTATGGGTGTGCGTGTGCGCGCGCGTGTGCATAATGCGTATGATCGCACGTTTTAACATTCAATACAAAGACTAAATCTTTTCATAGTTTTCCACGAAGATTGACACTTTTCATAAATTTATTTCTGAGGATAACTAGCACTTAGAAATATAAATATAATATATAAAGCTTTATGCTGATAAACTCTCGAAGAGTCGGGTTTATTTTTTTTATCGAGTTAGGGTCGTAAACTGTACTCTTTAGTACTTAAAAAATCATCGGTTTACCGAGAATACGGTGTACCCGAATAAATAAAAGCAGTGTGGAAATCGCGAAATGTCCTCGTGGAGAATTCATGAACAGGGCTAGTCTTCTTGGGGTAATCATGAAAAGTACTAGTCTTCGTGGGAAGCACAAAAGACATGTTAGCCTTCGTTAGAAACATCAAGTATTCACCTTGCTTGCTACGCCAAATGAAGAAAAGCTTGATGCAAGACGTGAGAGCAGTGGTGCTCGTCAAAAGGTTGTCGAGGACAAGCGGTAACTCATGGATGACCAAGGTAAGGGCCCACATCTGCGGCAAGAATATGCAGAAGAACACGGCCAGAATCATGAAGGGTACACGCAGGTGCGCACCGGCGTGTCGGCAGCCTGGGACGTCGGTCTCGTCCTCCGGCCAGACGCCCATCAGACGAAGACTCAGCCGATTCAGGCCCAATGCCCAATTGAAGTCTGCCGAGAGTTTTCGCCCGTGAATTTAGGTACTCAGAGTTTTCGATTCATTGTGCGTACATGGAGAATAAAAATGTTAGTACCCCAAAAGTACTGAATATTTCAGTAAGTTTGCTGCAACGATTCTCAGAAACTTTCATGAGAAACTTTCAGAAAGGTTGCTGCGACGTTGGAAATGGCCGCTTTTTTGTCATGAAAATTTGTTTTTAAGGGGTAACACCACTCTAGGACTTTCAAAAAATCGATTTTTTTTTCGGCTTAAACAATACTTTAGGGTCATAAAAATAATATGCAATTGGTCAGATAGTGTCAAATAATTTTTAAAAGGTTTAAATATCGATTTTGCGGCAGCGCCTCGGACCGCTCGCTGAGCGCGCTAAATGAGAGCGCGCGGCGCCTTTTGATTAATCGCTTTTGAATTGATTTCTTCTATAGGAATAATAGGAGACCTTGTTACTTACATAGCCAAAGGTCATTGAGGTTCCTCAGGCATCCTGCAGGGTGCGCTAATACTGAAATTAGCTTGTATCGGTGTGTATATGTGTTAGTTAGTACAGCTGCAAAGCGACGCCGTCTTGCCTTCAGATTGTGCTGGACTTCTTGTGTCCAGAGATGGTTCTTGGAGAAAAAGAGGTTCTTCCTCACTCCAAGGTAATTCTAGTGTAGTAGGTAATTCTACCGGAAAAGTACTTGATGTTTCTATAAAAAATAGTTTTTGTAAGAGTTGCTCTTTATGGGAAAGACAAGAAGACACTTCAGGTTATGAAGAATGGATTGAAACGCATCAAAGTCAATGTACGTAAAATCATCAAGGCATCGCTGGAAAAATGGAGGTAGACGGTATTGTGGAAATTTTTCAACGTTCTTTTTTCTTGTTTCAACGCTATCATGAGATCATATCGTTGACGTATCACACATGTTTTTCTAAGCAATAGTGTGAAATATGTTAATGAAATATATAACAAGAAAATACAAAGCATTCCTACTTTTTTCTTTAGGTCAGTATTGTTTGTATGTGTTTATTGTGTTTTCAAACTTTAAATGCAATTATCTCAAAATAATGTTATTATTTTTAGGTCTACCTCGTAGACTTTCTCAACATCCAGCCATCGATATAAGCTAAACATTTTACAGGATGTTTCTGATATGTAGCTTCTTCTATACAGCAAGTATTAAAAATACATAATCTCAAAATTAATTAAAATATTTAAATATTTAAGGGTTTATATTTTTAATTATTACTACATAGACGTTTTAAATAATCTGCTCCGCTCATATTGCGAGGAAACATATCAGAAACATTCTCTAAAATTTTCAGACTATATCGATGGCTAGATGCTGAGAAAGTCTACGAGGAGTGGTTGAAAATAGGAAAACAGAGTATCGAAAGGAGTATCTTCGTACGAACCACAGATTCAAGATATTTAAGTTTCTAAGCGGTAAAAATCTTTGTCTTTTTACCTACTTTTGATAAAAAAAATTTTTGTATAAATTAAACTGCAATTTTCTTATTCTAGATTTTAATCCAGATCTGCCACCTTAAGTAAATAAATAATAGTTTCAAAAAAGTGGCCATTTCCAATGTTGCAACAACCTTTCTGAAAGTTTATTATGAACGTTTCCAATGGTTTTGGGAACTATTGTAGCAAACTTACTTAAATATTCAATGCTGTCTGGATAATCATTGACTACCCAGTTAGGTAAAGCAGAGCTGATGAAACATGACGTGATTCATTACTTAACGTGACTTATTGAATACCTAACTTTGTCCAAAATTACATTTTGAGGTTATGTTAGGTTCCAGAGATTGGCACTAGTACCCAACTGGTTAGGTAATAAGTCGCTGTATTACCTAACAGGGAAGGTAATGCTTACTAATGTTTTTTGTCCGCGTATGAGTAAACGATCGAAATCAGTTTTTACCTTCGAGACGCTTGTCGTAACTATCCGACATGTTTGCTGTGATGTTGTTTGCTAACTACTTCTTCTTTCAGCAATGTTAACAAATGATTTTGAAGGCTTATTTATCAATAATTAGGTACGGAATAGTATATTGGTGAACACCGTATTTTTTGTGACACTTGTATTGATTTTTCGGTTTTACGTATCTATTAAGCGGAACCAGATGTGGCCGTTCTTCGACATGATGCAACTGTCGTTCTGTTCTATTAAGAAATTAATTATGTATACCTACACATACGTTGATTTATACACACACAAACACACCCATATATATATATATACACATACACACATAGAGATATACATACATACACATATGAAATAATTATTATCGTATATTAAAGTTTTTCAGGTAAATGAAAGATAAGATAATTTAATTAATTTTAATTTAAGTCTTTACCGTACGCTGTAACATGCACGCACGCATGCACGCATGCACGCTGTAGTGAGCTCAAAAGTCTTTACCGTCCTAGGGCGGTAAAGAACATTTTTGTCGCCGGTCGGTAAACGGCCACTTCTTGTCTGCCTGAAATGCACGAAAAAGCGCGAAAATCGTGCATGTGTTACAAAAAATAACTAACTTATTACAGTGCATACGTTTTAATAATGTGGTATATTGGGGAAGAAAACTGCCACCGCGGCAGCGGTGGCGCTAGTCAGAATGTACACCCATCTATGTTATGTATTTTAACATGGAAAATTATATCTATATGTATGAAATGCCAGAGGTTGCATGGTAAATTTAAAGTCCCAATATCCAAGTAAAAATATTTTATACAACTTGTATGTAAATTGTACAGAAACATCTTTATACAAATTATATCAAATTTAAATACATAATTTTTCTATATAATATGTATACAGTATGAATAAATTTTATAAAAAATTTGTATAAAAATTTTATAAAATTTATATAAAAAATTTATTTATAGAAAACAAATAGTATTTATAACGTATAGTTGTGGTAGGAAAAATGCAGACCTATTAGAGCAAACTTAGCAATGTTAGGGTCCTTTTTGGCTCCCGTTTTGGTATAGTAGGTACGGCTCTTGTATGTTGCGTCTATTTTTCTTATCAGAAGTAAATAGTAGTCTCGTAGATATAAATCAATGTAAAGAAATATAAATACAATATCGTTACTTATACCATAAAAAAGTAGTTTTTTAATAGTATATCGACGTTCCTTATGAAGACTAGCTCATTTCAAATTTCTCAAAAACGCCTACTTCTTTTTAGAGGCCTCTTATAAAAAAACTATAACTTTTTAGATTTTCTAATTAATTAATACGCACATTTTTACATCTTTTGAGAAAATTATATTTTTTGTCTGAAATTCTGAAAATTGCTAATTTTTATAGGATATTTCTGACAAGAACTAGTATTGTTCGAGAAATCTGAAATGTGTTAGTCTTCGTAAGGGACGTCGATATTATGTACCAAGTTAAAAAGTAGCCTTTCTTACCCCGCGTGTGATTAGCAGTGCGAATCGATCCAAGCAAGCACCAGCCGAAGACGAGTACTGCAATCACACAAGGGCAAAACAAAGACTTTTCTATCATGGTAGACACAGTACTTTTTGTCACATGTATCTTGATTTCGCGAAAAATACAAAAGTATCGGTTTCTTTTGAGGAGCGGACGAAAAAATCATTACTTTTCGCTCAATTTCTTTTACCCGCTAGTCAGAAATCGGCCATTTTACGCCTGCTCTTCAGGCATGAGAAAAGACGAAAATTGTGGATGTATTACAAAATAGTATATTGTGTACCAAGGGCTAAAAGTGGGTCTTTTTTGAAGGAAGCCTTTGACCGAGTGAGGAATATGCAGTACGAGTCGCAGGCGAGCGAACATGAGCCGAAGGCGAGTGCGTACCGAGAGCCGGAGACGAGTAATGTAGACACACAAGGTCAAAAAGGCCCACTCGCTCGTGGTCGACACCATATTTTTTGTAACACATATCTGGATTAAGCGTTATTCTTATACCTATATACCAAACGTGGGCCTGTTAGATTAGAAAATTAAAAACATATGTATGGCCTATTTTACACAAATCAAGCTACTAAAATGTTTAGGCGGTCATAAACACGTGGTATCATCCGGGTGGTACCCTTTGCCTAAAGTTTGGTCTTGTTGGCTCAGCGAGTTAAACAGCTCTGAGCGGGCAAAAAATTCAAAAGTCAGCGAAAAAGTCTTTTGCGTCGTCTTATTCAATAAGCGGGCTCAACAAACTTTTTGCACACGCTATTTTTGCCGGTCGGAGAACGGTCACTTTACGCCCGATTTATAGGTAAGAGAAACGCGTAAATCTTGCATGTGTGACAAAAAGATGTTTACGATGCGCGTCGTTAATGGATGTAATATATTCAAATAATTTTCAAGTATTACTGATATGTTTTATAGGAAGGTTTGTTCATAAAATTAATGTTATGCGTTTTAACACAAAATTGCAAGTCTTTAGAATTTATGTAACTTATTAAATAAAATAGTTAGGATATACATGTGTTAGTTCTCTTACTATACATGATAATGATGAACGATTTTCGAACGAAAAATTTTAATAACATTTTCTATATAATTATAAAAATATATATTTGAATACAAACGACAAATAATTGTATTTAGCTGCTAAATAGAAAAAAATTATGAGAACTTTTGTTTTATAAGGATAGAAGTTTTAAGGAACCAGACTATTCGAAAGCGTGACAGATACGAAGCTCTATCGGCGATCCAGAGAAAATTGCTGCGAATATCTTGAAGAAGCCAATGTACCCATATTGGTGTTTATAGTTCAGGTCGCGTGTTTCGCCCATGTCTCATAGAAATTGCCGTGCACATGTGTAAGATTGTTATTCAGGCTGCGTCAAAAGGCTCGAGCGAGTCGCAGACATCCAACCAACCACAAGATTATGTGGTGTTTACCATCAGAGAATATAACGGTTTGATTCTTCATAACTTCTTAGTTAATCTGAAAAATTAAAAGACAATACAGAAAGAAAATATTCGTAAGTCTTAAAGTTAAAGTTTAAGGTTAAAACAATAATTTGTATTTTTTTAAATATGTTTTCTTAAGAAAAACAAATAGACTTAACCTTCTAGCACCTACAATAGGAACTACTCACTTTTCCGCGTTGAAATGAAAATCAAAACCCAAAATTAAGGTTGTAAATCGGTTGGATTCCCTTCACCTAGTCAAAAGGAAGACACTGGTTGACAAAATTTAAAATGGCTATAGCATAACAAGAAAACAATGCGTATGGGTAATAGGAATTCCTATGGCGTTGCTGATTTTTCCATATAAATAAGAGAAAAACATATTTTTTGGTAATTCTTTCGATGGATTCTTGCGTAAGGACACTCAAGTTAACGATCTACCATGTTAGTTATTCAAATTTAAGTAATTTAAGAATTGGAGGACATTTGGTCGAATTTAAAGAGGATCCGTCGACCCAGGACTAAAAACAGATACATATGAAACATTACATGTTGAAAGAAAATTGCCTAAGCTTCCAATTAAAAAAAAAAAAAAAAATATGGGGTAAACGACCAAAATAAAGAGAAATTAATGACCATACACTAATGCTGCTCTATTATATACAACAGAATATAAAGGAAATTATATATGTTATTTGCCTGAAAGGCACCTTTTATTCCTCATTTATTATAATAAAGTATACATATTTGCAATTTGGAGATTATTTATTTATTACGGTGATATTCCCTGGACCGTTGTATGAACCGCGTATTGGTTGTGCTCACGAAAAGTTTAATACTAGCTGATTGTTGTGTCAAAGGCGTAAAGTAATTGATCAAGTCCTTCCTCCACCTATTATAAATTACTCCAGTTACGGTATAATCATTTATTTTATGGGTAAAAACTTTATTTTTATAAAGATTCACTTTGAAAGATTTATATCCGTTAAACAAAAGTTTTCATAATTTTTTATGTTTAGAAGCTAAGTACAAGTATTTGTCGTATATTATACAGTAAAAGAATCTACTTACATAAATTCTATTGACTTGCAATTTTGTACTAAAATGTATAACATTAATTATAACATTAATAAAACCATTTTATAGGAACAAGTCAATGTTATTTCAAAATGTTATTTGAATATTTTACATCCATTAAATATAAGTATCGTAAACATCTTCGAAAAGTTCCTTTTTTTGTGGTACAATTTATGAGATTTTATTTATATTTCTTTACGTTGATTTCAGGGTGATTTGCCTGGGTGTTAAAAACGACAACTATCTTGCGTCAAAGAAAGCATCAACAACCCTATTTAGTTCGGAGGAAACAAGAGATGCAACATGCAAGCGCATAGTCAGCATAGCAAAACAAGAGAAAACTGCCGCTTATATTACTATAAATTTTGTCTTGTCACATCTACATATTTTCTACCAAAAATATAGTTTAAACGTAATATTTATTTTCTATAAAATTTGTATCCAAATTGTATACAATTATATAGAATCATATAGAATTATTTCTATATATAAATTGGATACAATCCGTATAAAGATGATTCTATATAACTATTTATAAAATATTTTTACTTTCTATTTTTAAGTATATAGTATAAACTTAACTGAAGATGTATATTAATTCTCTTCAGCCCTCAATACTGTAAAAATCTTCTTCACGTATGTATGTACGTGTTTGCCTCTCCGTTGTTGAATGCAAAGTCGGAAGGGACTGCTAGACGGGTGGGAATAATCACTGGAGTGAATAATTTACGCGAAAACTGTCTGACAAATTAGTTACGACTGCGGTACAAATGGCGCAATTTTCTTTTTGCTCGTATAGTGTAATACGTCTATAGACGATACGTACAAAGCTTACGAGTATCTGGAAGTAGTATGCGCTTCGCAAAAAACAATTATATTATATCTGCGAAGAATGAGGTATATGTAATGTTTCTGACAAAGGAAAGTTGATGCAACGTATTAGGTGCGACGATGGAACTGAGTGAATATTTTGTAATGTGATTGTCGGAATTATTTTACATAATTAAATAGTTGGAGCGATTTTTAACTACTTGTACGTATATTACATACCAATACTTATTTAAACACAATCTATGAAAAAAAATACAATTTTTTGGGAATAACCGATTTTGGAAACATAATTATCACGATGAAGTTATAAGGAGGGTGCAGGTAGTGTAGCCATCTTAAGGAACTTTCAATTCCCAGTAGATATATATTGGGTTTTGGGGCTTCGGAAACTTCGGAGACATGTTATTTGAAACTTCAACTCTAATACCTCATGAATTTTTATTTTTTTAACATATTATTCTATTTTTATGTATTAATTAAATATTTTGATAAATAAACTAAATATATTATAATATAATGTCTTAATGTTTTCCCTTTATTATTTGGAAATTGAGGTTATGTGTATATATTATTATAACAATAATACTGAATTGTTATAATAAATACTATTATTTTTATTACAATTATATATATTATAACGCATTTATTAAACTTCTTTTTAATATTTTTTTAATATTTAAAAATTAATTTATTTTTAACACAATATTTTCTAAGGATATATACATATATATATATATATATATATATATATATATATATATATATATATATATATATATATATATATATATATATATATATATATATATATATATATCCTTAGAAAATATTGTTTTATATATATATATATATGCATTTAAATTTTTACGCCGTACTGTAGATTTCGAATTTTTATCGATTATTACATTTGGAACCAAAACAATTGTGGCTCCTCCTGTCGTCCCGTCAAGCCAACAGCTTGCGACCATTAGGTTATTTCATTCCCGAAAAAAGATGACGGACGCTGGAGGAAAAGAACCGGGAAATACAAATAATTCGAATTTTAAAAGTTTAAATGACGATATAAGATACAGATACATATTTTTACTATATATATATGGGTGATTCCATGTCAAGTGAGCAAGTGACAAATTTTAATACTCTGATACTTTAAGAAAATGAAGTATTTCATTTCCAAAATATGTAAAAAAAATTTCAAACCCTTACCTCTATTGGTTCAGGGTTTATGCCAAGCTGAAAAACATGATTATTTGGATTATTTTCAGTTTTCTCAAAATGTATGTATTTTTATCTCGAGAACTATAAAAGATAAAGTACGAGTACTTTGGTCCGTGTGTTTTGGAAAGAGAATTTGATGCAGAATATGATAGTATTTTTTCCATCACCAAATTTGATGTTTTTGATCGGTCCAAATTTCTGCCAAGATACCGATGAAATTTTAAGCTAAGCGCCACATGCAATTTTGTTGACAAAATTTCAATGTTAGTTTTAGATGTATATTTTAAGATAAAACAAGATTTAGAATGGTACTATAATTCAGTTACGAGAAAAAAGTAAAAGAGATTGGCTTATTTTATCAGAAACAGAGTTATATGTTGAATTCCATCGCAGTCTAACTTTGGTTATTTCTGAGAGTTGGGGTGGGCATACAAGCGATAAATATATTACAGAGAATTCCAACTTTTTGTATCACAATCAGCCAGGGGATGTTATTCTTGCAGATAGAGGTTTTTTAATTGAAGAGTACGTTCACTTACTAGGAGCCAATTTAAAAATACCTGCTTTTACTAAAAGTGTAATTCATATATAATTAATAATCAAATAATTATAGTGCTGACAAACAATTAATGTAAAATATTGAAAATAATTTATATTTTGTTGCATGCAAGAAACAATTGTTTCCTTTTGAATGTAAGAATTCATGTAGAACGAGTCATCGGCTCACTGAGACTAAAGTTCTCAATCTAATCAGGAACCATACCAATCAGCATGCTTTGTACCGGTAACACTAGAGTCTGTATGTACGATAAAATTCTTACAGTCTGTTGTACTTTAATTAATTTATGCCCTTCGATGGTATCTATAGATTAGTAACTTGTTTATTTTATTATTTATTATTAACATAAGGTATGTAGTCTTATTTCAGTTTTGAATGATTTGTTACTAATAAAATATAGCAACTTTTTAATAATAAATTTATTAATATTTATAACAAGTTATTCAGAACTGTAGCACTTAATTCAAGAGTATGAAATATATATGTAAATATCTTTCTGCTATGGTCTATTCTATTTTAAAATAAGTTTTTTCTAAATATCATTTTATTTGTAATGTAATTTATTTACTTATGTATATGTAGTAACAATATAATAAGTATAAAAGCATCTAGAATAACATCTTTTTTTTTTTTTTTTTTATTATTTAACGTCGCCATGTTTGTGCTTCCATGTGGTGCTAATCGGCGACGGGGGTCTGCGGTGTGTTTGTAAACAAAGCACATGTAATTTTTACAGAGGTGCTTGTATCAATCGGCAGAGACTAGGATTCGAACCCGGGTCACCGGCGTGGGAATCCGACACTCTATCGACTGAGCCGCCGCAGGCCCCAAGAATAACATCTAAATAATTTTGTAGGATAAAATTTTGGTACAAAATGAATTATTTATTATAACAAAATATCTTCTTATTTATCTTTTTATTTACACTTATTAAAATAATTCAATATTTTAATATAAAATATTTAAACATATCGTTGCTGCAAATTTTACAGAACCAACATGTATTTTGTGGAATGTCTTCAAGTTGTGTACATTGTAAATGAAAGCACTGTATTAAACAATCTGGATTGGCATATCTAATCAGTTCTCCCCCATTATCAGGTTGTCTACATTCGCACCACAATTCCGACTGTACAAAGCCTTTTGATAGTGTATACCAGAATCTCAGGAATTATTACCATAAAATCACAATAATTTGTATTCGTAACATCCTTATCTAAAATTAACCAGCTTCCATCTATCACAGCAAACTGTTTGATCTTAAGATGCTTCTCTACATTGGATATGAACATTTCAGCTCAACTCATCCTATTCCACAACAATCACAGCAGACCATATCATCAGGAGTTGCAGCTATCGCAAAGTCCTTCGTTGAAATAATTAAACCGGTTAATTAAATGATTGCATTTGTATGGATACTCATTGTAGATTGTGTAATCTTGCCTGGCTGTATATTCGTGGTCAAGTCTATAAGAAACTGCTTTTGTTTTGAAGCTCATTTTTTGTGGATAGAATACTTTTTATTAAGAACAGAGAGGGTTTTTCTGTTGAAGTGCGGCATACAGACTTGAAAATTGAAGTAGTAATTCTTCGTGACCTGTACTTAAACCAATCGATGATTTTACTCTGCTTAACAGTGGCTTTTCTACAACATCTTGTTCGTCTTTAGTAATTATTGGAATCGTTATGCTCCTTAATAAGTCTAAAGAGTGTAACTGATATAATACTGGATCATGTAAGTAATTTAAGTCTTTTGGTAAATTTGTTATTTCTATAGATACTCTAGTTGTAGTATAAGACTGAACAAGTGAGAGTATCACTGCAGAAGGATTTACTGTGTTTAAAGCAACTTTATCAAAACTAAAACCAGAAGTGCAATTCAATACCATCGGCTGATGCACATTTTTTCTTACGAGTTTATTTGTTTGACACACACGACACCTTTCTATCATTTCTTGAATTTCTTTTTTAAGATTAGGCCAAAAATAGTTTTGTCTTATTCGGTTGTATGTTTTTGCTACGCCCTTATGACCATTTATAGGTGATTCATGTATATCACGTATTATTGCTACTCTTAAATCTAATTCGGGAATAATTACTAGATTTTGTCATAATATTATTTGAACTTTACGACTTTTAAAAATATCTTTGATTATATCTACAATTTCATTCTACAAAAGACCATCCAGGCAATCTGTTTTAGATAAACGAACACTAACTAATTCGAGTGATAAAAATACATTAAGTAGAGATTTGATAGCACTCAAAAATATTTCTTTATCAATACGTATATTGAGATTTTCTTTAATTGGAAGTGCTATAAAATATTTTCTTTCACACTGTGTCACTATAGCTTTATCTAACGTTATATCAATTATTTGCGGGAGATTGTTTTCTCTGACCAAAGTATGCGCACTTGAACAATGAGGTTGCTTTTTACCAGTAGCAAAATATGCTGCATTGTTTTTAGTCATAAGAAAATAATCTCGTGTTACAATTATATTACTCGCTAGTCGAGGACGATTTTGATTATCACAATTAATTTCATATTCGGCTGTTACCAGATTAGTTATGTCTAATGGCCTTACACTTTTATCAATATAATCTGCTGTCTCATTAGATTCTCGAGGTAATTGATATAACTGTTTATTGCCAGTCTCGGGAAATTTGACTCGCAATAGATCGCCTAGCGTTACTACTCGCGTATCGTTGCGTTTGTCGTTTTGTAGAGTTATTGGTCAAAAGTCGGATGCTGCAAAATCGGTTCTTTCACTAAACAAGATTTCAAATATTCAAAAGCACGATTGTAGCTATCAGTCCAATTAAAAGATGTATTTCTTTAATATATTTGAGTTCGGTTTTGCAACTTTAAAAAAATTCAATATAAAGCGTGTATAATATAAATCCCAAAAATTGCTTAATATTTTTGGGATTTTTTGTTATTGGAAATTTGCTTACAGCTTTCACTTTTTTTGGATCTAGTCTCACACCCTTTGATGAGATCACATGTCCAAAGAAAGTGACAGATGCTTTGTAAAATTGTGTTTTCGATGATTTCAGTTATCATTTACATAAGCACAAAAATTTTCTTCTGGATCATTAAGAGTTAGATAAAAAAATAGAAAATCATCCATACACTTTAAACCTAAAAGAATAAAAATTGACGTTAGGAAAAATAAAAGGAGCATTTTATTCTTTTAGAAAAGCATAAAAGTGTGATTTTATTTATTAGAGAATTTGACAATTACTTTAAAAGATTAAATTGTACAATTTATTCTTTTGTAAAGAATAAAGTTCAGCTTATATTCTTTTAAATGACTTATTGACCTTTTCATAGAGTATAAGATTTAAAGACTTCAAATTTTGTATGTTAGTTAGTTTCACCTGAACAAACAATACAAAGAAAGTGAAAAATTAAATGTTTCAATTGATTAATCACTCCCTTTTAAGTTTAGAGGTGATTGAACCATTTGACATATATATAGGTATACATATATAGGTATACATATATGCTATTTTGTGTATAAAACTCTTTTTGATAAAATTGAAATAAGATTATCTAAGGCCTTGGAAATATGTTTCTCCTTCTTTGAGCCTAATAAACTATGACACAAATTTGGAGTGTCATGGTCTTTTAGTTCTTCAGATATGATTTTTTGGTGGAATTACTCCGACTGAGGTGATCAACGACTGTCATCATTTCTTTTGGTTAAACAAGTTTCTACAGTTTTCATTAGAACTGTTAAGTAAATAAAGCTTATTTTATATGTTTAAAGTACAAGATTACATGATTTAATCAAATAATCACTCTGCTGAAAGTTTTACAACAGATTTAACAGTTTCACATATAGATACCTATGTGTTATTTTGTGAATAAGATTTTTTTTGAAAAAAATGGAAAAAAGATTGTCTAAGACGATGGAAGTATTTTTTCTTCTTCTTTAGGTCTAATAAACTATGACACTACATTTTAAGTGTTGTACACCCAACCGTTCAGTGTGTTCACTCAAATTCGAGTGTGAACACTCCATTTTTGAGAGTTCACACTGAATTTAAGCGTACACTCTCAATTTTTGAGTGTTCACACTTAACATTGAGAGATTACTCTCAATTTTTGAGTGTACATATTCAAAACTGAGATTTTACTCTCAACGTTTGAGTATTTACACTCAATTTGGAGTGTTAACTTTCAAATTTGAGTGTTACCTCCGTATTTTTCCGTAAGGATCGGAAAATTTAATTGGGTGTTTTTATTAAGGAATGTACTCTCAACATGAAAGTAATACTTAAATTAACACTTAATGTAAGGTGAACAGGTGAACACTTAATTTAGGAGTAATAACACGCAACTCTCAAGTTGAAGGTATGAAATAACACTGAAGTTAAGAGTCTATATATAGTTAAGTATTATTTTCCAGTGTTTCTTTAGTGTATACATACTCTCAATTGGAGGATTGCTCTGAAGTCGAGGGTTACACTTTCAACTTGAAGGTTACTCTCAACTTGAGTGTGGGAAATAACACTAAAGTTGAGTGTATATTTCTGTGCCAATTTACACTCAATTTGAGAATTCTACTGTGTGAAACTTCCAGTATTTTCTTTGAGTGTAAACGCTCAAAAATTGAGTGTTTTATTCGTAAGGGTCGGCAGTCTTTGGATCCCTCGGCTCACTTTCAGTTCGCCTCGGGCTGCTCGGGTTGCCTCGGCTAGGCCTGCAACGTTCTCGCGGTAATCGCCTACTTTCCGCGCTTGATACACAATATACTATTTCATATTTTCAAATCTTCTGCAATGATATTTGCAACTAAAATGATATAAATACTATAAAGTCACAAATTCTTAATGATGCATTTGATATATTTGAGGCAGTCAAAGCAATTTCAATCATTTCAGACTTATAGCAAATTCGCAAATAATCGTTTGCAACTTTAATCCGACCTTCGCTTGAGCTGCGGTCAATCTTATAAGTTATCGCTTGATTTCTTCTACTAGTCTATCGTTGCACTTATCATCATACGAAAACATGTAGTACGCGACGTACATGAATATATGCATATGAATTTACATTATCACTCTAGAATTAACTAGACAGAAGGAAAAATGAATTGATCTTCTATCCATCCGTCTGCAGAAAATATAAAAATATAATTAGGAAAAGAATAGCAATTATTTAATGATAATATTATGAAATAATTACAAAATACGTACTTTCAAGACCAATATATTGGTAAATATGCAATTGCACGTATGCGCGAAGTACAATCTCGTTCATAATGCACTGAGAAAAGAGCTTCTTGATACCAAGTACGATTCCTTAACTATGAAGTCAGCAGCTTTGAAATACAGCGAACTGAATATGTCTTAAGGTGGTCCTATAGCAAAATTTGAAAAATTTGCTAGTTACGAGATACAATTTTTTTAAATTGGTGGTTATATTTGTTATCTAAAGAGAAAGTTTTATGTAAATTTTCATAAATTTTTAGACAGTATACCCATAGTTTCCAATGAAAATTGATGTTTTTTCAAAACTATCCTTGCGCACACATAACTGTGAACTCCAAATTTTTACAATCATAATTATAAAAAAAAATAAAATTATATTGAATTTTCATTGTAAAGATAACCTAAAAAGACCACATTTTTAACTCTATTCATGGTCAACTCTTTCTTAATACATTTTTTTTTAAATCGGAGTTCATGGTTGTAATGCAAATAAGTTAAATAAGATATTCTTAAAGTTTCAGATTGATTCATTGTAACCCTATGCGCATAAGACTAGCTGAACATTGGAAAACCATAAATGGAGAAAACCGCATTTTTGAGAAATAAAAAATAATTTTCTGATGATTTTAAAACAATTTTTCTATCGCAGATTATCCATCAAAATTCTTTTTAATAATGTCTTTGTTTTCTGAAGTTTTCCTACATATTATAGGGTAAACTTAGGCACGGGTTAAGATACGATTAATTTAGGAACACGCTGGATTGTGCGCAATAAAGGTCGGAGAAAAAATACGTATAAATAACTATAAAGTTCATTAAAATGATTTCTATGGCCAATATTGCCAATACAAAATCATTTTCTGTTACAAAAATGTACAAATTATCAGAACATGAAATAAAAAAAATTGACTTTTTCGTCAAATTTGACTATAGGACTACTTCAATAGTTAGTAAATCAGACTTTCAAAATGCCTAACAAAGCCTCATTTCTTTACAGGTGTACGCACATGTCTTAATAGTTAGAAAATCTGATTTTGAATGAAATTGTTTTGCAGACAATTTCAAATGCATCAATTTACTTATAGTAAAAACATTCTCCTCTCATTATGAAATTGTAACTTATCTCCGCCAGCGCATTGAACTCATCGACGCGCCAATGCTAATTCCCAGGTCAAGCTAAGAAAATGTAATCGCCAACGGCCTCTATGCTGGCGAAAAACTCACGGCGATGCGTAAATCTATCAGTCACTCCGCGAACTCCGTCGCAAGGACTATTGTTAAGTTTTGTGAATTAGATCCTTTTTCTTCTACTGAAGGAAGAAGAAAAGAAAAAAATGTTGACGTATTTGTTGATATTGCTAGTTTTGGGGCTTACGGCTTTACATTTTTACATTAGATACAGAAGAATAGGGAGATTGGCGATGGCGATACCGGGACCATCACCCTATCCATTTATCGGGAATATGCTTTCTTTTGACATTTCATCGACAGGTAAGTTTATTGATAATTTAAATGCGTACGAAAAAAGGAATTAAATGTTTTTGTTAATAAATACGGTATAAAACTTGGTTTCTGTTATTGTCACAAAAGATTGTTTTATCTCTTAAGAGGAGTCCGTATCTTCTATCCTTGTCTAATCAGATTTTTGCTATTTATTCAAATTGTAGTTTGTTAACTGAAAAACTAAAAGTTGGCCCCAATTGGTATTAAAATAAGGAATATTTTGAGATCTTAAATAGTATCTAACATTATTTTATTTTCGAGAGAACTTCGGAACGAAGAAGCTAACCTCAATTTTCGCGTTCCGAAGTTTTCTCGAAAAGGAAATAATGTTAGATACTATTTAGGGTCTCAAAATATTCCTTATTTTAATACCAATTGGGGCCAAATTTCAGTTTTTCAATTAACAAACTACAATTTGAATAAATAGCAAAAACGTGATTAGACGAGGACAGAAGATACGGCCTTCTCTTAAGAAATGATCATTGCACGGAGAGAAAAAAATTATAACGGTTACTGGCAGGGGCTAGGACTGTCTAGTAAATCAAGAAGAAATGCCGAACTTAGTTTTTAATATTTTTAAAAAAATAAAAAGTATATATACAGTAATCATATAAATAAATAAAAATGTTTGCTCATGATTTTTTTTTCAGACATTGTTGAAAAATGAAAATATTTAGAATTATGTCAGATAGTATTTATTACCTATCAGTCTAGGACTTATAGTTAGTACATATCTACGTTCCTGTAATACATCATAGACAGTGGGGGAATAAATCGCTAAATTTTTTATTGTAGGTATCAAAATTATTAGACAGTCAAGTAATGGTTATTATTCTTTTTCTCTGAGATTACATACAAATTTGTCTTTAAGGGGGTCAGTAGACCACTTTTTCTACCAATATGTACTTGTAACTTTGTTAAAAAGATTCTTTTTTGCAAATTCCTATACATCTAGAAATTACATGTTTCGCATTTTAATGTAAAAAAGATATTTTTTGGAATTTTTAACGTTAAAATAACTTTTATTAGTATTGATAACTTTACTTTAGGTTCCTTTTAATATTGTTTGTTGAAAACGTAATAAAGAAATTCGATTATTCACAAATTTTCTTACAACTATTAACTTTTAGAATTTTGTTGAATTAAAAATTCAACGAATAAAGTTTGAAACCGTCAATTTTGTTTCATACCCAAGTACGGTCTCCTCTAAAGGTGGGTCTCTGGTAATTTATAATGATTTTTAATAATTTAAAGTTTCCACTAATAATATTCACTTTTCATTCTTTCTACATTGAAAATAATTTAATTTATCTATTCTACTATTATATAAATACATAAATAATTGTCTTCGAAGTCTAGAATTTGGACATAAAATCGATTCTAGTATATACTGAGTAGTGATACTTTTTATAAAAATCCTCTGCAAGAAACTATGTCTTTTTAAATAAAAAAATTTAAATGTACTAGTTTTTGTCGAAACCTCGAAGTAACGTTGAAATCCTTGTAAATTCATTAAATTGATGAATATTGATCCAATCTTGTGTATGTCATATTAAGATCTCCTGACAATTGGGAAAATAAATTAAGAAAAAGTTATAACGTGTTAAATTTGCTTTACTGTTTTATGTTAAAGTAATAAGAGATGAAAGGATACCGGCGTTAATATCATGTTGTCACAATAATTTTGGAGCGCTAGATCTTCATCAACTTCCAAAACATTCAAAAAAATCAATCAGCTCACAAAGAAAGTATCACCTAATCTATCAAAATATGGTATTATATTTAATGCGTACTTCATCTAATAGTTAGATAATTCATGTAGATAAGTTTCGTTAAGATCTACCTATTCGCGCAAATACCGTTTTAAATATTGTAATACGGGTGTGGCAACATGATTGGAACGGCTAAGGTTGATCGTTGAATATTAAAATGAAAAGAATTAGGTGAAGGCGTAAAGAAAACGATATAAAAATGCTAATTAAATGTGTTTTCTTTAGATGGAAAAGTATAAATTCGTATAAATTATCGATAAAAGTGATTTTACGCTATCGAATCTGCTGAGTACGGGATTATTAGCTCATGGATATTATAGCATCATACTTGTTTATAAAATCCCTTTTTTTATTATAAAAATGGTTTTAAATGAAATTTAATACATTTTATATACTTAGAAAATAAAAGAATTAATTTTACATGTTATATAGAGATTAGAACTGATTGATTTTTCTCTCGTAATTACTTTTCTCAATAACTTTCGTGGATAATTTTTTATTTAAATAATTTTTTTGTATGCTTTCTATTTTAGTACTACTGAATAAAATAGGTTAACTTTCATCTTGAAAAGCAATACTTCAGATGATGAGGTGCGCCACCCAAGCCGCTTCTCACCTATCTCAATTTTACTAAAACATACTGAATAATTTGAAATCAAATGCTAAAAAATTGATAAAATAAAATAAAAAAATTGATAAAATAACATAAAAAATTGATAAGATAAAATAAAAAATTGATAAAATAAAATAAAAAATTGATACAGGGTACTGCGGTTCCTTCTCCAACAATTTTTCTCAGGATAGTTGATAAAGTTATGAAATTATCTATTGGCTGCTTCCAGGTTACTACTGTTGCCCCTTCAACAGTCCTTCTAAGGATAGCGGAAGAGTCTGGATTTCCATCAGCCTTTATCAAGGCGACCCCAGATTTCTTAAACACCCTTCACTACCCTCTCTCGACGTTTTATTATTTATTTATTTGTCAGCAGTATGGCAACAAGTAAGAGTGGAGCTACTGATGAATCAAAAAAAGTACACTCTAACAGATGTGCTAATCCTCTAGAAAGAATGGTCATGTTGGTAAAAGTTTGAGGACAATACCACAGAAATATGTCAAAATTGTCGGAAATCATGTTACCAAATGCAGAAGTATGAAAAGTCATTGAGCAATGTTACTAATGAATCGAATTACTCTGATGAAAATGAAAACGTATCACCAACTAAGAAACTATGTCTTCCAAGGTAATAGCAATTGGAAGAGCTACATTCTACATGGCCATGGATTTCATATATGGAATTCTACATGGTCTAAAAGAGAAATTTAATAGTTTACCAGAGAATGATACGGTCAGAGTATCTAAACTTACAATAGCACCCAAAAGTTGAAGTATTCAGCAAATTTGTACAGTTCTATTTTATTATCGTTCTGGAGAACAAATAAAGCATCGTAGCATTGTTTTACTTGCAGACTGCATAAATCATGATACAGGGCGGTGTATATGATGCAGAAAAAGGGTAATACCGGAAATTAAAAAAGTAGGGGAGACCGGGGCTAATTTAAACGCTTCATGTTTTTAGACTTTTATTTTTAACCATTTTATGAAAAATAATACTATTGCCATTAATGTATATTTATCAAGTAGTTGGTTGTAACTAACTATTTTAATAGTTTCAGCCCCTTATTTAGTCACTTACTATGTTTGTTTTTAGTTTTAAGAACATGGTTCACTGCCCAACTTAATCCCGGTCTTCCCTATGTCCAAAAATGAAAAGTAGTATGTTGTGTACCAAGGGCGAAAAGTAGGTCTTCTTTTTCCCGTGAGTGAAGTTTGAAATAATGCAAATACATGAGGTTAAAATCCCTCTCGCCCGTGGTGGACACCATATTTTTTTGTAACACATGTTCCAATTCTTATGCCTACAGAGCAGAACTAAAGTGTGCCAGTTTTCATCACGGCACAAACACGGACCTGTTAGAATAGGAAATTAAAAACATATATATACGACCTATTTTACACAAATCAGGCTACTAGAGTGTTTAGGCCCCCCTAAATACATGATATCATCCGAATGGATTCCACGGTTATAAACACCTTTAGGCTGATAGGCTAATAGATTATAAAAACTTATTATTCATATTTATTTAGGGTGCAAAACATTAAATCTTAATATTTATTTTCCAGCTAATTTTTATAGTTCCGTAACCTCAAATTGATATTTAACAATAATCTTCATAAATTGTGATCAATCTTTACGAACATTTGTAGGACAGCACTATATAGAATCGATCAAAATTAGTTCGATGTATTTAATTCGAAGGTGTACATTTAAGGTGATACTAAACCCTACTGTTACCAGCCAAAACAGGGAACCACTTTTCTTGTTTAATTTTCAATTTTGACAAAATATCTCTCTGAAGAGTAGTTGTTTTTGATTGGGACAACAACATTTCAGAGAGATATTTACTAAAAATTGAAAATTAAATGAATATAGTGAGTCCTCGTAGTTGCCGGTGGATGGTGGGTTTAGCATCACCTTAATATACACAACAAATTAATCAAATTTCCAAGATAGGTAGATATTTTGCGCCAAACTATAAAAACACATTTTTATATATTATAGATAAAAGATCGAAATAATTTTTGAAGAAGAAGATTTCCCAAATTCGGACTTAGAGTATCACTCGCAATATCACTACTGAAAATCAATGATTTTATTTAATAATGGTGCGTATACTATTTTTCTCAACGCCGGGACGAAAATACCATATTTCATTTTGGTCGCCGGGAGGGAATGTGGTACTTTCGGCCCGGCGTTGAGAATAGTATATTACGCATCTAGGGAGGAAAAGTATTGGCTAGTCCATAGCACGTGTAAATTGCCACCAGAGCCTAAGGCGAGGGTGGTAAACACGTACTATGGGGTAGCCATTTTTCCTCCCGTGGTGCGTATACTATTTTTCACCATACTCGGACCGAAAATGACACATTTCAGTTTCGGAGCCGGGAGGAAATGTGATACTTTCGGCTAGGGTATGGTGAAAGAAATTTTTCCGGAGTTTTTTTAAACACAAATATCAAATAAAAAATTCTTGATACGTTAAGTAACTTTTTTGTTGTTATCAACAATATCTTTGTTTATAAAAGAATATAGAAAAAATTTTTTGGTATATAATTTCCTGTTTCATTGCCATGTACTTTCATTGATTATACCAAGCTCTTTTATACTACGAAATTTTTTTTATAATACTATTTAATGGCTAAAAAATAAGAGAAAACTCTATTGAATGCCTGATTTTAGGAACAGTCAAGATATAGGCACATTTCCTTTATTAAACTATTCAAATAATACGTTTGGTTTTTCTGTCTATCTTCTTTTTGTATTATATTAATCCATATAATAACATATCTTACATAAATTGTTTATTTCTTAGTATCTCTATGGCAGGTGCTGCGTAAAGTTTCCAACGATTACTATCCCATCACGAGAGTATGGATGACTACAGAAGTTTTATTCAGTATTAGACATCCAGACGATTTGGAGGTAATGTAATTTTGTATACAAAACTATAATATACATAAGATATATCAGTGTATTACTTTCTCGTATTAGATTTTTCTAACGAGCCAGAAGACTATAGAGAAAGGTTGGGTATACGATTATTTACATCCTTGGTTAAGAACTGGTCTTCTGACAAGTACAGGTAAGGGCTTTAAAAATGCGTTCAGCATCATAGACATATTTAATTTCTAAAATTGTTTCGATATCCAGGTGAAAAATGGCGACAACGACGGAAAATTTTGACTCCAGCTTTTCATTTCAATATTTTACGAAAATACATGGATATCACGCGCGAACAGGGAGAGAATCTCGTTAAGTTTCTTCGCTCGGAGGGCAAAGAGTCGATTCAAAGTCTTATTCCTTTTTGTTCAAGGTTTACGCTCAACATTATTTGCGGTAAATCTTTGTATGATAATTTGTTAGTAAATATGAAAAGTATACAAAACATATATATTAAATATTTAATTTTATTCTATTTTAGAGTCAGCGATGGGCGTTGCTTTAGACTCATTAGATACGAAAATAATGAAAAAATACAAACAGGCCATTTATAAAATTGGCGAAATCACCGTTTACAGGTAAACAAAGTACCTAACTTCAACAAACTACTTTTCATTTAACTTACGAAATCGCTTAAAATATAACTTTGTAAAATAACAAATGATGGATAAACTGAGATAAGAAGAAAAAAATTGATATGTAATCAACAGTTTGTGTTATAATATATACTAAGGTATATTTTATAAAAAATTTAAAAAGATTCATGAAAATTCAATTTTGTAAATTGTTTTACTTAAACGTGTATAACTTTGTTAAGACTGGTATCGAGTTTTGACATCTGATAGGTTTTAAAACATTCTTACAATTAGGTAGAAAGATTAGGAAAATTTAATAAAATTTCTTTTTATTTCTTGGTCAAATAGCACTAGACCACACTTTTTTCAAACGACTTTTTCTCAGCGAAAAAATTGTTTATTCACATTGGAACTTTTATGTATTCTTCAGAAATGTTATCTAGCTTCAAATAAAACAAAAAAAAAATTTTTTCATAAAAGTGAAACAAAAAATTTTTTATGAACAAGTTAAAATAAAAACTATTTACAAAGTCAAAAAAACATTAAACAAATGTTTATTATTGATAAACAAGTCACTCCAATCGCTTTTAGTATTTTAGTATGTATGTATGTCTACAGAATTCCCAGACCATACATATGTGATTGGATGCTGAAGTTGGTGCCTTTCTTGCCTATCAATCGGCATCAAAAGAAAGCTCTCTCGACTCTTCATGAATTCTCGACCAACGTAAGTTGCAAAAATGTACCTGAATACTGCAAATTCAGTATCAGTTCAACTAGAAAGAGGATATCATAACTTTTGGGAAACAGATTTTGATGAGACTTTTGGAGGTGTTATCTGATAACTAAAAACAAAGCTCAGCACCCGTTGTTACTATCAATGGACCCATCCAAACACGCTTATTTTAGAAAGAAATGGTACATTATGCCGTATAGTTCATGTCAGAAAAAATATTTAATTTAAGATTCACTTCGTATAAGAAAATTGTTCTGTTCCAAAGTTATGGACAATCAAAGATGGTAACGGAATTTAAAGGAGATATTGACACATTCCAAACAAAATATGTTTTCTAAAGATTGCGCACTCATTCTAAAAATCTTAAAAATATAATTTGTTCATCATTCATTTTTTATCAGGTATTAAAAGAACGAAAGGAATATCACGACCGCACTGGAAACAAATACCTACAGGGACTCACCGATGAGGTCAAAGTATCGGATGATGATGTATACATGGGTAATGAACGATATAATTTGCAAAAAGATATTTTAAACAATTTTGAAGATATTTATTTTCTTTTATTAATGATTTCAAAAATCATTGTAGGGCGTAAAAAGAGATTAGCTATGCTTGATCTTCTTTTATCAGCGGAAAAGGATGGTTTGATAGATGACGAAGGAATAAAAGAGGAAGTAGATACTTTCATTTTTGAAGTGAGTGTTACAATATTTTAGATTATTAAAAAATATATAGGGTACTTGTCCATATTTATGAGCCTGTCCATATTTGTGTGCCTTTTTTTTAAATGTAATTTGCAGCGATTAAATCATAAATGAATCATTAAAACTATTTTTAAAACTAAGATAAACTATTAAGTTAGAGTTTACAAGAGTTACATGAAAGTTTAAAATGTTTTTCATAGAGTTACAATTTTTTTAAACATATGAATCATAATTTGGTGGTTTTACTTTGTTTCCTAGTCTAAAATGATAAGGATTGCTTGACTTTTCAAAACTTAATTTAATTATTCGGACGTGATTTATGACAAACAAAATATTTATTATATCATAAAATAAGTCAATTTAATATTAAAAAATGTGAAATGAACATTTTAGACTCAGTTTATTAATTTATTAATGAATCCAGTAATACCACGACATTTTCGAAGTTTGTCCGTACGGAATAACCTCACTTCTGTTTGTAGAAGGGAAAAGAAGTTTTCGCAAGCTTTATTTTTTCCAAAGCTGTTATTATGGAATAGTGCATAATAAATCATTGTCATTGTATCAGTTTGCATGAATTTAGATAATTTATAGATTATGAATTCTGTGTCAAATATTTAGTTTTGTTCATAATATCTCTGTGTCTATCACATTTATTAATTTCAAATATTTTGAAACTTTATTTATATTTATTAATTATTAATTGAAAACTACCTAATTACAATTATTTATTATAATATTTCAAAATAATATATAAATAAAAAATAATAATAATAAAATTATTTAATTAAACTTATTTTAAGTTATCTTATACTTAAACAAAAAATAGATTCCATTAATATTAATATTTAGCAGTAATTATAGAAATAATTAAAATGAGACTTCATGAGCACACTAATCGGGGGCACAGTTTTTTGAGCAGGCACACTAATGGGGGGCACAGAATTGTGGACACGCACACTAATACGGGCAGATTGGGCACAGTAATACGTTATAGCCCATTGAAGAAGCACACTAATATGGACCAAAACCTTTTTTTTTATTTCTAATATATATCTGTATGAATGCTTAATATATTCAATTAAAACAAATTCCATCTTAAACACGGAACGTTAGAATACCTATATAAACTTCAATAACAAAGATTAAAGCTATATACGTTCAGTAATCAATTATTAAATGCAAAAAATGTTTCATGGCACACTAATACGGACAAGTACCCTATATATATTTAAAATATTTTATTGGCTCATCTAAATATTAATATTTGTTGTAGGGCCATGATACGACTGGAATGGCCATGACTTTCACTTTAATGTTGTTAGCTGAAAACAAGGATGCTCAGGTAATACATTTTAATGTATCTAGAATACAATGTTAATCCTTTCGGTGATCGTGTTCTTTTTAAAGGACATTAACGTTTTCACTTACAAAAGCTTGGAGGGGTAAAAAATTCCCAAAAGCAGCATGCCGTAAAGGGAAAAACAATTATTGTGAATTATAAATATGCTCGAAATTCGTAATCAGCGACCCATAAAACCCCTAATACAAACTAAAACATAATAGTCTGCAAGTACGTGGGTTTGTGCCTTTTAAGGGGATACCAGATATCGACAGTTTTTCGTTTTAATCAATGAATAAATGAGATTTTCAAATTTCGTGAACATACGCACAATCTATTATCACTAAGAATGTGCGTACGTTCGTAGAATTTCATTAAAGTAAAATTGTCGGTAACTGGGTATAAGGTATAGGACTTCGCTCTCCCCTTAAGGCGTTAATTGAATTTTTATAATCGTACATTTCTATAGGAAAAAGCTAGAGCTGAAATAGGAGAAATACTGAGTAAAACTCAAGGGAAAATGGAATTAACTGAAGTACAAGAGTTTCAATATCTTGAGCGCTGCATCAAGGAATCGTTGAGACTTTATCCACCTGTACCTACAATATTTCGTCGTGCAAACGAAGATTTACAATTGAGTGAGAAATTTAATTCTATGTTCATGAAGTATTTTTAAGAATATTTTTAACATAATCTATTGTTTCTAGAACACGGTCTTATTCCTCGTGGAGCGCCAATAATCTGCCACTTCTACGATCTTCACAGGGATCCGAATTACTGGGACGAGCCAGATAAATTCAATCCCGACCGATTCCTCACTGAAAATGTCCAGAAACGTCACCCTTTTGCTTACACACCCTTTAGCGCGGGATCGCGCAATTGTATAGGTAATTTTATTCAATTATCATCATATAAAAGCTTTAAAATCATGACTATTATAAATATTAATACGTCAAACTGAATTTTAGGTCAAAAGTTTGCCCTGCTCGAATTGAAATCGATAATTGGCCGAATTCTGCAGAATTTTTACTTGGAACCTGTTACGCGGTTAGCCGACGTAAAGTTAATGGCAGATTTAGTACTTCGGCCTTCCGAATCTGTTCATTTAAGATTTGTACAAATCGAAAAAAAAGCGTAAATTTTATTAAGCATTTCATAAATATAGGTAAGGGGCCGTTCATAAATTACGTAAAACATATAGGGGGAGGGGTGTACAATTATCTTACGTATTCTTACAAGGTCGGGGGGGGGGGGGGGGGGGACTTCGTCTTACATATTTCTATTTTAATTTATACGAATCGAGCTATACTTTTATTTCTCTGTTTTGAATTGAATTTATGCGATGACTGTCAACTTCATCGAAATAAGCTGTTAAGACTTTGGTGATAATTCGTGCACCGTCAATAAACTATGAAAAGTTTTGTATAAGAACAGATGTACGAAGGAAGATGCAAACATTTTCATTTATTTTCAGTATCGTTGAAGTCTTAATACTTTTACAAGTCATGTAATTAATTATAATGTAAAAATGTTTTTATTTATCAATATAAACATATGGTTAATTGTAATGAAAAAATGTTTTTACATGTAGATATAAAAATACAATTAGCGGCATCATTGCCGGGGTCCGGTGGTGAGCGAGTGGTCGATCATCCAAGTTAAGCAGCGTTAGTCATGGTTAGTACTTGGATTGGTGACTGCTCGGTAACCCCGTCCCAACATTGATGTTTTCGCAGATGGGGAACGAAAATTTAGGTGTTTTCGGGGTTAAGAAAGGTGCCTAAGTTTGATTTACCTATCGGCTGATTCCTGGCGTGGGTTTTCTTGGTTTGTCAAGTTTTCCCCACGTCATAGGGTGTGGCCCTGGGTGAATGCGGGAATTCAGTGGGGTATAAAATCAAACACTCCCACACATAGGTGGTGGGAGTGTCCCATAAAAGGGCACTAAGTGCCTATACGGGTTGATAGAGAAGAATAAAAAAAATATAGAAATACAATTAATTATAAACTTAAAAATATAATTAATTACAATTGTAAACTGTGGTTTATTATATTGTTTTATTTTTTAATTCCTTAAAATCTACAACGTATATCGTATTAAGGAGTCACATACACGATACATCTTAAATCTGAAATAATTATTGGTTCTTTTAGTGCTTGATGAAGACATTTTTAATAAAAATTATACTCATATAAAACATTTATCCTTTTCTTACGCATATAATGTACTATTTCAATGGAAATAAAGACCCACATATACATTACAGGTACAGAAGTTAGGCGTTTAACTTTTTATGATAAATTCACGGATACAGTCCAGTTGTCGTAAAGTAGCATCTTCCTGCAAGGCGATGTCAATTTTTCAAGTTTTTTTCACTTCGTTTTGACACTGGCTATCGTCACTAACAAAATCTTGAAGACCGAAAACGTACAAAAACTATAATCAGTCATTTAAACACAGAACATCATTAAATGTTTATTACTAATACACATTAAAATTGTATATAGCACTAAAAGAGTGTCTTAGAATCTGAATTTCTTTCCGATTTTGGTAGTGACTATTGAATGATGATAATTTTTATGTTTAAATGTTGTTCGGAGCTAAATTAGACCATATTTCCATGTATTTAGATATGGGTGATTCTTTGGGATATCGATAACAAAGAGAAATTTATTTCGGCAAAAATATTCCTTTTAGTATTTTGCCATTTTGCGACTGTGGCAGTCACTTTTGTACTGAAAAAAGCTATCTTCATGATTATTGAAGTAATGGATCGAGTGATCAAACCCACTTTTTTCAGGATTTTAAGTTTTAAAATGACTTTAATTAATCGAAAGGGACATTAAAAGGTTATAGAACCATATTTTATGAAAAATTCAGAAAATTTGCTCAAAAATCCTTTGTTGTTCTTTTTTAAAGACATTTTATTTATTTAAATAAAAGGAGGTTGAAATTTCCTAAAAAATGTAAAAAAATGACTACATATTCATATTTACCCTTAATCAACTTTGAACCTAAAGGTTTCAAAATATCTGAAAAAATTCACATACATTCTATATACCAAGAGGAACATTTTTACGCAAGAAATAAAAAAAATTTTGATTTGATCTCTATTTCCCAGAGAATTACCCATATATTTCCTATAAAACAATTTAAGTCCACTTAGGTGGTGTTTCTACAGAACGGCTCATATACCTAAGTAATATATACATACTTTAATATGGTATAAAATGTAAGAACAGTGAAATAAAACAATATATATATATATATATAGCCGAAAACAAGGATGCACAGGTGATGAACTTTTAACCTTTAGTGTCTGAACTGTACAACTTTTGATCATTTTAATATTATTTATAATATATCCCAAGTAATCATTTCTTTATTTCTACACATCATTAACAATATGTTAGCACAGCATATACCTAATATTATCCAATGATTCAAGTCGAACAAAGATGACAAAATGCCTAAATGGTTATGTCCGAAGAAAACAATTTTTGTATTCTTACTAACAAAACATAAACGCCGTTTAACTTGTTAAACCTCATTTGTGTGCCTCGTTCTGAAAAAAAGTTATGGCACTTTAGATATGTGTCGGAATTCTAAAAATCTTCTAATTAAAGCTAAGTTATTACTTTAGCAGTTACGTTGTGTTGTAAATCATCGATTTGAAATTCAATTTTTTTTTTTTTTTTTTTAACGTCGCCATGTTTGTGCTCCCATGTGGTGCTAATCGACGACGGGGGTCTGCGGTGTGTTTGTAAACAAAGCACATGTAATTTTTACAGAGGTGCTTGTATCAATCGGCAGAGACTAGGATTCGAACCCGGGTCACCGGCGTGGGAATCCGACACTCTACCGACTGAGCCGCCGCAGGCCGAAATTCAATTTTTATCTTCACTAAAAAAAACAGAGAAAACGACCCGTGTCACATTTATGTCCCATTGATATATTAAAATTAGAACGTGTAATACACAATTATTAATAAAGTGATTCGTTAAAAAAATTTAGCTATACTATGGCACATCTACAATTTTGTCTAAAATGGTTTGGTTCAATGTGTGATCACATCTTATTATCCTATAATATAGAAACTAAACGGTGTTTACGTAATTTAGAAATTTTAAATATTTAGCTCGTATGAAAATGTACTATCACCCAAAAATAACCAATTTAGTATATAATATAGAAACACAATGCTATTCTTATCGGAAAAGATGACGATCCATAAAAACAAGGCACGTGCATCAATTCTTTTCATAAATGGCTTTAAAAGTGCGCCCACGAATTTTCAATTATGGCTTCAATTTTTATTTAAAAAAATGTTGTATGCAGAAATGTAAAAGTTTGGTGGATTTGCCTATATCTAGAACAAAATGATAAGTGTATTGAATAATTGTAATTGAATTTATGGACAAACATTTATATAGAAAAAAGCTAGGGCTGAAATAGAAGAAATACTGAACTTCAAGAGCTTCATCATCCCAAGCGTTGCATCAAGGAATCGTTGAGACTTTACCCGTTTGTATCGACGATTGTCCGTCGTGTAGCTGAAGATTTACAATTGAGTAAGAGTTTCAATTTTATTTTAGATCTCAGAAGTACAGTGGATTCTCGAAAATCACTTATATCGAACGGTCATATATCAAGACTTCATTATATGTTTAAGAATAGTTTCGACATCATCCGTTGTTTCCAGAACACGGTCTTCTTCCAGCTGGATCGAACGGGATCTGCCACTTCTACGATCTTCACAGAGATCCGAATTACTGGGACGAGCCAGAAAAATTCAATCTCGACCGGTTCCTCCCTGAAAATATCCGAAAAACGCCATCCTTTTGCGTACACACCCTTTAGCGTGGGACCGCGCAATTGTACACGTAAATTTGTTCAGTTATCATTATATAAAAATTTCAATATCATGACTATTATAAGTATTAATACGTTAAGAATAATTTTTAGGTGAAAGGTTGGCTTTGCTGGAATTGAAATCGATAATCGACCGAATTCTGCATGATTTTTACTTGGAACCTGTTACAGGAATAGCCGACGTAAAAATATTTGTAGATATAGAAATTCGACTTTCTGAATCTGTTTATGTAAAGTTTGTAGAAATCGAAAAAAAGCAAGTGGAATAAAAAATTTATGAATAAAGGTAATCAAGACATTTATAGTGAATATATTTTTTCTAATAAATATATTTATTACTTTAATCTTTAGCAGGGTAATTTTATAGTAAAAAAGACTTAAAAAAGATTCAATTGAATTGTGTTAAAATAACAAAGAATGTGAAAATTACCATAAGTATACCTGCAATAATTAAAAATTTGTTTTATAAAACTAATCCATAACAAAATATAGAATATTAATAAAGAGTATGTTTTTAATAAACGCCATAAATGCATTTCATCTCCGATATAGCACTAATCGATTCGTATCGAGTTTTGTCAAAACTGAAATCTATTCTGCGTGCACCAAAAAAGAAATCGCTTGATGCTAACAAAAAGCTCGCATCGTCTGTTCGGGTAGATAGAAAAAAAACGAGATGGATAAGAGGCAATGTGATTACAACAGAGCTTTTATTTCATACGTTTCCACTGAAAATCAGCCAACTACCAATATTTTTTTGTTGTTTTACATATCTGTATACAAAGCTTTTCGCTCCCACATTACGGGAGCGGACGAAATTCCGGTTAGTAAAAAGCTCGCATACATATACATTACAGAGCTTCCTTCGTGAAAAAAGAAAAACAAGAAGTATAGAAGTAGAATATTCTCTCTCTCTCTCGACGCTCGCTTACTCTGCCTATTTTCTAGCCCTGACGACTCGGTTTGCTTCGCGTGCGTGCACCTTTCGTCCTTTCCCACGCGGGTAGGGAGGGGGAAGACCAAGGCGCCGGGACCGGGGCTCCGTTCCTCCGGACGCGGCTCAGGCGGCCGCAGGAACGAAACCGCGCGCGAGTCTCGCGGTCGAGAAATCGGTAGGTTAAGGCCGTTCAGCGTAGAAAATGACTTTTTAGTTGAAAAAAAGCTTGATAAATTTATAATCAGCAAAGTAGAATCTGCTTACTATCTTCTAAACAATGTTCCCTTTTTTTTCTCTTTCTTTTTAATACAAAAGACTGTATTTTTTTTGTGTAGCAATTGTTCCTATTATTGGATAATAGGATAATTGCATCGATTCGAATGTATATTCACCGAACGGCCGAATTCCGATTCTCTGCAGACTCACAGGCCCCGAGCGAGCGAAATTGCATATCACTTTTTTTTCAACCAGCGTTCTCGAAACGCGTAAATTGTACAAGTAAAAAAAAATCGTGATTCGTAAAATCGTGCGTTTGCGCGTGTGTCTGTGTTAGCGGCCGTATCAAAAATAGAGAGCAAACGACGCGCGACACCCGTGTTTATTGTGCAAACTGAGTGACGCGCCCATTTTTATTCGAGAATCGCATCGCAAACGTTACAATGACAATCGTCCGCGAATTCTCGCAATAAATATGCCTTTCGAGGATCTTGCGGGTGCGCTATACGCGTAAGGCGCGAAAATATCATAGGAACAATATTTGGATACGACGTATAGCCCCCAGGGGAGCGTATTAATATTATTATTACATTATTATTATTGTTACGATATTGTTACGTTATATTTTATAGGAGACGCATCTTTGGTGAACGCGGCACTGAGAAAGCGGAAGCTTCGCGCTTGCGATTTTTGGTTACTTCTTGCGATATAGCTTTTATTTTTTTGTAAAAGAGATCGAGAAAAGTTTGTTTTATATTCGTATAAAAAAAAAAGATAAAATTTTCTTTCTATCGCCGTTTGTTCCAAGATATATTCATTCCTCGCTTAATTTGGATTTCGAAATGAATACCTTGATAATTTGGAAAGACTCGCTTACATACGTAGATATGACACGCAGGGAATGTTTGTGTGTTGCAAAATATAAAAAACGACGTATAATATAAAAAAGAGATTGCAAATCGATGTTTACTTGTGCTCGACTTTTTCACGCGCAAGTATAATAAAAAGTCATAAATCGAAACTGAAGCTTCCTTTCTCCGTGCGATTTGGTATTCTTGCATATACATTAAGAAGGAAAATAGAAACGAAAAAGTAAAAGGAAATGATAAAGAAGGACCGATTATATACGTTCCTGTACAGAACAGATGCTTTTTTCAGTTTCATTTTGTACGATTAAAAAAAACAACGAGACATAAATAATAAAACTTTAAGAGCTACGCATCACAATGTGGTTTACATCGGGGAATTCGTCGTACAATCATCTTTAGGATGACTGTGAAATAACAGCCTTTTGCGAGAAAACGTTTTTGCGCGATCGCGCCTTTAAAAAAAACACTAAAACGCGATCGCGCCGCGTTTAAAAATTATACTACTAAAAGAGAGAAAAAAATACGTCGAATCATTTTGTTCGTTTGGTGAAAGTAAAATTAAATTTAAACTAGTTAAAAAAGACGAGTGAGATTGCGATCATAACTTAAAATATTAAAAAAATTCAAGCGTATTACAGGTAAAAAATGCACATCGACTAACGAAATGCACGAGTGAGAAAGTTAAATAAAAAGAAAAAAATCGCTCTAAGTCAGCTGTTACAACACAACCAACGTAAAGTTGTTGACGATCAACGAGCTATTATCAAAATTTTCATTTTTTCTCTTTGTTCAATTTGAGATTTTCCATGATTCTTTTTGTTTGTTCGAGGTAAAAAGCAAATGCAAGACTATCAACGTGGATCACCTAGTGCGTATCGCGACAACATATATAAGCCACAATCAAGGCTTATATCGTTTTTTTCGTTCGTTTCACGACTTCATTAAAAAAATCGTACAATGATAATATTCATTCACACTGGTAGAACCCAAAATAGTAACTAAACAAAGTAGTAATAAGAAAGAAAGAAAAAAAGATAAAATAGAAATAAAATTATGTCCAATTCGCTACTGGTCATCTAAGACTCTATTCTACATCACAATAAAAAGTATTATCATTGTGTATTTTTTTCTTATTGGTTTATACTTAAAGAATTAAGGCATACTGCGAATTCTGCATGTATTTCGCCTACTGTCTACGGCGTTTATAGATGACACATCCGATATAAGTTTCCGTTTCGTATATTTCGTTTTTCTCGTTTTAAACACAAGCGTGATAAAATAAATACGGTTATTATATTAATAGCGATCTGTTTTTTTTTCTTTACCTGATAAATAACAGATAGAAAAATGAAGTTTTTTTCTATACTTTGGCGTCGGTCGAATATCGAAGTGACTCGTTTATCATCGATGAGCATTAAAGACTTTTCGAAAATTATATAACATGAAGAGAAAAAAATCGAGATTAATCGATTACGCGTTAACATTGTTTTCCATTTTGTCTGCACCTACGTTTTTTTTTTCATTTTCAGTCTTATGAAGATCTATGCTATCATTCGTTGAGAGCAGTGATGTGGCTCGAAATATAGAGTTTTCGATATATTTTGATTCAAATATAGTTTACAAGGAATCATCGCGATTTTTCTTTAGTGATTTTTTCGTTATTTTATCGATAACATTTATATCGATATAAAATTTGTTAACGAGATTTTTTTTCAGGTAACGTTTTCTGTTTAAAAACGTTTTTGCGTTTTCGTATGTGTGATTGGATAAGGCACGAAAAAGTATTTGCATTATACATACTAAAGATGAATTTATCGCTCGGGAAGATTGTAAATTTAAGAGAAAACTCCAAGAAGATAAATAGTTGATTTCTTTGAGTAGATTGTTTATTTATTGCCTTTTTTCCTATTATTTACTTCGTATCGTTAAACGGAGTTTTATGAAATGTTGCATTTTTCCGGTATTATGCAGTCTCGAAAAAGAGCATCTCGCAATAATAAAAAATATAATTTTTTCGAAGACTTGTTGCAGTTTTCTCTTAAAAATATTTGCATTATACTTTTACATAATTGACAAGTGATACTCGATTATTTTAGATTCTTAGTTTGTACATTAAATAACGTACGGCGATTAAAATGTGAAATCCTTAAGTAAACCTTGCGAAATATCGAATACCGATTCTTCGTCAACGGACTAAACGATTCATTTTGTACATAGAATTTTTACACAGCTAGTGTGCCCAACTGTCAGAAAAAAACCTACCGAGATTAAATACAATTAACTTTGGAAGTATCAAACTAGACGTAGTGTGTAAAGTAGTATTACAATAATTTACATTCACAGCCAATAGTTCTCTATATCAGAATAAAAAATATTCTTCAACATTTCTTTCATCATCATCGGTGACTCTATCACCAAAAATCACGTCTTGGAAAAATCAATATCAGATATGGCGTTAGGTTTACTCATTCTCGCCTTCACCTACACTGAAGAAAAAAATTAAAAAAAAAAAATAATAATCCTCTGCCGACTGTAAAGCGGCCGACTACGAAGGCACTCACCAGCACACGATCCCCATCAATCGCCGACGGTCTCCTTCGTACATCATCAACCGGTCGTTCGTCGTATCATATAACAACAAAACAAAAAGCAAAAAAAAAAGAAATACGAGTTCTCTCTTTCCCAGTGAAAAGAAAGCAGAAAACGCCTCGTGTGCGCGTCGTCCCTTGCTGCGAGTTTTACTTTGGTAATGACTAGGTCATACTATATACCGCTACATACCGCACGGGGGTATTCACGCATACGTACACTGTATACATCGTGCGCTCGGATCGCGCGCGCTATTATGGCGTACACACCACCTCCTCTCTCACTTCTATCCTCGTTCCAAAATACAATCATCATGTGTGTGTGTGTGTATGTGTGTGTGTGTGAGTGTGTGTATATTGCGGGGGCTAACCAATCAACAAGAAAAAAAAAGAAAAGAAAAGAAGAAGAAGACAAGAATGTAAAAGCCAAGAAGTGAGCGGCTCTCCTCCTCAGAACTGAATCCTGTAGTTGCTGGGTCTGGGTATGGATCTGTTCCCGGCCTTGAGCATGGTGGCGCTGGGCTGCGGGTGTAGCGAGCTCGTGGACGCCTCGCTGCTCTTGGTGCTCATGATGCTGCCGGTGCTCTGTCCCCTCGAGGACGACTCGTGCGACTTCCTCGGCTGCTTGGCGTCCCCGTCGCTCAGTCTGCCGTACTCGACCCCGGCGATTCTGCGCGAGGGGGGCGGTATGAGCGAGCGAGCCTGGGTCTCCCTCAGCTGCTTGACCTCGCTCTTGGCCTCAACCGAGCCCAGTCTCTCGTACTCCAGTGTCTTCTTGTGGGCTCCGTGGGCGATGCTCTCCGAGGACTTCTTGCGCCTGAGCACCTTCGCCCCGTCGAATCTCCCGTACTCCAGGGTGCAGTTGCCCGAGTCCCGAGTGGCGCCGCTGGCCGAGCTCCCCGGTACCTTCAGCTGATGACCGTGCTCCAGGCCCGGATCGGACTTCTTCCTGGTCTCGGAGTCGCTGAGCCGGCAGTATCTCGAGTTCTGGGACTTGAGGGACCTGGGTGGCCGGGGCAGGGAACTCGGCGGCAGGCTACCGGCTCTTCTCGGCTCGGAGGAGCCAACCCCACCGGAGCTCGATGGCTCCTGCATGCGCTGGCGCTGGGAGCTCCGGCCCTGCTTCTCCAGCAGCATCATGTCCTCGGGCTTGCCGTCGGAGAGGCGGCTCTTGAAGCGCGAGGCCGCCGCCGCGAACTCGAGATGGATGATGCTGCCGCCACCGCCGCTGCCGCCGACGCCGACGCCGACGCCGTCGCCGACGACGCTGGACGGTGCGTGCGGCTGCTCCGCGGCCTGGGGCGAGTCGTGATCGAGGAGGCGGCTCTTGCTGGACGCGGTGCTCGAGCCGCCCGCCGACTCTACACCCGCCAGTAGTGGCTTGGGTATTTTTCCTTTTCGCGACGTAGCGCCTGGATTAGAGAATCCTGGAAAACAGCAAAGGGCCCGCTGAAACACAGAAGAAGAGAGCCCCGGTCGCGATACTTTGGTCTGTGGTGCGCTGGATGGTGCAGTGGAGTGGGTTGGGATTTGTGGGGAACGGGGGGGTTGACGTACGCTCTCTTCTTCTGGTTTCTTGGGTGTGGCGGAGACACACCGAAGAGGGTTGGGGAAGAGAGGGTTAGTGGCACGCTATACACACACACGGCAAACGTGCATGCGCACGCGGGGACGGGACATGTGCTTTGGGATTAGGCTGGGCTTTTTGTAAAATTGTTCATAGTTTTAGATATGTACAAAGTGTAATATGCATGTCACTGCTAATGATTCAAGTATACACAAATTAGTGAATTTCTTTTTCGAGACAGGAGAATTATATGAATATATTCATGAACAGGTGCTTGAATTTGCAGTTAGAAATATTAACCTCAGTGACGTTTTTGGAGAAAAACACCATTTTTTAATTTCAATCACTATGTGTAAAAAAATATTTACACTTTTTAGAAGCTGAGAATTGTGTATTTATTTTGAAAATACATGTACGAGATACTTGGAAATTTTAATGCAGATACTTGAATTTACAAAAATACATTAATAAACATTCGTAAAAATATGCATCAATATTTAATAACTATGTTGAAATTTGAGTTATAATCTGCTTAAATTATCGATTGCAGTATAAATGAATATGCAGTGACGTGCTCAAAGAAACATTTAGTTTTTATCTGAAAATCTAATACAACATTTTTCAACAGAACATAAGTAAAAGTATCTAGCCATTGTGGCTGTTAATTAATATCTTACAAAATCAGATTAGACATTTAAAAGTTTTCACAAATTACATTATATTTTATCAAAATTATATTAGCTAATGTAGAAGAAAGAAGTGAACATATTTACAAAACCCTATTTAACAGGTGAGGATTTAGTAGGATGGCATTGATATTAGCAAGTTTTTCAATTCAAAATCAAAGTCTTGCTTAATAATGTCAGTTATGTTATATTCGGTAAAATCCACTAACATGATATGAGTGATTATGATTAGTGGTAGGAAAGAAGACAAACATTAACGCTATGCTAATGTCTGACAAGAAAAAAAAGAACACTGAGAGAATTTAAAGAGATTTTTGCAAAGAGATTGTCCATAGTTTAACTAAAAACTTTAGTTACAACAATTTTCTACAAAGTTTTTAGTTAAATTAACTAAAAATAACCAGACTTTTGACTTAACTTTTAAATGAAGATGAAAAGTTCTTTACTTACTTCAGAAAACAAATAAATAGTATAAAAGATAAAGAGGATTTTTTTATTTATTGATAATTCTCATAAAATTCTTATTAGAAATAAATTATAATAATTTAACATTTTTTTACAATTTCGTATTTTCTTTTATTCTTTCTAGTTTGCTTATTCTTCTTAGAAGAATTATAATTTTGTTTTTATATTCTTAATTTTTAAAGCCAATCAGTAGAACTAAATTCCTATTTTAAGTCTACATAAAAATTAAATAAATTTCATAGATATTGTATAGTATTCTTAACAATATCGAAATACAATTACACATGACCATTTTAAATAGCATATAAAATCTAACAGGAATTCGATAAATTAGATAATCTAATTTAAATTGAACCCTAATAAAATATGAATACACAAATATAAATCTATGAAAATAATCATAATAATAAATATAGTTACACAATACATTTTCAATTAAAATAACTAAAAATTTTGTAAAGTCTATCAAAATCGCAGTATAATTTAACTTAATTACTGTGACATTAATCAGTCCTATGGTGAAAATTCTCTCAGTGGATGGATGATAAAACTAAATCAAAAACGCACAAACTATTGCAAATTGTCCAAAAAAATAAAAAGACTCTAAAATCGACAGCAGTCAACACAAATGAAATCGCTAGCGTGAAATTCGATGATGACTATGTACATGTGAAAAATTATTGTGTTTACTGCTGTTGATCAAATTTACCTCTCTATGCACACAACACAAACGCAGTGATACCTTTTACTGCATAACCTGTAATAGTTATTGTGATCTGCTGCAGCTATAAATTCGCAAGTGACACGAAAATTCCTTTCTCTCGTTTAGAAACAAATAATAAATTTATTCTTTATGACCTCGACACAAGCCACAAATTCTTTGAATACCGACGTTAAAAAAAGGGCATATCTTTGAACTACCATGTTTCTACGTCGGAGCAAAAGTAAACAATTAATTACGTTTAACGTGCGAGGTAAAAAATTACGTGGCTTATCATTGGAAAAATGCTAAACTGACTGAATGCATACGTAGATGAGCGATGACTGTGTGGTCTACATTTTCGCGCGATGAAACAGTGAGTGCTACGCAGTAGAAATTCTTCCTACCTTGCTGAGTAGCTGTGAGTCGAGTTCTTTGAGCTGGTCGTCTAGACTCTTGTTAGTTTGCTCGAAACTCCCTTGTTTCCTGTATTTGTAGCTGTCTGCCACGCCGTACGAGGCTGTGCTTCCGTAACCGCTGCCACTGCCCAAGACGCTACTCACTGCAACACACATCGTACACGCGTAAATACAAATAAATTATTGATGATTCACAATTGGACATGTTTGAGCTTGTTACGATTATTTTAAGCTTGCGTAAGAAAATAAAAATAAATCATTTGCTTCGACGACGTTGAGAGTCATCGGCCGCTTCGGGATTTCTCGCGATTAAAAAAGTATTAAGGTGTACGTCATCGATCTTGCGTCAATGAAGAATGTGAACAATAAACGTCATTGCGTGCAATATAAAAGTGTGACGCAATGTCGATAACGAAAACAAACCTTTGAGCAATGCCAATCGCAATAATCCCTGAAGAGGATAATGAACTCGTTAAAGCAATATAAATGAACCGAATATTGTTTTACTTTTTCCGTATTTTCTATTCTTCAAAACTAAATAAATTTACATAGATTCTAAGACTTTATCAATCATAGCGAACCATAGTTACTCCAATTTCCCTGCTTTATTTCCTTAAATGATATGTATTTGAAGTATGGAGTTTAGATGGAGTTTAGAATCAAATAAAAAAATCTAAAATACCTATGTTACTGAAAAAGTAGATACTCACCAAGCTCTGGAGTACTGGTTAGAGCCGTGTGATGGTCTGCCGATGTACTGGAATGTGAAGAGTGAGCCGCCGGATAGCTGCCTACGCCGCTGCTGCTGCTGCTGTCCTTGTCGTAGGTGTGCTTCTGGAGCACCCGGATCATGGCATCCCTCTCGGCCAATTTCGACTCTAGATCTTTCATTCTGCGGCAAGCAAATTATCCGCGGTGTAAAGACAATCGTACGCTTTGACGAAAAAGCACTTCGTCAATATCGAATGTTGAGTGTTTACCTGGACTCGAGATCGGCCAGTTTCTTTTGCGCGGCGTGCACCTCGTCCATGTGTCGCATTTTCTCGGAGCGAGCCTCGGCGATCAATTTCTCTGCGTCTTGACTCGTTTTCTCAAGAGCAGCAATTTTGGCATCCCTTTAAAATGAAGATAAAATGTAAATATCAAATGTTTTTAAACGTTAAGTAATAGCTATTTTCTACTTGGATATTTATACAAATTAGTAAAGTTATTATACATACTAATTCAGATATTTATGTTTTTCCAGAAATCGCAGGATGCAAATATTTTTTTAATTTAAGGAGGTTCAATAGTGAAGTCAAAATGATAAGATGACGATAGCATGTGAAGTTTGAAAGCATAAGCCATTAGCGTTTTAAAGAGAATTGACTTCAAAGTTTGACTCGTACGGGAGCAACTTGTATACTGAGAATAAACTTAGAGTGCAATTGTTTAAAAATGATAAGGCAGAAATAAATAAACCTATGCAAAATATTGGATAAGTATTAAAAATCATATGTGCAAAATTTTAGAACGAATGATAACACCGATTCCGAGTACTAAGCGAAAATGTAAATAAAAACACTAAGTAGTTTGTTGGATGCGCGGGGAGGTGCGCGGTGAGAGTAGAGCTGATGTATGTAAGCTCCTTAAGTTTAAAGCCCTAAAACTTTACTTGTATACCTATTAAGCTTCTAACATCATCTCTAACTTATTCACAAGTATAACGAGCAATACACAATTGAAATCGGTTTTGTGTTTAATTAAGAACCATGCATACAACGAGAAAAACCAATGATCTGTATTGGTGGTCTAAGGGTTGTAAAAAATCCTTTATAACAAGAAAATATTGTTGTTTAAATTCTATTAAGATTAACTGTACTGTTTACAGAAATCTTTACCTAACTTAAGATTTATGTCTATGGTTTCTTTAATACTTACTAAACTAATTTACATTGGTCACGTTCATAAATAATTCAATGGAAAAGCTATGCGAAACTAGTAAAAACAAATAGTTTATCTTACTAACAAAAGTTTATCCAATAACACTCCTGCTCAGTTATTTTTTCTTACACATTTAAATTTAATAGAGTAACCTTACGTTCTGGAAACTTCCCCAATCTTCTAAATTAATAGCTGTACTCTGGAATTTCAATTGGCGAGTGAAATGGCATGTAAACGTTTGTGCGGCGTAAAGATTTTAATTCAGAAGGATCCTGCATTAATTCTGAACGAGATATCTCGACTTTGCCCTCGGTTGAGGATGAAATAATACGTTCGTTTTTAAAATAGAAAATATACTTACAAGGGAAGGTTCCCAGGTGATAAGCGCCCGGAGAGGTCTTATTAGGCGGAAAGTGTTCTATGTGGTACCCACATTGAAGATTTGCCTATCTTAACCCCTACATTTTCGATATCGTTTAGTGCTGATTGTTGAAAGTTTCCAAAATTTGCTTGATTTACGTGTGAAAAATAGCGTAAAAATCGCTAAAATTGGAAACTTTCAACAATCAGCACTAAAAAATATCGAAAAGGTAGAGGTTAGGATAGGCAAATCTTCAATGTGGTTACCACACAGAACACATTCCGGCCAATAAGACCTCTGGGGACCTTCCCTTGTTAGTCGGACATCCAGCCCGCCTACACCTCCCTAATCCAACCGTGCGTAATCACTCACTTCGGAAGACTGGCGGCGTCGATGGCGGCCTGTCTCAGGGCGCTCTCCTCCAGGTATCTCTGCTCCCACTTGGCGACGTCGCCCTCGAGGGACATGATCTTCTCGTCGCGCTCGCGCAGCTTGCGCCTCAGCTCGGCGATGGACTCGCCGTTGGAGATGAGATCGCCGTAGAGGCCCATGCCGTTGCCGAGGCCCGAGCCGCAGTGGCCCAGCTGGCCGTTGTTCCCGTTGTTGCCGGCGTTGCCGATGCCGTTGTTGCCGCCCTCGCGGAGCTCGCGCTCCAGTTGGCCCCGGAGCTGGCGCTCGGTCTCCTCGCGGCGATCGCTCGACGCCTGGAGGGAGGACAGGGCGCGCTGCAGCTGACCGACTCGCTCCACGTACACGTGCTTCTTGCGGCACTGGGGGGAAGGAGGAAGAAAAGGGGTTGGAGTGACTTGGTTGGTTAGACTTGCGGTGAGCGTTGTACAAGAGAGAAGTAACATCATACGGTTTAGAGATGTGTGCGAATGGTTACGGAGGTTTTACCATACACAGTCTGGGAGTACCAGTATTATTGTACGTTTTAGTGTAAGTTAGTTTTAGTATCGTCACGAAGCCTATTGCGGATCAGTGGCTCTATTATGGATTGATAAGAAAAGAAATACTGGAATATTTTCATAATAATAGCTTAAAGGGAAATGATCAATAGAGATTCATCATTATTAATATTTGTACGTGTATAAATAAACAATAAAAACTGTATTTTATAGAGATTTGTATACAAAGTATTATACTATTTTCGGTTTTGGCAGTCTGATCAAATTACTATACGTTTTGGTAAAAATGTGAGAAGTAAGTATTTGTATAATTTACTATACAATTTCTCTCTGTGAACCAACACATGAATTTGGCTGCTAAAACGTCAAATAGTTTATTTTTAAAAAGTTGTTAAAATTGAATCAAATATGATTTACAGTAACCCTCGTTAACGTGAACGCGAAGGGACCGAGGTCTTGGTTCGTGTTATCCGGGTGTTCGTGTAAACGAAGTAACGGGATCCTCGTTAACACGAATTTTGTTTGTGTTATCCGAACATATGAAAATAAACATTAGTTTATATCAAACTTTAATTTCATAAAATAGATATTCGGTGTAATATTTTTAAGCAGTTGTTTACTAATAATTTTTTTTTTTCTTGATTCTTGATAACTTGATTTTTCTAGCGAATTTAGTCATTATGTCGTCCAAATCATTAACAAAACCTTGCGGTAGATTAGCAGAAGAAGCATAATTATTCAATGTTTTGCGGACTGATATTCGATCACTCTTCGTCTTAACCGAGTAAATATCTATACAAGAACCGAATTAAACTTAAGTTTCTTCGCATTGTTTTAATTATCGCATCTTTATCAGAAAATGGATCCATTACGATACCAGAAAACTTGTTAGATTACGATTTGCTAACGCATGATAACGTCGATTCTCAAATCGCTAGTGACTCGTATATGGGTCAAACGGCACCACGGTCAAGAAATTCGAGACCCGTACGTGATTCACGCAGTCGCGAAAGTGTTAACGAGTGGTATTAGATAATAAGTGACAATTTACCTCTTCCTCCAAACGCACGACGTTGCCCTGAGCGTTGGTGAGTGCCGTGTCCAAAATATCGATGTGCGTACGCTGCTCCTGCAGTGTCGCTCGCTGTGCGGCCAATTCGATTTCTTGCCGTTCCTTAGCCGCCGCCAATTCCTTAGCTATAATGACACAATTAAATGTTAATTTCATCTCTGCATTAAATGCATTTTGTCTAATGTTAGGAGAGTATAAGGGAATCTCGGTCACTGCTAACGTAAGTACTCATGTTGTGAATCAAAAGTTATGTAACAAAATTCAAGTTTATCAATATCTATTCGCAAATTAATTTGGAGGCAAATGAAGAATATTGATACAATTAATTAAATATCTATTAGCGCTAATAATGGCCATATGTCATATAATTTTGCGGAAAGTATCACATTTTTTAAAATCTATTAAATTATGAAAAAAGCCAAAAAGTGCTTGTTCCCTATGAGTGTCCCTAAAATCTAAAAACAAATTGTATTTGAAACTTAAAATTTCGTAAGCCACATTTAATTGAATATTAGTGAGTCCGAATCTTTTCACAGTGAAAATCCTTCACTGTTCCGGATTTATCGTGCCAGTAACGTAGCTGTAATGAAAGTGAAGAGGGCAACAATGCCCCTATAATAAAACAAATTACCAGTGATACCCAGTGAGCTAAATTACCCCCACTCCACCTCAAGCTCAACAAGAAAGAAAATGCCTACTCTGAGTGATGAGCTGGCCGATGAACAGCTCCTTCTGCGTGAGCTCCTTCCTCATGGACTCGACCGTAAGGGGACTGTCGGTGCGCGACGACAGCAGATCTATCTGGTCCCTCAGCGCGCGATTCAGCTCGGTCAGTCGCCTGCAGTCGCTCTGGAGCCTGAGTCGGGCGGCGCGCTCCAGTTTCTCCCGGCGCTCGCACGACGCGACCAACTCCTCGTGGGCCCGATGGATCTTCGAGATCTCCTGCTCGAGCTGCTGGGACTTGGCGACCTTCTTGTAGCAGCGCTCGAGCTCGAGCTTCAGGGCGCTGTTCTCCTGGATCAGGATCTGCACCATCTCGGAGGTGGGCCAGATCTCGCCCGTCGTCGTCTCGTACTCCTCGCGGCCCTTCGTCTGTGGGCTGCAGAGTGGGGATCGGATTGATTAGTGACATTTGAGGAGAGGGAGGTTTTTTCTCTTTTTGTAGAACAAGATGAATTGGATAATTTTTAACATTTATACTTCGTGATGTAGTAATTGAAAAGTAGCAAGCTACGCGTTTTGTGAAAATCTATCCAGTGATTCTCGAGAATTTCGTGGGCAAACAAAAAACTCTTTTTGTTCAAGTCGGTTAGAAAATAGAAGTAGAGGCTTTTATCATTACCGTGGAGACGTTGTTCGTGGATCATAATTGTCGATATCGGTTTTGTTGATTCTGGATAAGTCAGGCTGGGATCTGGATAACGTTAACTTTTCGGTAGGTCCCAGCAGTCTGTGTTTGCTTTTCACGGGCAGCAAAGTCGTAGTGTAATTAGGCGGAGGTCTGTCCTCGAATTCGCTTTGTTTACCTCTGTCACCTTCTCGCATTCTCATGTCTATACTACTGTCATTACTCGTAAGCTTACTGTAGGAAGGCACTTTAACTTCTTTTGCTAGGTGCTTTAAGACCTAAGTACAGAAACAATAAATACAGATTAGACAAATGTTTCACATTTAAATTACCTGTTGTACACTGATTTTTTTCATTTTGCATACCTGTGATTGACTAAGATAATCATCGGGAATATCGGTAATTTCTTGACAGCCACTGCTACCAGTTTGCTCATACAAATGATCATCGTGAGGTAGACTCGACAAGGACTGAATCGTTGGACTGTTTGAATGGCCTTTACCTCCACCTTCGCAGTAGAGATAACCCATGTCACCATGCTCTCTCACCACACCCGATAATCTGCAAATAGCAATTGAATGTCATCAAATTGCATATTTATATTTTAAATTAATAAACAAAATGATCCAATTTAATAAGTCACCTTGACGATGGCGTCCACGAATTTTCTTCATTAGCGTTGTGGATAATAAGTGTGTTGTATGAACTGGTAGATACATCAAGGCTACTTCTATTAGATCCGACACTGGTACGATTGCTGAGATTGTCTTTTAAACTGTTTCTGTTTGAGCCGTTGATGCTATCTTTTAAACTATTCCTATTAGAACCGTTTAAACTTTCCTTTAAACTGTTTCTATTTGAGCCATTTAAACTTTCTTTAAGGCTGTTTCTGTTCAAGAGATTTCCCTGGAAAATATAAAATTTTTTAAGAAACTTGACTTTTTTAATCTATTATGATAAAACCTTTTTAATAAAGCCAAATAATGTAATACCTGAATGTTTGGTATATTTTCCTTATGACTCGATGACCTTGAAGGACTATGTTGCTGATTTTCTTGTCCTTGTGGTTCTTGTCGTGCTGTATGCCTTATAACATATCGTTCTTCGTTGCTTAAATTTTCGTTCGAAGTGGAAACATCTGTGTCACTACCACTCAAGCTCTGCGGCAATCCCCCTATAATAATAATAATAATATGCAAAAAATTAATTTATTTTGATTGTTTAAGCTTACTTAAGTATTAACTAACAGGTTCATGAATGCACCTGTCAATTCACCAAGAATTAAATTACTTTTAAGAAAAGATATATTATATATTAAATACTGATGATTCATAGTGAGTGATGAACCTATTGAGTTATTAGAAATAAATTAAAGATATTTTACCTTGACTTGATAATTGTTTTCTTTGTATATTACTATTTGCAAAGGGAAGAAACCGACCAGTTTGCTGAAGAGAACTCATGACGTTATGCATTCATTTAAATTCAATTTCTCGAATCTGCAAGAAACAGAAATAATTGCTTCAATAAAGAGCCTATTAATCGATATAAAACTGATATCATCAGTATGAGAAAAATTCATGTTTATCTTGTGTACGGATATCATTGATAACATCTAAGCACCTAATATCTTGGGTCATTGTTTTTAGATTCCTCATTTAAACCTACGACGATTACATCATCCGATCTATAATACGTGCATGAATTGAGAGCAGATTTTTCTTTGCACAGATAAGCAAATACTATTTTAGTACCTCTTTTATTCTCTATATTTGTTTTGAAAATTCCACAACAAGAACAAATTTTATATGCCTCTTCTATCTTGAACTGATAATGCAGGTTAATCAAAAATATTTGGTACCTCTTTAATAAATTTTAAACTAATCTTTAAATTTAATCTATGAAGATTTTACTTTCTTATATTTTAAAAATATGTAATATTTAAAACGTGTCTCTATATTATTTTGTAATAAAAATATGGCTATATGATTCAAGAATTAATTAAAGTTACTGATCCTACTTTATAGTATAAATATTTGAATGTTCAAGTCACTGATCTTAAAGTCACATTAAAAAGACATCATAATTAAATATTTAAATCAGCTGTACATATATGTTTTTACTTGGTAACACAAAAAGATATCACATATCTAGAATTCCATTCAATCTATTTCTTAATATTTAGCAAATTCCAGCAGAGTTTAGTCAGCTTATTTTGCTTTGTTATCTAAGTAAATATCGAATTGAAATTGAAATTGTTTTTTACTATTCCTTAACAAAAATTAAAAATAAGCATTTATTTTTTGTTCTAGTTTTACCAAATACAAGAGTACTTTCACCAATTTTTCAATTTTCTTGTTTAGGCCCTACATTGCCATAATCTTGAAATTCTAAACTCAATTTCATGCAAAACAGACAGCTTCTAAAATACACTATAAAGTATGAGTCCCTAATGATGCGCCTGTCCTGATTAGTGTGCTTTTGTATTTAAATAAGTTCTAACACAAAAGATAGAATAAATAAGCAAAATGTGTTTCTTTAGCTTAATTAAACTACCAATGCATACCATTTAAAAGAATCAACTTTGTTTTACATACTTTTATAGTATAGTAAACATGTTTTGAAAGTTACATATCTGTGGGTTTCCGAAAAAAAGACTTAAGTCCACTTTTCATGTTTTTAATATATTAAGGTTTAAAGTTTTCAATTTCCATTTAACCCAATTTTTAAAAAACTCATAAGTAGTAGATATGGATACTTATATATTTACACTTTCTTGATTTTGTGCATTTTTATATACAAATATTACTATGTAACTATTACATTACTATGTAAGGATACCAAAATCGTTCGAAACTCAATTTTCAAAAAAATGCACTTAAGTCATTTTTCCGGGAAGCCACAGATATGTATTACAATTTTTAAGATTTCGTACTTTGTTTGTCAAAAAATCTGAAGTAGGTACATATTACTCATCCAATGCATACCACAAAGTTTGTATCATGCCAATGAATTGCACTTCTCAACGAGAAAGCACACAACTAGGTAAGTGATTCAAAAGCGTTTCTCCGTTTGTTCAACAAAAGCACACCAACACCTATTACAATCCAATCCTAAAGCTCCGCGCCCAGGCGCGAATCACCCGCAATCTCAACACCGCAAATCCCCAAACTCACGTCCGGCGTTACACTCGCACCCGCGTTATCATCCATCCACGCGCCTCAACTCTCGCGTGCACCTCGGAGTCCGACTAAGCGCTAAAAAATGTGTCCATCGGCGACACCTCCTCCTTGAGCCGCGCGACGAAAAAGGGCACGCACACTCACACGATCACTTTCACCTCCGCTCCGCTCGCTCGCGTCGGCCGCGCGCTGCACTCACGAATTCAATTTCAATTTCCCGAATTCCAAAAGTAGGTGTACAAGTATATAATACCGAGCATCGGCGACGTGCGTCGATCGCGCCGCGCGAATGCGTCCGCCGCGGGCATATCGAAACTGCGAAGAGGAAGAGAGGCTGGTATAGGTCTGTACTGTAGTTCGGAGGAGACACGCACACACGCGCTCGCGGAGCGCCGACTGGGAACGACTAAAAAACAGATTGCCCGCTATAACGAAGCTCTTCCGAACGCTAGCTCGCGGCAGTGGAGTGTGGAGTCTTTGTCGAGAAGAGCGAGAGAGAGAGAGAGAGAGAGAGAGAGAGAGAGAGAGAGAGATACAGCTGCGGCGGCGACGGAGACAGATGTTGAGTAAGGAGTGTGTGTGTGTGTGTAGAGCGCGTTTAGGTGGTTCTACAGTAATTGACGCTGGATGCAGGGAATGTTTTTCATTCTTTGTTTGGTAATGAAATGGGGAGGAATGTATGTTTTTTCAGATCTAAATTCTACGGAGGATATGTCATAACTTTACTAAGCGTGATACAATCGACAAGCTTTGAGTTGGGAATTTACTATAGTTAATAATTTTTCAAAAAATAGACTTTTACGAATCAGCCTGCAGAGAAATCATTTTTTACTTATGACATTGCACTGTTTTATGCGCATCTGGTGTGAAAACTGTTCTTAGTCGACATTCTATAATGAAAAAACTCAAGAGTTTCAATACTTACAAAATTATAAAGATGTCATTACAATATTGAAAAAATATAAAAAAATAATAGAATGTTTAGAGATGTTTTTGAAGAACTTGAGATTTTTTTTTTAAAATGTCTACTGAAAATAGAACATCTGAATCAAAAATATAAACAAAATTTGATCTTATAATTCAGTGGGTTCTCGGAAAAATGACTTGGAAAATGATTGGGTTTTGCGCGATGTTAGTATTCTTACATAATATATTTTCAAATAAAAATGCACAAAATGAAGAAGTGTAAAAGTAAGTGACCATATGTATTATTTGTGATTTTTTAAAACATTAATTTAAATAAAAAATAAAAACTTTAAACATTAATATCTTAAAAGCATATAAAGTGGACTTAAGTCGTTTTTCCGGGAACCCACAGATGTACATTTTCAATATGCCTAATGTAAACTTTTTATTTGGGTTAAAGATATTTGCTATTTACGACTCAGCTCCGGTCTCTCCCACATTACAATATTACACTTTCGATGCTGATAACATTTATGACCAAATGTGATTAAATAAAGTCATTGTATTAAATTTTACACAAGTGTTGTTCTCTTACAATAGTGTTTTTAAATAATCATAATGATCTATGCCACATCTGATTTATTTAAATATTGCTATACTTAATTGTTTGATTAGTATTGCTGCTAGAGATAATAATAGTATTGTATAAATTACTTTTTGAAGAAAACAAAATAAAACAATATTTTTGTTTATAAAAAATAAACTAAACGTAAATTTGTATATACTATAAGTTATAACTAATGATTACATTTATATTCTTTTGAGAACTACATTTAATTAAGAGAATGTAAAGCAAGCACAGTTTTTATTTTCATCCCCAGTGGAAATAAAAAATATATATAAGTGTAAATAAATATATAAAAGTGTATATAAATGTATATTTCTGTTTTAATTGGAACATGTTTTACCATACATATATATACATTTTTGTACAATTTTACACATTTCTTTACAATTTCGAAAAAGAAATACAGCTTAACTTTTCCACCGATAAGTGGCGAGGCACATATAAATCAATTCACGTGTACAAAATTGAAACTTTCAGTTACTTAAGGTAGTTTTTCTCCAACTATGTGAGTCAAAATAAAGCTGAAAAATAAAAATCTCAATACATGAATTTCTTTGTACGTAAAATAAGAATAGCACAAAAGACTTATTTGCATGTTGTTTTAATGCAATTAAAACAAAAAATGTATAAATTACAAAGGAAACATCAATTTTTGACTCGCATAGTTATGATCAAAAGTGAGATTTACGATCTTTCGATTAATATTATTTCAGTACTGTATGGGCCAGCTTCTAGAAATGAAAATATATGCTTTATAAGGCTTTCATCCAATTTTTCCCAAATTTTCAGACATTTCTCGAGACTTAGTCAATCGCTAGTGCTGAAATAAACTCATATTCATGAATTTTTCGTTGAAATCGCCATATTCTATTGAAATAAGACCCGAAACGCGTGAACTTTGGATGAATATAACTTATAATCTATGTGGTACAGCGATCTGAAATTTTGCAGGGATTTTAGGGCATAGTGCGTTTCTTACACATAAGAATTGTACACGTAATTATTGTGCACAATTTAGCATTGGTCAAATATATTTATATATCATTTGACCAATGCTAAATTGTGTACAATAATTACGTGTATAATTCTTATGTGTAAGAAACGCGCTATGCCGATTTTAGGGGATAACTACCTTAAGAAACAGTGGCACTTAGAAAAGTAAATTTTTGATTATTTGACATTATCGAAGTCTATCTTGACGCTTCTTAATGAGCGGAATTTTTCGTACATAAATGTACATAAACGTACTGAAGTGTAAAATAATGTCCAAAAATGTAGCATAGTATGCCGATGCGATTTCAATTTTTTGTTTCAATTATAATAGAAATATACACTTTTGTACATTTCCGTACATTTTTGTACGTTTATACACATTTATGTACATTTTCATACATTTTTTTATTTCCATAGGGGGTTTAAGAAAATACGATATTAGAGCACTTTTGTCACTTCTGTTTATCTCAATGAATTTTGATAATAATGAATATTTATTGCATATTTATCCTAAACATTTGTGATTGTAAACATACGAAAAAATTTCAGAGTGATAACTGTAACAGATGCGGTTCCCGATTAATACGCAATTTCTGCGATTTCTCTTTTACCGAAATTGTTATCTACGACTGTTACAAAACATTGATTTATAATTATTTAATAACCATTATTTAAGAAATAATATATATACCATCTAAAAATGTATAAATGTATAAAAAAAATTAAGTAAAAAGAGCTAATCAGTAATTGCTCTTAGCTGATCAGCTCTTGTGTCAATAAAAGTATAAATTTTCCATTAAGTCAATGTCCAATCTAAATGCAGATTCCTACATCGCACTATTTGCTACTTCATCTCAATTTTTCATTTTCCTCGATGCTCTCGTCCATCCAGTGTTTGCAATGCCACAAGGAACCCCAAATAACTCTGACAATCAAGGAAAATTAAAAATCGAACAAGAATAACACAAGAAACACGAATGCGTCATCAACTCTTCACGCTTCAAGCAACCACTTTATGCCCACTGTTTCATCCAACCGCAAATTTCAATCCCCAAATCCTCTTTCAACTCCATCCCAAGATTCCCAATCGGCAACCGCGCGCATCCGCTCCTCGGCATTGTAGAATCCCCCTGACGCAAGCGCGCACGGGGCACATGGAGAGAAAGGAACGAACGGAGCGCGGAGTATATACATCCCAGGCAGCTGCTGCTGCTGCTGCTGCTCGTGGTGTCCCCGCAGCGAGAGGAAGGAAGGGGAAGAGAGGCACGCGCGCGACCGAGCGGCTGCAACAATCGGAGTCAGTGTCAACACTCTGGAATGTTGATAATCGGAAGATATCGCGGCGGCGGCGGCGGCCGTCTCTCTCTCTCTCTCTCTCTCCGCGCGCGTTTAAAGATCTCGACGGTGTCCGGGAATGGGAAACGAAACGCTGCGCGCGGGGGCCTTGCGAAATTGGAATTTTAAAGTTTAAATGGCTGGAGGATGGATTTGGATGTTCTTTTTGGAGTTTTCGCGCTTGGGGTGTGTTGTGGCTGAGAGGGGGAGAATAGAGGGTTGTTGGGGGGGGACATTCGGAGCGAGGGGAGTTGTTGGATGCAGCGTAGAAGGGGCTGGGTGTCTATATATTATGCAGCTTCGAGCTTGGTTTTAACTTTTCTCGGGGAATGCAACGTTTTTATCATTGTTTGTGTATACAAAGCTTGAGTATCACTGAGAATGAATAATAATGATCTCTGTTTGTTCTATACGATTGAGGAAAAAATACTTACAGTTGAGTGTTACATGGTGTCTGATATCGCACTAAATTCCCAAACTTACACTCAACTATGACTTTGTACACTCGATTTGAGCGTTTTTTTTCCGTACTGAACGTAGCCTCGGAAAATTATCATACGACACGAGTGTTATTCAACAGTGTATCCGCGCACAGACCATCTCTCTCGTGCTCTCTCTTAAGAGAAATAAAAAAAACGAGAAGCAGCGCACACACGAGAGATATTCAGTGCGCCCATCGCACAACAGCGCAGAAAAGCGAAAGTCTCTCGCGAAAAATCATCGCGCATATAATACACTCCAAAGACTCTCGCGAAGGGAGAGAAAAAAGCGCGCAGGGAACGCGCGAGCGAGCGAGAGAGACGGCAACACGCGAGAGATTTCTTTATATAAATAAACAAAAGTTGGCCAGTCCAGACAGACGGAGAGAGAGAGAGAGATAGAGACACGCATATATAACCGCGCGACGTACGGAGTTGGCGCACACACACACACACAGAGAAATTCCACAACTCGCGAGAGAGACTCTCCGCGTAACTTATATACTACGACGAAGCGCGAGCGAGCTTGTCTTCCACGAAGAAATACTTCTCTCGGCTCGTCGCGTCGCCGACATCCTTTTTCCTCTCCCTGGCGCGCGAATCCGCGCACTTTCCACGCCGATCCGCGGTCCAACCGCAAAAATCCAATTGTCATACTCACGCGATCCGAGGAGAGAAGAAGATCCGCGTGCGCTGCGCCGCGGTGGCACGCACTTTGACGTCCACGTCCACGATGCACCACCGAGATGGTGTGTTCCCCGCACTCTAGCGCGCACCAACTCGCGGGATATCCTGCGGGACGAGTAGCTTCGCTCGACGGGCGCACGGGGCGTAAAGAAGCGTATTTTTTAACGCGCCCTCGAGCGAGAGAGAGACACGGAAAATACGCGCGCGCGCACACACTGGCACACACAAAAAACAGAGTCCCCCGAACTCTCCTCCTCCGCGCGGCACTGTACTGCCTGCCTGCCTGCCTGCCTGCCTGCGCACACCACGAGAAATAAAAAATCCCGACTGCTTGGCGCATTCCTCGCTAGGGGGCGCGATGAGAGCGAGAGAGAGAGAGAGAGGAGGATACGCGATATATGACCGTGATGGCGCCCCGCCGTATAATGGTTGCGGTATAGTTTGAAGGTGCGTTCATAATAGTGGGATGGATGCGGGGACGGGACCACTTGGGTCTTGGAGTGACCTGATCAGCTGATCTGTCTGGACGTCACGGGATCAAATCCTGCGATCAGCTAGGAGTGATTTTTGATCTACTTTTGTTTCTGTAAAAGTCAATTTTACGAATGTTCATTTCTTATGACTTGAGATAAATTGTTGGTAATAGAAATTTGTGATAAGAATTTATGTAAAATTAAAGTAATCAGGAATTGGATCGGTTGTGGTATAAGACCCAACAAGATCTATAACCATGACTGACTTGACAGAATATGTTTTGTTGATTTTGTCATAAACTTTTACATGTTATATAATGTATTAATTGATTTTGTCATAAACTTTTACATGTTATATATGTATAAACATTAACATTTGTATAAATATATACAGCAATAACCATCGCGATTCTGCTACAATCATTCTGCTCCAATGAACTATATATATATATATGCCTGTTTCTATCGGCAGTTGATCGCGTTAGGCAATGTGCATATAATTGTAAGGTAACTTAGAAAATTGGTCAGAATTGTGATAGACTCATTTATGCAAGAAATTTGCAAAATTCATGCAGAGTTTTCTACACGATTTTCTATATCTTTTAGAATTCTAGAGCTTTTAGCAATTGCAATTTTTTGCATGTTTTCAGCATATTTTTACAAGGTTTTCGCCCGCAGGTTTGTATTGTCAAAGATAATTTATGTAGAAATTTATAATATAGAAAAACAGACATGTCCTATTTAGTGTTTACTATCTGCAGATCGCAGGATGAAAACATCTGAATGGGGCGCGTTACTGATGTAAGTAGGGGTAATAACGTTCTTTTTTCTTCTTGCATTAATAATTTTCTCAGAATATATTTCTGCAGATGAACCTGCGAAGAACCTGGAAGTTCTAAAAGCTCTACAGAAAACTGTACGTACATAATATTATACAGACAACGTGCAGAAATAAATTCTGTAGAAAATCGTGCAGGCAATTCTTCAAAAATTCTTGCAGAAATTTCTACAGATTTTTTCAATAAGTTTCACGACAACTGAAGTGCAATCAAACCGGCTGTATAAGGTCTTTGCAGCAGAATTAAGGCAGAATTATATAGCTAATGTGCAGATACGTATGAGCAGCAAAACTGCGAAGAAAACTTACAATATTTTGCAATATGTGAACTTTTTCCACTCTTTACCTGACGCGATTCTGCTGCAACTCTGCTGCACGTGTGAGTCTGTAATTAATTAGCTGCCACACTTCTCCACCTTAGCTGTCATAAGACTGACTGTAGTATTCTTTTGCAGAGTGCTCGACGCAATGTACGTGCGGCAAAAATATATAGTCAAAGTTAGAAGCAAGCCACGCATGCTGTATTTTTATGATATTATTAATGGTTAGTGCATTTATAAAGCATAAATTATTATGCTTTTGTAATCTGGTTACCTTAAAGTAACAATTAGTCTTTCTTGTGTTAATATTGGCTGTATGTGTAAATTGCACAATAAATTTGTTATTTTGAAACTGAAATAAAATATAAAGTTTTATAATGATGAAGTTTCTAAAATAAATAAATAAATAAATAAAATAAATAAATGAACAAATAAATATTCCATTTTTAAATGTGTTTTTCAATAAATACTCATAATTAAGTTTTGAAGCAATAAATAATACAACATCCTGTGGAGTAGGGTTTATAATTATTAGGTCTAACTGGGACTGGTTTGGTCTGATCAGAACTAGACCAAACCAGTCCCATCCTTGCTATCACTATGAATTGACCCTTACAAAGGGAAATGTCGCGCGCGCGAGCGAAAGAGAGAAAGAGACAAATATGTATGTATGTATATGTAAAGTAGAGAGAGATAGGATAATGCGTGAATATATATGCGCGTTAAGCGAGAGAATGAGATAGAGAAAATGTGGGTAAGATGGATAAAGAAGGCAGAGGAATTAGAAAAATGTTTCTGGATGCCCTAATGGAGGTCCATGCACGATACGTGTGAAACATAATATTTCACGGTACAAGGTGAGATGGATTAAAGAAAATGCGTCGAACCTGAAAAGAGATAATACCAGTGAATGGTAAGAAAGATAAAGAATGGAGAGAAATATGTAAAAAATTCGGAGAATGAGGAAAAAATGAGTGAATAAGCGTTATGCGGGTAGTGGGTGCAGGAGAGAGGGGGGAGCGCTTCTTTACTTTATATGCGTGAACGCATTTTTTTCTTGTATGTTTTGTCTGTACGCGTAGCATGGAAGCTTGAGAGTGATAGATAGCGAGTAGGTATTATATAGCTTCTTCGTACGCGCGCGCGCCCACGGCTTTTCCCCCCTCCCCCCCTCGTATCAGCTCTTTTCCGACTGCGGTTGATAGAGATAATGGATGCTCTCGAGAAAAGGCATTAAAAGAAAGATTGAATTTACGGGAATTGTCGGAGTATAGTTTGATGATAAGGTTTTAATATTGTTTACGTAAAAGAGAAAAATAACGAACAATTTTCATTAGAAATTTATAATGTTTGCTATGATTATTGATCTTTTCATAAAATTTTGCCAGTATTAATTATATTCATTTTATTGTTATTTTGTTATTATTTATTTAGTTATTATACATTACAGTATAAAATATATGAAATAATTAAGAAAAAATATTTATAATTATAATACCAATACCGAAAATAATCAAAAACTTAGCATAAAAAACAAATTGAAAAATTGAAATTACGTAAAATATTTATTGTTATTGGGCGATAAAAATAAATATTACCAAATTAATGTAAACTGAACAGTGCTACGTTTTGATCAGATATTTTGCATGTCCAACGGTAAAACCATTTTTCCTAAATAAAAACTTTCATAGGCGTAAGAATTATATATTACTGTTACCATTGTAATATGTAATTTGGTAAATAAATAAATAAATATTTATTTACCAAATTACATATTACAATGGTAACAGTAATATATAATTCTTACTCCTATGAAAGTTTTTATTTATATATATATGGATGATTCTGTGGGAAAACGAGATCAAAAAAGTATTTTTTTTTGTATTTCTTCAGTAAAAATGTTCCTCTTGGTATGTAGAAGGTATGTGAATTTTTTCAAATTGTTTGAAACCCTTAGGTTTAAAGTTGATTAAGGCTAAATATGGTAGCCATCATTTTTAACATTTTTTAACAAATATTAACCTCCTTTTATTCAACTAAATAAAATCTCTTTTGCAAACAAAGAATTTTGTAGCAAATTTTTTGAATTTTTCATAAAGAATGGTTTTAAAATCTTTTAATGCCCCTTTCGATGAATTAAACTCACTTTAAAACTAAAAATCCTGAAAAAAGAGGATTTGATCACTACAACCATTGCACCAACAATCATGAAGACAGCTTTTTTCAGTACAAAAGTAACTGCTACAGTCGCTAAATGACAGAAGAGCAATATTTATATACAGAAAATCAAAATAACATTAATATTGTTAAAGAAATTATTAAAATGCCCATATTAACAATTTAGTCATATTTAGCTTCAAGCAAATTTAAATATATATAAGGGCTTAAAAAATCTAAAAAAATTCACGATTATTTTACATGCTTTTCCGCAAAAATGTTCCTTTTAGCATAGTCGTGAATTTTTTTAGATTATCTTAAGTCCTTAAATTTACAGTTGCTTGAAGTTAAATATGACTTTATTGCTAAAATAGGCATTTGAATAATTTTTTTAACAATATTTGATGTTATTTTGAAAAAGACTATCTTCATGATTTTTGGTGTAATGGTTCGAGTGATCAAACCCACATTTTTCAGGATTTTTAGTTTTAAAATGAGTTTAATTAATCAAAAGTGGTATTAAAAGGTTTTGGAATTATTTTTTTATGAAAAATTCAGAAAATTTTCTAAAATATCCTTTGTTGCTATTTTTTAAAGAGATTTAATTTTGTTGAATAAATGGAGGTCAAAATTGGTTAAAAAAAAGGAAAAATTGGCTACATGCTCATATATAGCCTTGATCAACTTCAAACCTAAGTGTTTAAAAAAATATTAAAAAATTCAGATATATTCTACATACCAAGAGGAACATTTTTACCGAAGAAAGAAATAAAAAAAAATTTTATCTTGGATTCCCAGAAAATAACCCATATATTAATATTTTAGTATGTTTTTTTCTTTTTTTTCATATATATGAAAGTGCGTATTTATTAATTTAGCGATTAAAAATTAAAAATCGCTTTAAACAACTTCAAATCATAGTACGTTTCATGTATAAATTTCGAGATAAATTTTATATAAGTTTAACAATAATATTAATGTTGTAGCAAATATTTAATTAATATTTTACCAAGAATCAGATTATTGCAATCGGTTAATTAATTTTAATGGAAAGTTATTGATAAACCTAAACTTTTAATAAATTTAATGCAATTAAATGGAAGCTCGTCTAATATAAATATTCGTCCGCTCGTCCATTTGAATCGACCGAGCCGAGCGACTGTCGGTAACAAATCCATAGTTCGAGAATCGCAGATCTTTTCTGCAGATTAACAAACGTACATAAAATCAGATTTTACAAGTAATTGTATTAAAAAGCATATTATTAAATATTTTAAGCAATAATTTTCATAAATTTTCTCTATTAAAATTTATATAACCTTATATTGAAAACAAAACATTCAATAAAAACGGTCTCAAGATCGTCATTTGTCGGTCGCATCGGATGAAATCAACGGATCCGGTTCTCGCGCGCAAGAATTGCACATTGCACGTCCCTGCGCGTCATTGTTTTCACAAAGCCTTTTGTTGTTACTTATTCCTGTAAATAATTTAATTTTTTGCCAAAATGTCGATAAGATTCTCAGAACTTGTGATGTTTAGTGTTTTGAAAAGTTATTGTTGTACGCAGTATATCGCGAGAGACATGATTAGTCGCAAGCCGCTTTTTATTTGGGTTTTTTTACGATGTCAACAAAGAAAACGTGATTGATGTAAGTTGTTATTTAACGCGTGTGCGTTCTGTTTATTGACGATTACGATTTAATGTTAAAGTATAAGACTCAATTAAAAATTATTTTGTGAATTTCAGATATCACAGATTATCAAATGCGGAGATGCGAGTTCAAGGAAAGTTCAATGTTTCAACGTTGGTAAGTTCATAACGACATTTTATTAATTGTTTATGTTATAAAGTATTTTATAAGCTAGGATTCGATCTAGTAGATAACATACTAAGTATTATTTAATTTGTTTATCAATTAATGTTTTATCAAATAATTTATTTTCAACAAATAATTTGTAAAATTAGAAAATATCTTATCGTGGAGCATAAAAATCAGATTATGCAACTTATGTTGTTTCAATTGCTTAATTACTGGCATGACAAAGATAAATTCAAGTATTTTGCTGTTTATTAGTCTCTTAAAGACTGTTTTACTAACCGATGATAAATATGTTGTTTTCAAATACTTTAAATATTTCAAGACCCAATGTTTGTGAACGGTTTAATAATTCCCAGAATGATTTCTACCTTTCCTTGTAAGTTGACACAATTTCAAAAATTGTTCATGATAAGTAAGTCCTTGAATAACAAGTGCTCTTATTCTATCTTCACAAACCATTTTCTCAAACAGCGTACGAATCACATAACCTCTGCAGGTAGGTGAAAATCATGTTTGCAGTAATTAATAAATTCTTATTCTTATTCGTGTTTTGTGAGTAATATTATTTATACTTATAAGCTTATCTATAAATTGAAACATTTCTATTTAATCTTGTATTAAGGTGGAAGCATTTCTTGTCTTGTTACTACAAATAAGACAAATATTTTATCAAAAGCCATGAGTGGACAAGGTGACGAAGGTCTTAATGTGAATTATGATGATATTTTAAAAGCACAAAAGGATGAGAAAGTTTTAATTATTGACGTTAGAGAAGATGCTGAAATACAGGAAACAGGAAAATTACCAGGAAGCATTCACATTCCAAGTAAATTAGTTCTTTAAAGAAAATTTATTTAGTATTAAATTCAAGCTGATATTGTTATGAAATGTACTTTTAATTACAGTGTGTGAAGTTATAAGTATACTAACAGATCTCTCAAGTCAAGGTTTTGAACAGAAATTCAACAAAAAGAAACCATCTCAAGATACAACAATTATTTTAAGTTGTAGATCTGGTAAAAGGAGTTTTATGGTTCAATCAGAGATTCAAAAAATGGGATATAAGAAGTATGAAATATTTTCTTCAATAATTGTTTTCAATACCTCTTTTTTTTAACATTTTTTAAATTTATGTCTACTCTTTAGCGCTCTCAACTATTCTGGTGGTTGGCTTGACTGGGAAAGCAAACAGAAGGCATAATAATCAACTGTAAAATAAGAATATCATTTTTATATTGTAGATAAAAGTGATGTATAAAATAAACTCGCATTTTTCTTAAAACTCTTATTTATTTTTAATTATAAACAATAATCATTACAAATTTCATTAATAAAATATTTCTCAAGACTATTTACAAAACGTTTTATGTTGAAATAAATTAGAAGTGATCTTCTATTATAGGTTTTTTAACTAATTGGTAGAACAGTTAACTTATTTCTTTTTATTATATTTACACATTTGTAACGAGTTTACTTTTGTCAATGTGACAAATTATCCTATTACTGCTTCAGTCCAACCTTGTCACACATTAGAATCAATTATTTTTGTTTTGTTCTTGAGCTAGTTTGTGAGATATCATTTCTCTGAATTGTCCTAATATAAGATTTTCTCTCTTTTGTCTTTCTTCCTTACTGAACATGGCAAGTGCTCTCTTTTCATCAGCTGAATAAATTTGATTTTCTTTACGAATACGTACAGCTTCCATACGTCGATGCCTTGAGAACACAAATAAATATTGAGTTATAATTTTAATTTTATTATTATTGTACCACTATATATTAATCAAAATATGTAAATGAAAAAATGTAATACACAATTACATACCTGCTACCACTCATTACATATCCAACTGATTCATATGACGCAATTTCGTCGGATGTAAGGCCAATTTCTCCTCTCCTGGGAATACGTTTTCCTTCGGCAACAAAAGCAGCCATAGCAGCACCTTCTCCAGGCAACAAAGCTTTTCCAAAGTCTTTTGCAGAAAGTGTAACATGTTGTTTTTGAATGGGGCCAACAACACCTTCTTCTCCACTTTCTTCAGAATTGGAGTCTTTCTTTACTTTTGGTTTTGCAATTACAGCACTCTTTTCTACCCATTGCTCCTCTTCATCGGAACTGCTGTCAGAACTGCTACTGGAGTGCTTCTTTTTCTTCTTCTTCTTTTTCTTCTTCTCTTTTTTCATCTTTTTCTCTTTCTTTAATTTCTTGCTCTTCTGTGTAAATAAATACAATTGATTTAGAATATTAAGTATAAACAGATCTTTAATTTTACAATGTAAACAAATTAATTAATATAAGAATTAATAAATTAAATACCTTTTTCTTCTCCTTTTTCTTTCGCTTGCGATCATTTGCAGCATCGTTATCTTTTTTCAGTTTGTTAGAAATTTCTTCTTCTTCGTCAGTACTGTTAAAATAACGTGCAATTGTAATTTAAACGTCAAATTCATACTAAATAAGAAAGGTATAATTTAACTTACTCTTCTGCTCGGGTTGGAGATTTGCCCCAAACTCGCTCAACTCCTCGTAAACCAATTTTTTCCCGATCTTTTCTTCTGTCCATGATAATCCAGAATGAAAACGTTTATATTATGTCAATTATGTGAAGAACGATGCGAGTGACATCAAAACATAACCTATTCCATCCAAATATTCTGGATAGCGTACGCAGGCAATTGCAGTGACGTATCTCTCAGGAACTATACATACTACATACAGTTACCGAGTATTGAATATGTAGATATCTCCTTTGCCTACGGTAGTTTAAATGCCAACCAAAGGCAATTTATTATTATTTTATATAATGTATTATATAATTAATTAATTAGATTTTTACAAACTAATAACGAAATGTGTGTAAAATTACATAGGGAATATAGTTGGTCATTTAGTTATACATATAAATTATATGAATTACAATTATATCAATGAATATAGATATAACATAAACGAATATAGATACATAGAAAAGAAGAAAAATTGAAAATAACTAAATAATTCAATTTTATAGAAAGAATACTCATAAACACGTAGCAAATCAAATTTTACTTAAAAATAAATCGATTAGGAACAGTAAAAGAATAAAATGCCTCAGAAACTCCAAAACCCAAACACGAAAAAAAGTTTTCACCGATAATATACATAACTATTAAAATAAAATAAATGCCCATAACGCCCCCGGGCATTTATTTTATTTTAATATAATACGTTATCTATCACTGCAACTTGCGTTTCATTACTAAATAAGGGGGAATAAATAAAGATTTATCAAAAAGCAATTATCCATGAAATTGCGACTAAAAACAATGAATTTCGAGCACATGAGTGATAACATGCTTAAAGCGCCCCACGAGTGAGGCAGTGAAGTGAATGTCCCAATATCAACACACGTCCTCATTCTACTCACAAAATTAAACGTATTTCTGGTCTATTATCACAAAAGTTGTTGTCCATAAAATATGTAATGCTTCGAAGAAGGAAGGAGGGGGGGGGGGGGGGTTCTTTATCATTCCTACGGTATAAACCAAATACGTAAGAATCAGTGACAATGTCTTACGGGGGAGTGTTAACATTTTTAGCCTTACGGAATTTACGGATTGCCCCAAACTCGACAAAATGCTCAAACAATTGAAAATTATATTTTTTATGGTCATTAGATAAATCTAATGTATATTGCAGTAAAAACATTGACTGAGTAGAAATTAGGAAATCCACTTTATGACTATTTTGATTTTTTTTTTAAATTAATATAAAATTAGAATTAGAATCTTTAAAAAAATGAATAAAAACAATTCTGTAGGCTCTCGACATACCGACATAAGTACACTCTTTTTGAGTTGAGAAAATTGAGTTTTGAGCGATTTTGGTATTCTTGCTTAGTATATTTTCAGATAGAAATAAAAAAAAATCAGGAAAGTGTAAAAATAAGTGAAAAATAACCATATCTACTATTTTATGATTCTTTTTAACATTGGTTTAAATAGAAAATAGAAACTTTAAACCTTTATATCTCAAAATCACAAAAAGTGGACTTATGTATTTATGCGTTTGTATAAGCTAATAAAAAATGTTTTCCGCTTAATGGTTTCAGATCTGTTCGTTCGAATATATACGACGAGAGATGCGTGGATTATTCAAAGCGGTGGTGCAAATCCTGATATTTTTCTACCAGCATTGCATAACTTCAGTCTTCGGTTATAATTCACATTAAGTGGTTTCGGAGGGATCTCTGAAGTAGTGAAGCTCGCAGAAAAAAACTCAGGATACAAAGGTACCATCGCGTGCACTCTCAGTATACGCAAGCAGTAAATGATTCACGTACATTTTTTTCAACAACTGCTGTACTGCCGTCTGCAACATAAAATACCGTAAGTCATCATTTTAATACAAAATAAATCTTTATTGCTCATGTACAGTGATGCACGAACTCATTCTTTTTACTTAAAAGCCAAAGTATAAGTACAAATATTTTAGCGAATTATACTATAGTATTTAATTCCGACTCAACCGTAATGGCCACTTTATTGACCTGAAAAGCGGAACAACAGTAGCATATGATTCCCGCAAATCTACTTTTTTCCCGCAAATCCACTTTTTTCGCGCAAATTTTTACGGGATTTGCGGAAATAAACTAAAAAAAATATTTCCCGCAAATGCATTTTTTTTTCAATTTTGAGCAATTTTTTTCTATTTCTGTTGGTCTAACTCTTCAAATCAATAAAGTGGTCACAATTAAGTCAGAAATAAAGTTCTATATGCAACACGGGAATAAAGTCGACTATTCCTTCGGGTGTTTACTGCCACCCTCCAAATAAATCTACCCTCGAAAACAATATTCAACTTTATTCCTTTGTTGCACAATGTACGATTCTTTAAGTACATGTATCTCTCAAGTGCTTCTTAGTCAAGTACAAAAATACTTAAAAAAAGTATGTTCCAAGTGCATTTTACAAGTACTTCTTTAATTTTTTGTCAAATTTTTTTGACATGAAGTTTTATACTTCTGGATAAAACTTGAAGTGCTTTATTTCAACTATTGGCTACTTAAGAATAGTACATTACGCAACTAGGGGCGAAAACTAGGGGACTCGGATGATGATTTTGAGCACTCGTGTACGTCTCGGCGCCCTCGACTTCCACTCGTGCTCAATCATCATCCTCGCTTGGAAATACCCTTTTGCCCCAAGTTGCGTACCGTATTTTTTATAACATGTGCATAAAGAAGGCCATTCTTTGTCGTCTACAAAGTGGATTGAGAATAGAGTTTTTCTAGTCGTCCACTTAAGTCTATGACATATTATATATATGTATATGTATGCATGTATATATATAAAATTTTCAAAATTTACCAGTATTTTTCAAAATTTTCCAGAATTTTCTAAAATTTGTCAACAGTTTCCAAATTTTCTAAAAGCTATATTAAGGAAATAGAGCGAAAATAAATTAAGGGTACCGAAAATACTTATTTACGCTACCGAAAATAAAAGCTAGCGAAAATGAGTATTTTCGGTACCCTTTATTTGACGCTCGGAAAACTCTATTTTCGCTGCACTTTATAGGCGCGGAAAATGGTCTTTTTTATTCACGTGTTATAAAAAATTATTTAACTTTATTTAATTCTAATGAGAAGGCCTTGATCCACGAAACGTTAATAAGATGAAAGTCTTTTTCTTGATTCTTTCCTTTTATCTAATTTAAAGAGATCAATAATCACAATTTTAATAATTTAAAAAGAAATAACAGATAGAAGAGAGTATCCCAGTACGGCCACCCATAGCTATTTTGGCTGTAACTTTCGATTGACTAGAATAAATCAATATTTCAAAACGGAATTTGTCATATAAGCAAACCTTTTAACGTTAATAGAATATTTTTGTTCAAATTCAATGAATATTAATGAAAAATTAAGATTTTGAGTTTTCAAAAAAGTGTCTCCAGAATGGACACCTACAGCTTTCAGAAGAGTATTTTTGGTCTATATATGCTTAAAAATAGTGCTTAAAATGTATGTAAAAGTTATAAAGTATAGTACGATTATTACGCCTCTTTACTTTAAATCATATCACAATAAACTAATTAGTATTTAGTTATGCTCATGTACTGGACATATGACTATGTTTGCTTGAATCTTCGAAGGGATGATTTAAAAACACGAACCTCTAATCATAATTAACAGAACTATAAAATGCATCTAATCCATCGCATATATAATGTGCTGCATACTGTAAAACGATTCATACTGCAAGCCTCCTATATAATCAATTTCACAAAACTCCTCGCAACAATCTAAATTCATGAGAATCCATACAATCTTCATCCAGCAACAAGACGTCATTAAACACCCGTGTACCTCCATCCCCCTTCCACTCCTAACAACGAAACTACATCGAATGCTATCTCCACCTCCACCTCCGCATTCATCCCACTTTTATACCCTCATAACCCACCGGTATACCAGATCCCTCGCGCGCTGACGTTCGACTGGGGCTCTATATACTCATCGCGTCGCGTCGTATTCCGCGCGCGCGCGCGATCTCCTCAAAACCACCCCCTCCCCGGTATACTTGGCGTAAAAACGAGCTTGCGCGAGAACAAGTAATAGCGTCCCCGATAACAACGCTATGTTTGTAAAAACCGAGCACGCGGGCCACTTGCCGCATCCGAGAGGGAGAAATAAAGCCGGAGGGGGATGCATATAAAGTCACTCGGTTGCGATGTACCTCTTATCAAGGGCCCGAGAGAGGTGCATCCTAAACGCAAATTCCGCCCGAATGTATAGAACCAGGAAGTGCAGGAGAGTATAGAGTGGTCCTCCGCTTCTTTCGCTTCTCCTCTCCTCTCTTCTCTTAGCTCCCCTTCGACTTCCTCATTTTTCAATTCCTCCTTTTTTGCGTCCTCGCGGGGCCCGCTATGCGTATACTCTCTTTCGGCCCCCCTTCGCCGCCTCCTTCGTCTCTTCTTGTTCCTCCTTTCTTTCTTTCTTTCTTTCTTTCTTCTCGTGGTCGGTCGGCTGGCGAGTTTTATTCGCTCCCTTTTTCCATCTGTCTTCTCTGTCATTCCCTTCGTTTTGTCTCTGCGTGTATATCGTTCTCCCTTTATCTCTTACTCCTTGCGCCCCCCCCCCCCCTTTTGTCCTTGTTTATTTCCTTTCTTTCAATTTGTTTTCTCTCTTTATCTCTCCTTCTGGCGTGTGTGTGTGTGTGTATGTGTGTGCTCGCGGCCTCGTCGCGTTCGTATTATATGCCCCGATGCGACGGGCGTATGGAGAAAAATTTCTTCGCGTTGTCGATGACGCGAGGTTCTTCTTTTTCTTGGCGTGTAAAAAGGTCACGCTTGTAGGTAATGATTGACGCGGGGTGTTGGTATTACGTATACAGAGGGCAGTATTTTATTGGGAATAGCGTGTATAGTTTTAATAGAGAACAAGCCTGATGTCGCAGAACAATGCAATTTTTTGTTATCTTAGTATTATATTAGTATCTCATTACTGTTTTCTCATTGCAAGACGACTACATTTAAAAAGAATTATCTAAACATCGCTAAAATTGTACAGTATATATAAAAATGAAAATCGGCCGCGAAATAATAAGTAATTAGTAGAATATTAGTAGAAAGTAAAACTAACTGATTTATTTATAAAACATTGGGATAGTGACCAGCCGATTTTCATTATTTGTTAATTTGGAGCAATTAAAATCTTAATTACAGCTTTCATGTCGACCGTCTAAATATCCGCCATATTAAGTTTCTTTTGGCGGTCCGATTGAACTTGCTTTTAGTAAAGCAGATTTTCAATACTTAAAAAATTAAATACGTACCTAAACATTCTTGTATTTGCAGTTTTGAGTATTATTTAGCATGTTTTAGTTACAAAATAAAAGAATACAGAAAACATCTATGTTTGTTTTTTATTATTACTTATATTATTATTTCTTTAGGTTATTTCCAAAATTTTATTTGATTGTATAGATGAAATATTTTTTGATATACGAAACGGAGATTGATACATCATGATAAGGCTTCGTTACGATCTGATTAAATTAATGTCCTATCAAAATGTCAGTCCCATGTTTTGAAAGCATTTAAATGACCGATTGAGAGGAACGAAGTAATTACGTTAATTAAACTTGAAATATCGAACATTAAATTGGTGTTTGTATTGTACAACATATTCATTTCCGCCAAAGCCGTGACAATTTATAAGTACATCTAATTTATTTAATGGTACATTTAACTGCGAATAACTTGTTTGAAAATGAATATCAGTAAAATTATTTTATGAAAATAATGTTAATACTGATAATACTAATGATATTAATACTAAGATTTGTTATGTAAATTATTTTAATTAAAAATAAATAATACGTATATTTATGACAGTTTGACAAACCTTTCTAAGCCTTGACAGGGATAAATGTAGACGCTTAGCTTTGAGAAATGCACGGTAAATACATGTAAATTAAAATGTTTGTTGATACGGTAGTCATTTTCGCTCAAACAAACAGCGAAAATCTCGAAATGGGTAGGGGAAGTTAGTACATAGTGGATAACGTTGTTGGCAGGTTAAAGCTTTCTTATCAAAATAAATTATTAAAACAAAATATTCTTAGATGATACTGATAGATTAATTCTCATATTTATTGAAGATGTTTAATTAAATTTTATCTTTTATATAACTAACATTAGTGTTCAAAAACGAGGAATGACGTGTTTTGCTTTCAAAATTCAAGCATCATAACGCAACAAACCTCTTAAATGTAACCTGTACTCGAAAATTACAATAATGCATGTAGGCGTAATGCATAAATTCGATATAGATACCCAAAGTGCAAATATATATATATTCACCAAATTACGTAGTAAACAAAATGCTGTATAAGTTTCGACAGTATAATGTGCATACGAGTATTATGTGTAAAGACCTATTGATTACAAAATGTTTGAAGCAATTAAATATTTAGACAAGGTTTATGTCTGCTACTACTTAATATATAATAAAAATATATTATGTATGAATTTGTTTTAATTGCAGATTTAATTATACAGTATACCATAGTATAGTAGAATATAAATTTTGTTTATTTATATTTAATAAATATAAATAATAATTAGTAAGGCATCTAAAACATAGTGTCTATCCAATGTGTTACTGCAGAGTTTAATAAATCTAGAAACCTTGTGTCTGTTGCATAAGACTGTCTGTTAAATAGAGACTCTATTAATCATGGAGGAGACTATATGGAGATCAGGCATTACGCATCATCTATTTGGTCTCTTAACCTGAATATTTATTTCTATCTTATTGAAAAAGAATTGGTTAGCTGCAATTAAATGGCAGGTTCCGCTTATATTCGTATTTTACGAATAAATAATATTTTTACTGTATATTTATAGAAAGTGATCTAAATCACAGATTCACTATTGACTGATCTTATATGACTACAAATGCATTAGTGACAACAGTAACCTAAAATGTTTGTCAATTCCCAGCTATATTGTAATGTATATGATTATTAAGGGGTTCTTATATACTCGAATAAATAAATGAATTAAACAAAAAATAAGTATAAATAATTGTTCAATAAATTATTTTCATTTATTTATCCTCTTGTTTAATACACATAAAGAAATGATAAAAGTCTCATAGAACACTTTTAACTTATTAATATCATAAATTGTTAGAATAGCCACTCCTTATTTGCATTATTTCAAACTTTCAAATTGCGCCCTCCACCCAGTATCAGATTTAGTAAGAAACATTTCTACGATTAGCAGAGGCGTATGATATAATGTATAATTAAGATTACTCGGTGCGCTTCGGAAAGCACATCACTCCCATCACCACGCAACTCGCTTCCAACTCCCTCCACCCAACTCACGTAAAAAACCCCAAAACTTAATCGAATCAGATTAAAATCTTCCTCTCGCAATTTCACCTGAAAAAAATTATTCTCCTCTCCTCGCGCAGCTGCAGCCAGCGCCTCGCATTTTCGAATTTCGGCCGCTCGCTCGCTCGCGAAACTATACCCACGGCCGTATGTGCAGCCGCGAGAGGATCCGCGAGAGAGCTTCTCGAGAGCGAAGACGACGACGTCGTCCCCTTCCTCTCCATCCCCTCCAGCTTAATTTTCTCCGTATCCACCTCTCTCTCTCTCTTTCTCTTCTCGTCCAGTCTTTTTACCTCTTTTTATCCCCCCCCCCCTCTCTCTCGCTCTCGTCCCCTCGCGTTTTTCTGCATCGGAGCAGCCTGTACACAGTGCACACACATATACTCCTCCTCTCTCTGTCTTTCTGCATCGCTCGTTCGGTCGCGCGTCGCGCGAGCCGATGAAAGTACGTATATATATACTCACACATAACCGGTTCGCAGCTGGCGACGACGACGACGACGACGAGGCTCTGCATGGGCTCTCCGAACGAGCCAAAGTAAGAGAGAGAGAGAGAGAGAGAAGAGAGAGAGAGAGCTTAAAGCCGGGCATCGGCCGCCGCCGGCTCTCGCTCGGGATGACAGTGTGTGCCTGCATGCGAGCGGCCGCGGCGCGCGCGCGATATCGGGGATTATATACGTATAGCTGCACACCGCACCGCGCGCATTTTATGTTATTATATCTCCTCTCTGTCCTTCTTATGCGCGTTTTGCGAGAGAGAGAGAGAGAGAGATATATATATGCGCGCGCGAGTCAGTTTTGTCGGTCCCGCGAGAATCGCCGATGCGCTGAATTGTGTATTGGTGTGTACGGCACCGGGTAAATTTTGAATTTTGCGCCCGAAGGACCATTTTTTTTCAGGAGGGCGATCATTTAGCGAGTGTCGTCGTGCGGGGTTTTAACGAGCTTTTTTATGCGCGCGCGGGACTGGAGAGCTGGCCAGTGTGTTTTCCTGACTGGTTAAAGATGTGAGGTTCGCTCTGTGTGCTTATACTTTGAGTGCAGTAGGAAGAGAATTGGTTTTCGGGGTTTGGAGACGTGTTGATTGTTCGCACTTTTGCGTATTCGGTGGAATAAGTGTGCGTGCAAATTTTGTGCATCGTGAAACGTGAGTTTAAATTGCTGTGCCCGAATGACGAGAAGTGACAGTTGAATAAGTCGTGTTTGCGTTGTACGTCAGAAGTTTATGTCTTGGGTGGATTTACTCGTTCATCGCCGACGAATTTACAAGTGATTATTGAAATATAATGATATGATTCGGAGAAGTGATTTTAAGCTGTAACGTGTACTCACAATTTTGATAGGCCCTGGCTTAAGCCTATTGTGTAAGTGATATTACTTGGAAACATCGTATTTTCATTCAATACAAAACTTTCACTTTGCTACAAGTCGTTTATCGTACTCCGTTAAACAATTTTTTCTGTCGTGATACGCCGGGATGGGAGAGTTAGGTTGCCCCGGTCACATACTATAAACGGTTAAAAACAATGCGACTACTTTGATAAAGTTAATTAATAAGAAACTTGAAGAATAAATTCATTTTTTGGATAGGAAGAGACTGTTATATCAAAAGCTATATCCGATGAATTTGTAACCATCTGATCCTCGACCTGATCAAAATCATTTATTTTTTATATCTTTTAATCATTTTAAACAAACGTATTGAAAATCTAAATGATAACAATGAAATAATAATATATATCAGTATAATTATTACATTATACAAAAAGGCAATCCGGTAACTAACGTTGTTTTAAAAATATTCAAAATCAATTACCGGTGATTTTAAATAAAACGTTGTTTTAAAGCACTGTAGATTAATTCAAATTAATTGTTTTCAATAAACTGAAAAATACAACTTAATATTTCTAGATTTTCACTTTAAGATAATGTTACATTAGAGAGTTATTACTATTATTACTCTATATCGTGTGCATAATACAGTATACTCATAATCAAAAGTGACAGGGGCTACCTGACTCCCCTCATAACCATATCCTATTCCTCTCCTTAAAAATGAGATCACACAGTCCTGTAACCATTCTAAACGTTATTTGATCGATCGCTTCCTTATAGCACAAAATTCATATTCAGTATAAAAAGCGTATAATTAAACAATAGTGTCCTATGGACATACTAATTCCAACAAAGAAAACTCACAACTTAAACAACAACGAATTAACGAACTCTAAAAGCAATCAAAAGAGAAATTCACGTAAATATGATCATTCATTGCATTCTATTGTAATAAACACATTATTCAGCGCGTTGCACGTTAACCGCTAACGAAGTGAATGTTCGCCTCTCGCCGCTTGCGCGGGCCCTGCACGAGAGAGAGAGAGAGAGAGAGAGAGAGAGAGAGAGAGAGAGAACCCACCGTGAAGGTCAGTCCTGTCAACCGCGGTGCTGCACCGCACTTATACACTACAGGCGCAAAATTATTATTACTCTATCATTATCCATGCTGATCAGTTTTCTCAAAAGCGTGCGCGAAGCATTTCACGTATATGAATTCCGCGGCTGCATTACACGAAAAGCCGTGTAAACGTTACACTTGTTGGCTGTACGCACGCGTATCTCGGTATGAATTTTCATATTTTCCCCGTGCCTGGAAAAAAAGAGGCATAACTCAGCGGGCTTTTATCGTCGAGAGCTGGCATGGAACACGAAAAGTTCCTCGCGGAGTCGGTAGTTTTCTGTTTTACCAAGATGAATGATCTCTGCAGGAGCGTGCATGTGTGCGTGTGTATAGTGCAAGGCAGTTTGTTGGGAGAAACAGTGGAGCAAGTGACCCGCGATAGGAGGGCGTCAATAAATTTACTTTGATAGGTCGGCTGTATAGGAATATATAGAGGAGCGTATCTGAATAAATTTGAATTCTCGAAACTCTCGTGACAAAAAGGCTGGATGCTCATTGAATGTTTGAGTTTTCGGTACAGACGGGTATTTGTGTGCCTTGGAATTATTGGGAAACGGGAATTTTAGAAAAGGTATGGAATGGTACGTGTCTTACCGCGTTATACGTGTTCTACTGAATTTATGTTTAGATACGCCATTCATTTTAATTGCGTCTTATTCAATTTTCGGTGGAAATTAAAATGTCAAAACTTTTTCTTTTCATTCATCTCTTTGATATTTAGATGTTTATTACAAGCTTTTTTTAAATTCGTAGTGTATATTTCTTCTTGAATTTTAACTTACAGTGTATGAATAGAATATCAATTAACGTAGGGGTTTGAAATGACGTTAGCGAGCGTAAGTTTAGAGTTCTTGAATTTCAATAATTTATTGTCACAAGAGGATCAAATTCTTTTGTATCCACGTATGATCTCCAACATCAGTAACTATATTAGTTTGATTAAAAAATAGATTAACATTAAAATATACATCCCATCACTAAAAGATATGGGTGCTCCTTTTACTCGGTGTACCCCGCTATACCCAATATGATTGCAAAATTAATTACATCATCCATTAAAAAGGATTATACATTAACAATTATATAATGTGAATTATGAAAATTGTAAATAATTTAATTCTCTTTTCGAGTCACGATACGGCTGATTAGAAATATAGTGAAGTAAGTAAGTCTATTTTAAAAACTTTGCAAACATTTATCATTACAAAATTTACGATATATATATAGCATCATAATTGTTATTATATTAATAATTAACCATAACATAAATCTATAATTGTATTCAACAATCACTTTTCTCAATTTTCAAGAATTTTTAAATGATACAATTTTGCAGAACAAATATATGGAAAATGTAAATTAGATTAAACTGGGTTATTTCATATCTCGTAAGGGGTTTGTAAATTATTGGTAGGTATACTAAATAGAAGCCGAGTAAACTAATTTTTTTTTAATTGATTGTAAAAATTGATTAGAAAATGAGAATAAATTATCTCTGATATTTTTCAGAATCTTTTGTCCAACTCTAATGGTCTTGTCCTAAAAGTGTTTGGCTACTAAAATTATGAAAACTTATGAAAATGTGCCTGAATTTTCAGTAATTGATTTAAATTTTAGTGTAGATAAAAAATCGGACACGTGTTTAAGATAAAGAAATATTCGTAACATTAACTATAAAGTTCATTTAATTAGTCGTTATTGTATATATCTAATATGATTATAAATTATTTTATGCAGCTAACAAATAGCATTCTTCATTTTGTCTGAACATCGGGACGTATGCACTATCCTTGATAACATTTACTTTACTACATACTTTACAGTGCAAACGAGTTTTCAGTAATGTACTGACTAACTGAAAAATCAACAAGAAATTGTTAGCAACGAATCAATCACAATCTCACATCTCCTTCATACTGAATGAAAACTTTTGCTAGCACCCAGATTCTCCAGCAAATTAAAAAATTTCACATCTCATTGTCAATCCCACATACCTACCATCACACACCAACCAAACCCTTCTCCTTCATCCAAACCAAACCAAAAGAGAACTCCCGCCCTATCACTAACGATCGCGTACACATTAAAAAGAATTACTTGTTTTAAGAAGAAAATTATCTCAACCCATTTCTTCCCAAGCGGCCATTTTATAGTCGATTGGTTTTTTGCCTAAAACCTCCATTTTGAAATTTTCCAACGGAAATTTAAAAATTCTGACTTCAGAATCGGAAAGAGCGGACAATTTTACTTCAGAAAAGTGCTATTGGTTATTATTATTTTTTTTTCGACAATTTTTTAGGCAAAAAACCAATCGACTATAAAATGGCCGCTTGGGAAGAAATGGGTTCAAATAAGATGCAACAAATTCAAGAATTTTTTCTTATTTTAAGACACGCTGAAAAGTTTCTTATTTTAAGTAATTTATTTCTCTTAAAATAAGTAATGCATTCTTATGTTAACTACAGATTTCTCAAAATAAGTAAAATGCACTATTTCCTTACTCGTTTTAAGCACGAAAAAATTTCACGAAGCAACAAAAATAAGAAACCCTTTTTACCGCGTACAACGCCCACTTCCCCCTATCCTCCACATCTTCATCATCGCCAGCGCCGCCGCTCGTCAACAGCCCTATATCGATATCCCCGCGATACTCCACATCGCACCTCTCACCCTCTTACAAACCGCTGCCTCCTCTCAAAAGAACCTGCCTCCCTCTCTCCTGCCTCGACGACGTCGTCCACCAAGCCAGGCCATTAGCGCCGCGCGCGATGTGTACACCGCGAGCGCGGGCCGATAGACGAGAGAGGGCTTAATGGGGGCCCCTTTTACGCGGCCGCGGCACTCTCCGCCGCGCTGCGGTGCGTAAAAGAGACGCGGGGGGCTTATCGGCTGTCCGCGAGTCGCCAGGAGCCGAGCCGCTTTGGCTTCTTTATTAGTCCTTGATTTTATGCTTCGTTTTTTCGGGGGAGGGGGGGACGTGAGGATTATTGAGCTTTTTTTTGGGGTGGGGCTCGGTGATACTTTGAGCTGGGTGTTGAGTGGGGCTGAGAGGGAGGAAGGGTTGTTGGAGTGATGTTGGATTTGGGTAGTGGTGTGGGATTAGTATTCGGAGGCTCTTATTGGCTTGATGTGGTTATACTGAGAGAAATATATCACGTGGGAGGAATGGTGTGTAACGGTGACTAAACGCTCTAGTAAAACTGATTCTAATTGAGGATACTATTTTTCTAGTAATGTTTAGAAAATTAAACTTTTATCAACTAAATTTTTTAGTTATTGTGTAGGATGTCGTAAGTAGTATATTCTTTTTTAGTATACGTTACTAAATTGTTTTAGTTAGCGTTATTAAAAATATTTGGTTGTACCGTTTTTTCACTGGAAATTCTAGTACTTTAATAAACGAAACTACAAACTTGTCTCGGTGTACACGTGTATTTTAGGTATTTATGTCCTTGCTACCTTAGGCAAATTATATTCTATTTTTTTTATAAAACAACAGTAATTACACTGAAAAAAAATTGTTAAATCTAAGTAAACGTTTCCTTGAATCGTACTAAGAAAAGATTTATTTGATAATAGTAAATATTTAATTATGTTTAGACTGGCATTCATCAATTAAATAAATATTTACTAAATTTTAGAAATATTTACTTTATTTAAGTAAATCTTTTCTTAGTACGATTCAAGGAAACGTTTACTTAGATTTAACAAATGTTTTTTTCAGTGTATGTTATTAAAATAAACTTTCTGTGGTTATATTTTTTTGTTCTTGGGGGACATTTACGGACTTTTGCTAGGATTTCCAAGCACATAATAACTTTCTGAAGAAAATAATTGAATGTCGATTTTCCATAAGTCATATAGAAGATTGTACTAAAAGCGTTAGAATCATATCTAATATAGGTTTCCATAAAATTTGTTGTATGTACGGTAAACCATAACCTGAGTACTTCAGCTTTAACACTTGGATAAGTAATGTTGATACATTGTACTTTTGTCAGATACTTAAAAAAACATTTTATATGTTTAAATTCAAATAAATATCGAAGTCTGTGTTTGATACATACTTAATTGTTTCAGAGAAATATTTGTATGTACGTGTCGAAACGCTAAAATATATAATTTATGTAAGTATAAGTGACTGCTTTTACTAGGGTAGCTCAGGAATAATAACTATAAAAGTTTGATTTGTAATCAAAGCTTTACTCTTATACAGAAGATAAATTTAAAAATAGAAGAATTCTTCATCATCTAAGGATTGCACATGTTTTCACGTTTTTATTATCGTTAAAAAACGTAAGACGGTAGTCAAAAGGATCTCCCATAAAAATTTACACTCCATAAATGTCATCGGGGATTAATAATTGTGTACATCAAGGGAATGACTCAGAATTTTCGTTCAACGGGTTCTACAGGCTCGAGGATCTTAGGAGGATTAAGTAATCCTGCGGAAGCACTTGGCTTCTACCTTTTCCTTTTCACGAGAGGTGATAATATCTTCTTTAATGGTCGCTCCTGATGTTCATTATGTGGAATTGCAGATTAAAATTTCATACTTTGAGACTGTGTGCAAGAAAATTGCAACATTTTACAGAATATTTTTTCATTTTTTACACATAACGCAATTTCTGCTATGGGCAAAGATGTTTAATGAATATCTGTTTTTGTCGACTCGAACAACCTTTGAACTTTATAAAGTCTATTAAATCAAGGCATGTTTATAAGTTATGAAAATACCGGGATATTGAGATACATATTAGCGAAATTTACCTTGCGATGGCTAAAGAAACTCGACTCAAGATTAAAGTTTCTTTCACTGCCGCATTACTCAATAAGCAAAGTTTTCCAGGCTAGCAAAAAGGAAAGAGGAAACTACTACTTAAACGAATGCAATTTTCGCAAAAAAGGAATATTTTTACTACTTTGCCCCGTGCCAGCTCGCGAATTCTTTCTTTTATTAAAGCCCTCTCTCACTCTGCTCTCTGCTTTTGAAATCTTAAGTGACATCTCGAGGCTCTTCAGATAAGTTCGTTCATTAAATAAACTCATTTCTCGAGAAAAGAACGGATATAAAAATCTAGCACAAACAAACGCAACACTCTGTACACACCTACACCACTTGCTGGCCATCCCTCACGAAAATCACTCATTATTAATTAAAACGATAACTCTACCTAAAAAAGTCCACCAAAGAAATAAACTCCTCGATGCTTCACTAATTGAACGCGAAGAAACACGCCGAAATGCGCCTCCCGCGACTCGCGAAAAAACTTTCCAATACAGCGATTAAGTAACGAATTTCAGCCTCCGAACTTCCTCTCCCTCCCCGATAACTTTCAAAGCCCTTCCCTCCCCCCCGCGAAAAAGTCTCTTACTACACTTCGCACTCCTTCATCCAGTCTCGGTCGTTAACTCGAAAGTTCTTTTCTAGGGCGCGAGTATATCGCGACATGTGTCGCAGGCCTTAATCGTCGAATCTAGACGAGAGCACTCGCGTATATCGACTGGTGCCACGGGGGGAAGTCGATCGAGTTCGAGGAAAGTGGAACGCGCCCGCTGCAATTACGGATGAGCGAAGTTTCCGAGTTGTGGGTGGATGTGTATAGTGTGGAGCGAGAGAGAGAGAGAGAGAGGGAGAGAGAAGACGGATGAGTGTTGAAGATGCAGCTGCTGGAGCTGTTTTCGGCGTTGGACAGTGGTGAAGCTTAGATGGGTAGATCGTGTGTGTGTCACCTGTGAAGTCAGAGGATTTAGCGGAAAGTTATGTCTACCTATTATGGCAGAAACGTCAAGGAAGAGATACATCGCTGCTCAGGTATTTGAATTTATTGCTTTCTTTAGTTTTGAAGTTTTGAGAATTCATGTTAGTATTTTAGTTGTATAAGTGTGTAATATGTGGAACTATAATTTGAATCGTTAATAGACTTTAAATTTGATGAACACAAAGAACAACGCCGATGTGTAATGATGATAATTTTTAAAAATATAATTATAAAGGACATTCTTCTATATGGTTGAAGAAAACTGTGAATTTAAAGAAAAATCGATTCTAGTAGCTTTGAGAAAAGTTGAAAGGACTAGATTAAAATACGCTAAAAGTGGATGTCTTGCGGTACCCAACCGTTACTACTCACGTGAATTTTATAAGGTGAAAAGTTATATACATTTTTTTTTAACTTTTCCCAATGCTAAATAAGTTGCTTTTTTCAAAATGAAGGACATTTTATGCCCTAAGGAATGGTAGAAGTTTAATAAGTTTTACCAGGGGATTAAAATTTTCTATCCCGTAGGGCATCTTCCTTTACACGAGGAATCAAAAAACATGAATTATCAAATAAAATATTGACTCTTCTAAAGGAAAAGCGGAGAAAAAGTGATTAAAGTTTGTAATAAATTTCTAGTTTTACAAACTTGACTACCTACATTTACTTTAAGTCATCTTTAATATTCTCCGTGCAACTTTTCAAGCTAGAATGGCTACGTAATCACAACTTGAATCTTCAAGGTTCTTCACGATTAAACGCGAGGTTATTGTCCTCCATCCGTAACCGTTGATCTATATCTTCTCTAATATATGTACATTGTATAAATTAAGTATTCTTCAGATCGACAGGTGTAAAAATGATAGCCATTAATACACAAATTACCGACAATGTTTCCACCCAAAAATCACCCGCTAATTTGAAAAATTATCCCGAATAACACGTCCCAAGCTACTACTTCTTAACCAAGTCAAATCATTTCCCGCAGACGCCAATCACGGCTATCGCGACTCCCAAATTACTCTCCTCATAATACACACGCGCAAAATATTACGCACTCGCATATCAAGGAAAGTGCTCGTAATGCGAGAGCCCCCCTTCTAATTTATTCAAATTGATACCTCAAAACACAGAGCCAGCCTCTCACTACTCACACATCCCCTTAAACGCCATTATCTCCTCGATCCCTGCTGTACACTCCTGTCTCTAATTTTCGCGGCGCGCGCACGCGGCAGCAGCTGATCATTGAAAAACGCGCGCCTCCGGGGCTCTCAACATTACGCACACATATCGGATATACGAAAAAAAGAAAAAAAAAACAGAGGAGAAGGAGGCGAGCGAGGAAGGAAGGGCTAATGGACGTCGATCATCGCAGGCGTGCGCGAGGTCTGACTAATAGCCCGATGCGAGAGAGAGAGAGTGGCACTTCTCGCGGTTTTGCCACTGCCATTAACCTCGCGGGCCGGCCAGCCATCCGAGACGTCGAGCTCGGCTTTAAAAAAGGCGCGACTTCAAAAATTCTCGAGTGCGCGGAGCGCGGTTGATGGCGAGTGGAGGTGTAAGCGCGCGGGGTCTTGTGCTGGTCTTTTCTTTTACGAGCGAGAGGTTTGTGTGTGCTCTGGTGGAGTCACGTTTTTCGTGCCCGCTTGATCTTAGCGTCGAGGGTGGTGTTCGTGGATTCTGCTGGATGCCTGGGGCGGGATGGTTGTAGGCTGCTTTTTCTTTTGGGAAGTTTCGAGAGAAATAGGATGTTTTCAAAAATACCATTTTTTGGAATTATGAATATTTCTTATTTGTTGTTTGCAGAATTATAGAGGTTTTCGAATTGGGAATGTTTCACTTTAGTTAGCATAGTTTTGATTACTTTTTTTAAATAAAACTAATCTTGAAGAGTTTTCTTGAATCAACATGATTTTATAAAGATTCTTTTGTAATAAAATTTAACTTTAAATCAACAATTTGTTGTGTCAACAATTAACTTCAATAAAATGTATTGAGTTTTACTCTTAAGCATTTTCTAAGGCAGCGTGCAAATAATTTCTATTGCACAATGTGCACAGTCCGATTAATAATTATTAACCAAAGGTCACTGTAATTATTTTTATATCCTATGATAAGATTTTTCCAAATCTAAGTTGCACAACCAAGTAATTGGCGTTTTAATCATCAAAAATAATCATAAATACAAATATTTTTAACAAACGAAAAAAAAAGTTTTAAGGCTAGTCCAATCTAGTAGGTCAATATTTTGTCGTGTTTTTGGGACATTATATGAGAAACTATCTAAAGTTTTCTTTACCACATATTTATACTTATTTATTAATAACAATCGAGTTCTCTTCGTAATCGATTTTGCGTATCTCTTCCAAAAACTAAGATTCTTAACCACTAAGAGTCTAATTTGTTTTTAGCGTTTCTTATATAAAAATATGAAAACAAAATATTTTTGCTTTGTTATGCTACCGGTCAGAATTATACGTTTTCTAAATGCGTAAAATCAAAGCTGGACCAGTTTGGTACGTTATTGAATATCTTCGCTAATATAGCCTGTGGTATAACGGACTACGGGATATTACGGGCAATGACCAATAATTCCTATATATAAACGATGAAGTTTTTTTGTTCCACGTTGCAATTTGATAACAGTGACAGTGTGGGTTCAATTTTTGTGTAAAGCTATCTTTCTCCAAGTAGAAAAATGTTGACAGCTGAGTAAAGTTTGGAATCGTGATGAATAAGTATGTGAAAGAGAGACACTTTTCAAAAATGCACTAACCGCTTGAGATTTCAATTGATTAAAAAAAATTAAAAGTGGCTCATTTTTAAGGATATTATTAAAGTCTTATTTCGCTTTTTGTCACTTTTTATTTCATTAAGATTAATAAAAAAATGTATTATGATACGAAAGTTAGTAATTGCAAGTGGTGCATAATGGACCAATTTTTATGGGTATACGTTTTATTTGATTATATAGGTGAATAAAGATATCGTTGAGAGCTTTAAAAATAATGTTGCTATAATTTATTTATAAAAAAAAAACATGATTAGAAGGATTGAAAAGGAAGCAGATATAAAACAGGAATTTTAAGTGGTTTTGAAACCGTAAAAATGACAAAAAATTGTATACATACAAAATACAAACTTTCTTTTCGATTTATTAACAGTGGCTGTAAATAATATCGAGATTTACAATTTATTTTAGGCATTAACAAATATTGTACTTCTCTTTCAAAGTATTTTCGTGCTCATAATTGAACAGCAAGAATATTAAATCACTCTGCCCCGTTATACCCCAATTATAATGATACAAGTAAAGAGTAACATTCTTCGATTCGATAGTGACTATATCCAATTTAAGTTTCTTTGAAACTACGCTATTTATAATTTCTATGAGCCACTGCACTTGAGTAGCCCTCTTAAACCTCAGCAATCCCTATTTCCAGCCCGACACTAAGAAATCACGAAAACTCGAATGGGCCACCGGAGAAATTCGGACGATCCGCATCGGCCTAACGAGCCTCCCCGCGCTTGCGCGCGCGTATCGCGGTACTTTATTGTTTCTTCGGGCTCTCTCCTCTCCGTCTCATTTCGGGCCGCACGCGCATACGCGTGCTCTCTCCTCTTGCGCAGCGTAGAATCGGCCCCTCGTTAATCCAAAGTACTTTTTGTTTTTGCGTCAGCGGCTCGCCGCGCGCTTTCTTATAATGGCTGTCCACTTCAGGCCTCGCGGATTGACGTGCTCCGTTGTCGCCGAAGCGCAGCGCCAGCAGCGAAGCTTGCTTTCAGCTGAAAAGCGCTTTTGTTTCCCCGTGACGTTCTCGAGAGTTTGTACTTCGAGAGAGAGAGAGAGAGAGAGGGAGAATGCAGTTTGAAGGCTGCATTATAGGGCTATTCGTTGATAGTTTGAAGGCTGGTTAATGCTATCGCGATATTATGTCGGAGCTGATTTTTAGTTTGTTTGCTGGGAAAATTGATTGATTCGAGTGGCGCGGGAATAAAGGCTGCGCTGTTTACGAAGTTGACAGTGAGGGTACATGTGAAGAGAAATGAAAACAATTGGTATTTTAAACTTGTTCAAAATTAACTTTTCTTTGATAGCGTAATGTTTCATTGAAAAAGAATTATTTGAATTAGATATTGTTGATTTAAATACATATTTATTTAAATTAACAAATATAATTTTATAAAATTATTTTAAATGAATATTTATTTTAATATAAAGAATGTTTGTTTCAATCAAAATATAATATTTTCCAGAGAGTATTGAATACAATTATTTACTCAAATAAGAAAAATTTTGGGATGACTAAATTTAGTCGATCAAAGAAATTTAAATCGATTTAAATAAATAATTTTGTTCAATGTTCCCAAAACAGTATTTTATTTTAATTAAAGAAAATTTATCTTCTATTCAAATTTAAATAAGTATACTTGAAACAAACAAATATTTATTTTACTCAAGTAATTAGTAATTCTACTTCAACAATTTTTTGATTAGACTGACTATTATTCGAAAATTAAACAATTAAAATCTAACTAAATGTTTGTTCAGTGTATCTATATATTTAATACATTCACTGTAGTCATTTATCATAGCTGTATTTAATAGCATTCAATATTTTAATAAATTACGTAAACATTGTATATGCGAAGGTATTACGAAATCGATTGACATTTCTAAAATAGTTTTATATTACGCAAGAATATTTTGGATCTTTCTTTACTCAACCCATTTCAGAATCATTGATTATTTCACATAAATTACACATTTCACACTCGTGCAACTCTTTTTTTTTTCATTTCAACTAATTCTGGTACCCAACGCCTCTTATCTTACGATCGACACCAGGCACATAAATATTTAGACAACAAAACGAAAAAAGCATCCAAAGCCAGATTCGTGTGTAACGCATTACCAGGCCGGACGCGTGGTCGCATCTAAATTATTAAACCGGTCGCGCGCTTACCCACACCAACGAGAAACCTGCTAACCAAAATATATCCCACACCGCTACGGACTATACGCACTAAACGCCGGTGTTTTCCACCTTTCCGTAGCGCGCACCCGCGAAATTTGAATTCTTCATCGCACCCTCGTCGCTCTCGCGGACCCCAGCGATAACAAAAAAAAGAAGGACCGAGCGAGAGAGGGACGAGAAGAGAAGAAAAGAAGAGAAGGTTTATGCACGCACGTAATTACCTTAATTTCAAATGCAAACGGCCACCGCGTCGCTCGGATTTATGGTTTTGCGCGAGACCGCGCGCGCGTGTGTGTGTGTGTGTGTGCGTGCGTGTTTGCATTAGCATAAAAGGTCAAAGAATAATAAATCTCGACGCGGGCGCGAGAGCAGATACGAGGGCCAAAGACGGATATTTTTGCAAAATTTCTGCGCGCGCTTTTTTTTTGCTCTCGGTTCTGCGCTCCGTAGATTTGTGCGGCGGGATTAAAAATGCGCGTATGCGCAGCGCGTTGAGGAACGGCAGCACGCGCGGGGACACGTTTTTCCTTGCTGCGGGTGAGCGAGGCTTTTTTGCGATTTATAAGTATGCTCTTCCTAATTTCTCATGCGTGAATTTATCTTTATGAGGGAGCGAGGCGGCTTGGCTGCGTCTTCTTTTTTTTCGCCGTGTTAGCGGCTTGTGTGTGCTTGGAGTCTGACAAGCGTCAACGGGACCGGAAAATAGCTGTTTTTAGGAGATGCTTTGGTTTGTTCTTGACTGATGTCGATCAGGGATAAAAAGCTACTTACTACAGCGGTAATTAAGAGACGTTTTTGTGTTTACTCATTATATAGCATTGTTATCCTACGTTTGCTGGTATATGTATTGGTAGTTGTTAAAAATGTAATAAATTTATACCAATTTTAATGATTTAAATCTATTAAGTATAAGATATTCGGAGTTATTAAGAGTATGAGTATTCAAATAATCTTGGATGAATCACGTTTATTATAAAACATTTCTTTTACCAAGTATTATATGGGTTATTGCGGAAATACATAGACCTTCTATGTCTGACGAATGTTCTTCAAGATATAAGACATAGGAATAAAATTTTCTAAGTTGTACATAATTTATATAAATTATAAAAAATTTTGATTAATTAAAAGTCCGAATTATTTCGTTGACCTTGTGCGTCATAGTGTTATTTATAAGCAACAACTTTTTCTCTTGAGTTATTCGCATATTAATTAAGAACACTATTGACACATTGTACATATCATGCTTAATACGTTATTTAGCTTACACTGAAAAGAATAGCAGGTTATCCCAACTCGACAGTCAAGCAATAACTGCCGTAATCAGTCAAGTAGAGGTAGTCAACTTGTAGCTACTTGACAGCCAAGCAACATCTGCTTGGGCGCGTCGTACTATTAAGCAGAATCTACTTGGAGTCAAGTAGAAGCTACCGAAATCTTGAACAGCAAAAGTAGCTTGGCACCTATAAAATTTGATACTGCTTGGGTTCACAAAACTGATATTGCTTTTTATTTTTTCCAGTGTACCTATATGTTTCTGTAATGGAAAAGCAGTATATTGTGTACCAAAGGAGAGAAACAGGCTTGTTTTTTGCCCGCGTGTGAGACGTCGATTCGTGATCGCTCGCCTCCAGCTCGTACTGCAAACACACAATATTTATTTTTCAACACAGGCATAAAATGAGTTTTTTTTGTGCTTGAAAGTAGGATAGAAAATTGCTCATTTTGAGCGTGTTTAGCAAAAGTGTGAAAAAATATCCATTATTTCTCGTTCTAACGGGATAATGAATATTATCTTCCGCGACAGGGATTCAACCGTAATGGCAACTTGATTGACCTGAAAAGCGGGACAAAAGTAGCATATGATTCCCACAAATCTACTTTATGCCCGACTCAACCATAATGGCCACTTGATTGATCTGAAAAACGGGACAAAAGTAGCATATGATTCCCGAAAAATCTACCTTTTTCCCCCAAATGCATTTTTTGTATTTACCGTAAATGCTTTCTCTCTTTATGTTCAATTGTGAGCTATTTCTTTCCCTTTCCGTCGGTCCCACTCTTCAAATCAATAAAGTGGTCACAGTTAAGTCGGAAATAAATTTCTATATGCAACACGGGAATAAAGTCCATTTTATTCCCTTGTTGCATAATGTACTATTGTGTATAAAGGACGAGAAGTAGACCTTTTTGGCTTGAGTGTGAGTTTGCAATACGAGTTGAAGGCGAGCAAATACGAGCGGAAGTTAAGTGCGTTATACTACGAACCCGAGACAAGTTCTACAACCATTCGAGGGTCAAATCGGCCTCTCTCCCATACATGTATGTATTACGCGTTTTATATAATCAAAAAACCTATTATTTAATCAGAAAAATAAAATAAATCAATGTATTTATGGATGTATAATATTGTATATACATACATCCATATGTATATATATTTTTATGGATATATATAAAAGGGGAGCTTTTTTTAATAGAGCTTGATTAATGTGTTACATATTTGATAGGTTTTTCGGAAAAATAAAATTTTATACGATTTAACTGAATTTTAAAGGCTCCATGGTAATTTGTCGCGAAAAAGAAATTATTGGACCACTGTATGCCGATCGGAAAACGGCTACTTTGGTCCCCCTTCTGATAAGCATGTGGAAACGTGAAACTCGTACATGTGTTACAAAAGAAAATTTATCATACGTCTACAGAAAAAACTAACTTTATTGACTGCTTTTAAGTGAAATCTTCACTCAAGTGTAAGTTTTATAATATCCTAACCAATAATTAATATAGATTTGTTTCCATTACTTAAATTTATTTACTATAACTTAATTATACAGTAGAATGTTTTTAAAGCATTCAAAGACTTTAGAATCAATGACACCTCGATGACAAAAGACACCCTACTCTACGGCAGTGTGTTTGTTGCAAACTAAACTGAGAAAACTATATAGTAACTAATGCAACATACATCGTAAGTCACGTAACATCATATCGTAAAAATTTACGTATCGATATCGTGATTATTCAGCGTCAGATGCGATATGATATAGTAAAATTAGCAATTTGAAATCTTAATTTCTACATTAAAAATACAATTTTAAATAGTTTAATTTCTCTTAAGGTGATGCTAAACCCCCTGTCACGATCAAATACGGGAAACCACTTATTTCATTCAATTTTCAATTTTGAGAAAATATCTCTGGTAAGTTGTATTTGCAAAAAATTGAAAATTATATAAGAAAAGTGGTTCCTCGTATTTGTCGGTGACAGGTGGCTTTAGCATCACCTTAATAGACGAAATATTATGTGCATATCCTATGTTCATGATTTTACAACATTGGATTGAAAAGAATTTAATCTATGATATATGAATTGAAAAATTTACGATACCATAATTTTACGATCTGAAATTTACGATCTGGTTTTCTCAGTGTATTTATTTCTCAGTAGTGCACAAATCACTAGATGAATAACTAGTAATCAGAGGGACAAGAAAATAACTTTTATTATTGTGTTTTGGCTCTATTGCTCATTGTAAATATTAAGTTATTGACAAGTGAATTTATAGATCTCCACTCGGATCTCCACGAGCCAAGTATTTTTCTCTCCATTTCCACATAAAGATCTGTATAATAATTTTTATTGTCACAAAAATCGACTCAACGACTTCTTCTTTAAGTACTTCGTGAAATGAAAGCAGTGGGCAGCTCTCCCTTAATATTACAAAGATTTTAATTAAATTCTCTTTGTGATATAGCACAGTGCTAAAGCGGCCGACAGTGTTTTTTAATGTTTTTAAGATTATTAAAACTCACAGGATATAGCACATTCTTTTACACTCTCCCACATATCTCGAATGAACATCATCATTCTTCATGTATCACATTTCAATCAACATGAACGCACTATTGGGATCGGAACTGCAGAATTACAGATATATAGATATACTATCCGTGTAAAAACAATTGAAGTACCCTTCTCTCACAACTTCAAATATTTTCCATTTGGCGCTGGCTATCGCTATATATAGATAAACCCTATGTAGCCTTCACAAAAATCGGCGAATTCTTGCGAAGCTCACCGCTAGAGAGGAGTTCCGATCCTCATTCCGATCCCAATATCCACTTCAAAATTCTGTATTCCAAATCCTCTCCTTTCTTCCTTCAACGCTCCGAATTCAAAAGCCAGGAAACATCCCGATCGAAAAACCTCCCGCGCACAAAACTTGAAACTCACCACCACATCCATAAAAAAATCAAAAAAGCCACTCTCTCTCTCTCTCTTTAAAATCCTATAAAATTTCGAAAAGTCACTCGAAGGGTGGATGCCTCGACGAGTCACGCGATGCACGAATGCAGCACGGCGGCGGCGTCCTACGCGATCCCCCGTGACGTCCGGTCGTAAAAGGAGCGAAGACTGCACCGCGCGAGTCCTCGTACGAGAGAAGAATTTCGTGGCGGTGGGGTTGGGTATGAAGCCACGCCGAAGACGAAGACGACGACGAGGACGAAGAAGAAGAAGAAGAAGAAGGAGAAGACGAAGTCGACTTCACATACGCACGAGCACAAAACCCGTATGTGCTCCAGCTGCAGCCTCGGTGTGCAAATATATATATATGCAGTGCGAAGCTCCTTTTGCTTGTTTTGCGTGCGTGCCGCGGACTGCAGGACTGCGGTTTGCGCTCGGAGGAGTCACGTGCGCGGCGATACGATTTTTTGCTGGCGTAGCCCTTGAAGAGCGAGGTTATTGCTTTATTTGACATTGCGCTGGATTGTAGCTCCGGAGATGGTTGAGTATTGGTGGAGTGAAGGTAGTTTCGACAGAGGTAAATAATGAAGTTTTCGTTGCAGCTTGACGAGTTGTTTGAGGTTTGCGTGTTTTAGTTCGGCGATGGTTTTCTTTGGTTGTGTGATTATTGATATTGACTATATAGGAAGGATTTTCGGGGAAAAAATTTGTGAATGTGGGCTGTTTGTACTTCACAGAATTGGTGCACTGTACAAATTGCTTTGATTGGCGATAAAAATTATAAGTATTAGTCTAGAGAACAAAGTATTTTTAAGTTACAGTAAAACCCCAGACATTGTTAATACACACACTATGAACTCTATGAACACAATTAAGAATGTCTTTGAGACACTATTCTTACTTCTATTGCCGTATCCTTTCTTTAGTCGAGGTCCCGAATGTTATACGTAATGTATATTTCGTTAGAAGAATATATAAATAAATAGACAGAAATATTTTCGAAAAGAATTAAGGTACTGTATTAAATTTTAAATAAGAGTCGTGGGTCGTTTAATTGATATTACTAATTTATTCTTACTCAAATGTACACTGTTAAAGACTTTATAGATACACGTCGCCTAGATGAAATGTTGTATAGTTGCTTTGTATCTGTTTTGATTCCTTTCGATGGATTGTTGAATATCCATCACCAATGTTGGCCATATTTCCAAAATATAAATTTTTGTGTGCATGCCATAAATAGAATAGATATTCGTTTCAACAAATGGGAAAACGACATAACGCTGTGCTGTATAGATCTTAATACGAGTATATATTCAAAATATGCAAGTTATTGACGTATCGACGGATCGGTAGCGCGAGGGATAAAGTTTCCATTTTTTTGGCTAATGGTTCTGGAGATTCCCTGGAAGAAACCATGACGGGTTATTGGCTAGATTCTACCTAGATTTTCATGATCTCGTCAGATTCTGGGTAACGGTTCTGGGTAGAAACCCGCCAATGGTGACATGCATTTTATATGAAATTCTAGGCAGAATCTGGTCAAAGCGTAAAAATAATTTTAAAGATTCTTATCGCTGTTAAGGTGATGCTAAACCCCCTATCACCGTCAAATACGGGGAACCACTTATTTCATTGAATTATCAATTTTGAGAAAATATCTCTCTGAAAAGTTGTTGTTTTTGATTAGGACAATAACGTTTCATAAAGATATTTGCTAAAAATTAAAAATTAAATGAGAAAAGTGGTTCCTCGTATTTGTCGGTCATAGGTGGCTTTAGCATCGCCTTAAGTAAATGACATAATGTTGTAAGAATGGTTTATCAGATTATAGAATAGTATTACGCTATTGCAACTAGTTATTTTCTTTATGTTAACTAGTTTTAATAGTGCTTTTTAAATTCGGGAACTTAACCTTCTATAATCACTTTTTCGATGTTTGGTTATAGACATCACTTGTAAAAGCCTTAAGAAAGTAAATTGTATCAAAAAAGCAAGAAGGATTACTTTTTTATTGCATTTTAAAATTATTTCGTTTATGAAACAAGTAACTAAATCGTGAATTTTACTTATTTAAAAAAAATCTGTACTTAAAGTAAGAACGCGCTCCTTACTTAAAAAATACCTAAAATAACATACATATGGAATCGCAGATACTTATTATTACATAAGATGTCGTGGTCGCCACAGAATTTACCAATCTTTTGACTTTGACTAGGTTCGGTGGTGCATAAAATAAGAAAGAACGAGATAAATAGTATTCAAAATGCAATAAATAATTCTTGTACAGTAACTTTAATTCTACTTTGTAGTTGTAATTTTGTAGAAACTTATAGGATCCCAAACAAAGTGAAAACGTAACCTCATATTTTCAGAATATAAACAATACAATTACGGAAACAAATTACTTAAGTATAGAGAATATGTTTATTAAAATAAGAAACTTTCCAGCGTAACTCAATATAAGAATAAAACTGTTAAATTTGCTTCATACTATTTTAAGAAAAATTTGCTTTTAACATAAGAAATCCTTGCTGTATTGTACTTAACAAATAAATTATGCAATTAACTTTATACAATTCAAAATTTTCTATTGTTATGTTTATGTTCATTCAATAATTTTACGAAATCCTTAAATATCATAATAATTTTAATTAATCCAACGTTTTCACCTTCAAATCAATGTTGTTATGATTTGGTATACATATATATGCGCTTGTCGGGTTTCTAACCAGAATTCACTTTGATTTCCGGCTAAATTCTAGGTAATGAATCTATCTGAATTTTACTGCACCGACTAGAAAATATCGTCAATTTTCTACCAGGGGACCAGCTGATTTTATTGTCCCCGCTCTCCTTCCCTCTATATATCTAATCATTACAATTAGAAAGAGATAATTTATGACAATTATATATTTGTAAGATTATTTTTAAACTCGAAATATGTTACAGTAGCTAGCATTCTACCATAAATGCATAAATGTATTAGATACTTCCATTTAATTACATTTTTGCTTCTATAATTACAAGTTGCTGAGATCATACGTTAGATCTCAGACAATGTTTCGATGGCTCTTTCCCAAACTTTAACAGTGTCTGGGGTTTTACTGTGCGTTAATTTCAACCGTGTCTCAGGTTAATTTTGATCATGAAGGCACACGTAGAAAATAGTATCATAAAATCGTTACGGTTGCGATGTATATCATAAAATTTCCTATATGAAATATTGTAATAAAAGTCATAAGGCAATACGTGATATAAATTGACTTTAAATAGAACACAAACATTAGAAAATTAGAATATCCCGCGTTTAGTGCGTTTTCATGGTAATTTGTATCATAACATTCTGTCTGTATTTTATACTCAATTTATCCGCCAATTACAAGACTTCAAACATTAAATATCCATAATAAATATTTCAATTTCCAGCGATAAGACCCGCTCGATCCCAATCTACATAACAGTAAAGCGACTCTCATTCAATCTCCCCATAATTTAAAAAAAATGATCCACGCTCGCGCGTAATCGATATATTACGAAATACCCGCAATTAGCAATACGGGAACCCCAAAGTCTCCCCTTTCCCTACTCCCTACACAGAAAAAAAAAAACCAAAAGCAACGAAGAAAAAAAAAACAATCCCGGAGAAAAAAGAAAGGATCTCCGAGATCATATAGCTGCCACATAAAGATAAAGGAAGACGCGAAACCGAAGCGAGAGGCCCTATACTCCTCCGCCTCTCTACCCGCGAATGGAATATATCCAGTAAAATACTCGCGCGCGCAAAAGGAGGAGACGCGCGCCTCGCTCCTGAATAGCATCGGCTGCGCGGGGCGATAAATCAGTTCTCTCTCTCTCTCTCTCGCGCGCGCGCGAGCCGTGCGTATATGTATTTTCGGCGCTGCAGAAGTCGGGAGCTTCAGGTTCAGCTTCAGCTTCATCATTTCGGCGAGAGAGAGAGAGAGAGAGAGAGGGTGTAGAGGGTATTCATGACGTCAGGGCCTTTTTGTCTCGCGGTGCGCGAGCGCGCGCTTATTACAATATTCTTCTTCGTGGTCCGCGGATGTACGGGGGAGACGCGCTGTGATCTACGGTCGTATTTCGCGCTTTCGACGGCCCGAGAGAGAGAGAGAGGAGGATATCTCGGGAGATCTGGGTGCTGTATGGGTGTACACGCGTGTCCGAGCTGCGGTTGTTGTGGGAGGATGGGTGAGAGAGAGGAGGTGGATGGTTTTTTGAATAATGCGTGTGATCGAGATATGGAGTTTGTGGTACATTTGAGAGGTAGTTGTGGGATATAAAAAAGTCTTTACCTATTTAGCCATTGTTAATCTTTTTGTTCCTATTGTAGCCATACAGTACATTTGGATCGTAAAAAAGATATTGCATTTACGAGGTCCATGTGCGTCCTATATGGAACTTGGAGGTACACTTGCATTCTAGTATGTCCAGAAAACACACATTAGTAAGAAGAGAGTGTATTTTTGAATTAATTGTATTTTTAATGATGGATTCTTTTAAGGCGAAACCGATTTTTAGAAAATAATTTGGGAATGAAAGGGTTGATTCTAATAATATTTAAACGACAAAGTCTGTTTCAAATTTAATTTTTCAGTTTCTATAACTGTGACAATTGTCGAATATAATTTAGAAGAATGTAAATATCTGTTGAATCTTTGCTTTATTTAAACAAATTTATTATAAAAGGTTATTGCTTTAAATTTGGAGAAAAACATAGACATAAAAACATTTTTTATATCTATACAGTAAACCCTCGTTTTATCAACCGGCTTAGTTACACCACGAATAGCATTCTTCAATGACAAAGTTTTGTAAATTCAAACATTGTTGAGGTTTTTAATAAAAATTAGTGAACAATAGCTTCGAGCGTGGCTGATTACAAATCCATTGTCTAAATTTTTGGTAAAGCAAGGGTTAAAAAATCGTGCTTCGTAAATCATTTTTTGTCATTTATTTTCTTTTAATCCTTATATAAACGTATTATCGCAGATTTATTATGTATTTTTGTTTTTAACTTAAAACATAGTGATATTATAAACCTACATTTCATGAACTAAAAAGTCGTATTTCTATTGTCTTAAAATTGCGTTTAATTATGTAGGTGTAGAAATAAGATGAAACTTTCATTTTTAATGATTCATGGTTAAGAATTTCTTACGCTGAAGTTTCAAGAGTTTTAAATAAATCGTTCGCTTCTCTGAATTCATTATGCGATTCAAAGAAGTAAATTTCCTTAAAGGGCTGAAGGGAAAAACTGACTTCGGGAAAATAAAAAAAACTGTTTCCTTAATGGGTATTCGTAGATGTACTAGATCTCAACAGTCTTCGTTTACCTTAAGAATACTTCATTACTAAACGTTTAATTTTTAAAACCTAGTTGCATCGGCTTTCAAATTATATAACAAGAAAAATATTATCTATACCATCAATAAACTACAAACTACGAAAATTTACTATTTTTGTTTATATATTCGGGGCATACTCGATTTACTGTAAGAAAATATCATCAAAATAAGCCATATTCACTTATTATTAAATTTAATATTAGTTTAACAATTTTTACTTCAAATATGACATTTTCTCCTAATATAATAATTTTTATGAAAAATCTAGTAGAGGAAGTAAGTACGTCCTCAGTGTACAATCAGAAATACTATTATCTACCCGATTTCTCTCAATGCATCGCACTTGATCAGTCATTTAAAATCCAATCTCCCAGGTGTCGAACCCCTTCCGTTCTCCCTGCATACTCCACGTAGAGCTAAAAAGAGTAGAAAAAAACCATCGCCCAAAGCCGCAGTAGACTTTGGGTTGTTTTACGCTCGGGCGCAGCTTCGCCAAGCCGGTGGTGGATTTTCGCTGAATTTTCGGCCGGCGAGCCGCAAACGAGGCGAGAGCGCTGATATATCGGCGGTGCGCGCGAGAGCCCATAAAGTAAGGCAATATTTCTCAAGGTCGGCATAAAGAGTTTTGAATTTAAACGAGCTAACGCCGCGCTCGCCTGTATATATAAATAATGCGGGCGATTTAAAAATTGACCCCCTTTTCTTCGCGGTCTATAAATTACGCGAGACGCGGAGCGCCGTACCGATTTTTCTTCCGTGTGCGCATTTTAGAGATGTATGCGACATTAATATTTTTGGGATGGCATGTGGTTGGGATTTTTGCCGTCAAAACTATATATAGCTTATTAAATTATGCGTAAGAAAAACATTCGGGTTGTGAATTAGTAAAATATGGTTAATGATAATCTTCATAATATGATATCGTAGAATTATATTTCAAATAGATGTATCATATCATATTAAATAAAGTAGGTGTATTTGTTAAGTTGTCTTTCGAGACTGATCAGTGATCAACCTTGAACGTTTCCTGCAAAAAGTAGACGTTTCAAAGAGAAACGGGAGTGATAGTTTGAAGCGAATATCCGCCCGTATGTATACGTATGCCCAATTTAAAGTGATACACTGAAAGTTAAAAATACGATTTTATTTCTGTGACTCCGATGAACAACTTGAGTATCTGAAACTGAAACATGACTTTACAGACAAGTTTATGTGAGGATTCTTTTGTTCCTTATCTACTTGCACTACATTTATCCAATATCCTCAGTGCCTATTACAAGATATTGTGTATGTCCACGTTTTCATATACATACAGCGCTGATTAGAAAGGATAGATCCTATAGTTATGAATCACCTGCAGCTCTAATTTACGCTCTCGCCCTCATGCATTATTCGCGCGTGTTGTAAGAATCGTGCGGTTTTCAAAGTGTATAACGCGAGGAATACGAAATGTAATTTCTGCAGCGACTTCAACTTTAAAATCAGGCCACGATCTTTTGTTGTTATTCCTTCTTGTGCCACCTCCCCTTATCGTGTTTATAATTAAAATAACACGCGTAACGCGGCTTAGATAATTAAAACGCAAAACACAAAGGTTCTCCCTTTACGCTTGTGCATGCACGCGTTCAATCGATCACTGTTCCATTAGCAAAGAACACCTGTACCAGAGTACTGTATACTTATAGAGTATATTTACATATTTGTGTCAAGTCTTATGACTGAAGTCCATTGTAAAAAATTAAATTTATCTATACAACTGTTTTATTTTCATATAAAAATTGCAAAAATAAAACGAAGTTTTACAGATTCTGATTGTATAAACAGAGACTACACTGTAACAACTATTAAAGTATACGTTATTTCATTTACTTAAAAAAAAAAATGTAATACGTCTTAGGACACTTTATTGTCGATATTTTAAAGTAAAATAAAACATTTTTTAAATTTATTAGTTCCGTAACAGTATACTGTCCAGGGCTAAAAAGTTAGCGTTTTCAAAAAGATGACTGACAGCTTTCCGACTAAATGATTTATCTGAAATCTAAAAAAACAATATAATTTATAAATTATAATATGTCGCATTCACAGAACAAGACAACTTTCCTTTTCCTTTTTTACTGTACACAAAATAGCTAATTATGATCAGGGTAAAATGAATTTCGAAAATTGGTTGAAAAAGGATAAGAAATTATAATACAATAATAAAATTCACATAAAAATTTCTTACTTGCGATAAACTTACGTTACTTGCTTAGATTTACAAAACGTACAGAAGTTTGAGTTATCAATCTGGTGCTGATGTAACAAAATGGCGGATAGAACTAAAGGAACATTCATTGCATTGCACTCCAATTTTCGTTCAAAGATAAATAATTTTTTTATATTTCTTATCTAACTTTTCTCCATCCAGCTGCGAATTATTTCTTCTAGTAAAGAAACGCGTATTTCAGTCGAATTCTACATGATACTTTTGTCAGCGCGCAACGGAAAAATAAAACAAAGCCCACACATCGTCGAGGAGAAGCAGTCAACTAAAAAGAGTGCGAAACTGACGAGCAAAGCAAAAAATCAGCTGTACAGAACCCAAAAAGAAGCCAGAAGCGACTGCAGCACCACCATAGAGAGGAAACGAGCATCAGGCAGCCGAGGAAAGTCGCGCACACGTGTTCCTTATTCCGCGTTCATCCATCCATCCCTCAAGATTACAAAAAAAAGAAACCTACACCAGCACACCACACACGTTCTATCCTGCATACAGTCGTCATCGCTCAGCGAAGATATCGCGCGGCTCGAATAGAGCTATAGAGCCCCCAAACTCACTACACCAACTCTCTCTCTCTCTCTCTCTCTTTCTCTTCCACCCCGCTACAACGCATAAAGAGAAAGAACAAGAAGGAGAAGGAGGAGGAGGAGGAGACGAAAGAGAGGAGGAAAAAGCGTGTATATACGAAGAGATATCGGCCCGCGCCGAGAGCCAAGAGTACCAGTCAGTCGCTCTCTCGAGCGAGAGTGAAAGGCTCGCGGGCAGCGATTCGCGCGAGATAGCTCTCGTCGGCGCGCGCGGTAGTTTTCGTCCGAGCGCGCGGTTGCGAGATACATAGTCGAGTCACGAGTTGCGGAGGGCTTTGTGCAACTGGTTGGAGAGCACGTGGAGTTGACGCGGTGCGAATTGGCTTTTGGTGCACGGTGCTCGGTGTAGTGGATGGAGATGCGAGGTTTCCCTCTGGTGCTGCTGGTGCTTTTGTTCAGGATTCGCCTCCTGGAAGAGATATGCTTGGGATTGGTGGAGATTTTCGGAGCTGAGGTTTCGATGAATCTCGATGTGATCGGGTGAATTTGGTGCGGAATTGAGTTTCGTTGAGTGACAGTGCTGACGAGAATAGAGATTAGTGATTGGTGGAGGATTTATTTTTCAAACGACAAGTGGAGTGTTCGATTTGTGCGCAGCAAGTGTATAATCGATCAATTTTCAGTTATTACAGTGCTTATTTTCAGTGACTCACAGAGGTTGTAGTACAATATCGTTAAAGAAGTCAAGAGATTGTAATTTAAGGTACACGATTGCAAGTTTTCAACATCGCGTAATGGTAATGGAAACGTACCGACGGATAGATTCATTGCAAAAGCCACTAATAACCTAGACTCGAAAGAAGGGAGTAGATATATCGTCAGAATTGAGGATCATCCTCGTCCCGCAAAATTTTCGTCACCCCATCCCAACTCATTCCACTGACAACCACAAACAACGTCTCGCTTTCGACACCCAACGTCCTCTCGCTCCCACTAACGCAAATTAAATCCCCAGAATCGCAATTGCAGCTGTCACCGTTTTTCTCTCGCACTCTAATACGCAATTACAGCCATGTAAAACTCGTGCGAGCGCGTATGAAAGCGAGACTACGACGACAACGAGATGCGCTCGAGGTGGCAAGTGCACTGGCACTGACGATGAAGAAACCGCTGTCCTCGACTACACCGCACTCTTTCTCACGTAACGCTGCTGCCGCTACCACATGTGGCCGAGCGCAAAATAGCGAGCGTCTGATCGATCGAGCGGCAGGAACGAAATTGTGCAAACAAGTTCTCTTGATCTCGATCTGACTGTTTGTGTGCGGCTGGTGTTTCCCGGTCATACGTCGGAGTAATGAAACAACGGGATTGCACGCGAGGAACACGCGGAGTTTAATTGAACGCTGCGAGCGCGGCGAATGTTTTGAAAAAGCTAATTAGTTTTCGGTGCTTTGTGTGCGGTATGATTCGTTTCTTTGTTGCATCGATTGAGGGCTCATTGTTTACGACGATGTAATTGCAGGCTGGGGGGGAAATTGATTTTAAAGAGGCGAGGCGGGAAAATTTAAACGGTGTGCACGCGGATGGGAGAGGAAAATTATCGGGCAAACAGTTTTGCTTCGGAGACTTGTTACGTAAACAAGTTTAAATTTAATAAACTCTCGTTGGGATGAAGTATTTTTGTGATTCTGCGCGAGCGAGGAAATTTTCTATTATAAAACGCGCATGGAGGGAAAGTTATTACGTGAGCAAAGCTTTATTAATACGAGCCGAACGGATGTGTCATTGATGAAGTTTAATGTAAACGAAAAGACAACGTTCGTAAATGCGGGTAATATACAGTGCTACGTGAGCCGTAAATATTTACCTGAAAAAAAGGAGTGCTCCGCTCGATACTGAATATTGAAAAGTGTGCGTGTAAATAAAAATAAAATACGACCGGTTTACCGTATAGCTTAGGATGATAAATGCGCGCAAGAGATTTTCTGTTGCTCCTGCACTAGTTAGCTGAAGTTTCGATTTATTGAGTCTATTTTCAATAAATAGCGTGTAATCCTGTTATTCTCACTTGATAATTTACATTTAATAATCAACACTTAATAAATTTCAATTTGTACTTTACTATAATATTAAAAATTCCGAATAAATACTCTCTTCAACCTACAACAAATCGTTTCTCAAAAAAGTAAACTAAATCAGAACCACAAAAATTCTTCCCAACCATATAACGTAAATCTTCAAAAAACAAGTACCATAAACACAAGTGCCAAAAGTGTCCGCCCCAATCCAATCAGAAGCAGGAAGCAAAACAGCATCACTCCTCCATCGCCACATGCCCGTTTCAATCACCGATCGGCATCCACAATGGTCTCCTACAGCAGCGGCAACAGCGACAGCGGCGACAACAGCAGCAGCCGCAGCAGCGTCACCACCGAGCCGCCCGAAAAGATGCCAGAATCGGAGGAGGAAGGACCGCTGATATTCCGGGACATTCAGGTATGCCGCTGCGCTGGACGTGCGCCGTGCAGGCCACATTTCTCTCTTTTTTTCTCGAGTGATACGCCCGCGGATAAAGAGCGAGATATGTGTGCCCTCGGACGTAAGATAGAGGGAGAGAGAGAGAGAGAGAGAGAATGTTAGGTAGAAGGGAACGTGATGTACGCGGTGTTTGTGTTTCTTTGGGTGGACGTAGGTTACCGCTGTGACCGTGCTTCGACTGCGAACGAGTGTGTGGTCGTTGTTTTGGGTAGGTACGGCTCTGGTCACGGAAGCGAAACAAGAGAGCGCGTGTGTGACGTAAGGGGACCAGGATGAGATGGGCATCTCTTGCTATTTTTATACGTTGTTGTACTTTTTTTTAAAGGATCTCTTTAGTTGAAATCAGACCGTTTATGGAATGCTTTGTAATAGACTAGAAACATGTGATGTTTACAAAAATTCTTGAGATATGACTATAGTAACTAGTCTAAGATTCGTCACATTTCTAGCATAGGGTCATTGATGTAAAAGATTTAATCAATAATTTGAGAGAATGATAAAAGAAGGTAATAGAAGAGTTATTAGGGACTAAATGGGTAGGCTAAAAGGGGCTCAATTCTTACTAAGTAGAGTATTTCACTTCTAGAAATGTATTTCATCTTTGGAATGTGATTCTTGGTGCCCAAAATCGAAGCACAGTATCCTAATTTATTCGAATGGGCCATTGTTCTCAGAATATGAGCTTTTTTCCAAACATATGCGCTATTTTAATGATGAAACGTACCTCTACTTCTTAGTATAACTTTGCAAATTTTTATGATTGAAAAATGATCTAAAAGATAATAATAGTAGGCGGAAAGAGTATTAAGTTAAGCATTGTTTTGTATAAAAATATTAATCTGATCCAAAGTATTGGAAGATGATGTTAACTAAAAAGTATACATAAATCAACGGTTGACTGACTTTTTACGTTTTGAATAATAATACTTATATTTATTATAGGTGATGCTAGTTTAAGGGTAATATTAATGTATTATTAACTACATAGATATAGTATTAAATCAAATGTAAAGATTTTTCGTATTTAATTTTTGTTTTTGTCGATGCGACAAAAAAGGTGTTCATTCAGGAATCCATGCAGACTTAACACCGACGTATGGGGCTAAACGATCAGAATGGATTGTTTAGAAAACCCATTTAACCTTCTTTTGGAGCAAGTGCAATTTGTAATCGAATTGAACATAAATAAACTGTACAAATTCCGCTATAATTAAAAAATATTAAAACGTATAGCCCTAAAGTCAACTATACTTATCTTGCATCGGTTATCCCTTATTCAAAGACAGAGCCGAGAGAGAGAAAGAGCGAGAGCACACGGTTAGTGGTTGGCTCGATGCATCATTTTTCTCCACTTTCGCGTGGATTTTTCTCTCGTGTTTTTTTTTCGAGCTTGAGTTTGAAATAATGCGCGCGGGAAGGGAGAGGGAAATTTACGTTCCGAGTATGTACCAGGGAGAGCCCAGAAGCGCCGCGCAACGAGACTCTCTCTCTCTCTCTCTCTCTGTCGTGTGTGTTTGCGGAACGTATACCCGGGCTTTACGGCACGATAATTTCTTTTATTGTTTTTCGGTATTCCGCGGAATGTTCGTGTGTGTGCGCGCGGAATACGTGGGGCAAATAAAAGTATGATGCGAGAGGGAGAGACAAAGAGAGAGAGAGAGAGCACGGCTCGTTTTCTTGGGAATATGGACAAACTGTACTTGTTCTCGTGGGTAGGGAAATAGTTGTTGCGAGTGCACTTTTTTTTTTCGTCGCTGCGAGAGAGAGGCAGAGAAATGTGGAAGATAACGGGTTTATTTTTAGGTCGGATTTGTCATCGTGGATTTTAGCTGCGCGCATACGGAGCTACTGTCATTTTTTTTATGATGGAGAACGAGTTTTGTTTGAGTGCGTAAAAAAGTGTAGTTTTACAAATGTATGCACTTTCTTTCTTTTCTTGTGAGAATAGAGATTCTTTTTTTTTATTTTTGTGAATGTGCCTGTTTATCTCTGTAAGCACGACATTTCTGTCGTTTTTAAAATGAAAATAAGCCAAATACAGCTCAAAGTTGAAATTCTTTTTCAAAACAAATACCTTTGTTCTGTTTATTTCAAGCAGTTGTTCCTTCCAAAAAACTGTAATTAAAATAAAAAAATATTGTTCTCAAAATATATAAATAAATAAGTTGTATAAAATACGTATAATAAAAATTATATAAATTCTACAAAACCATGTTTAAAACTACTCAAGAATAATAATAAGACCACCAAGATATATAATTTTTTATTTCACCACTGTCTATCAAAGAAACAAAGCTAAAGTAACTTATTACAAAATACTAATACAATTTTTAAAACAAGAATCTCTTGCTAGAAATGAGAGCACTGTGTTCTTCAATATGTCACAAATATCGCTTTATCAATAAGAAATGCTTACGTTTTATACAGCTTGAGCACAAGCTTTCCCAATTAAATCAACTTACCCATGCGCCCGCAGCGACATAATCAAATAATGCGCAACACGCAACAACAGCAACGCTTCTCGCTCGAATCGGCGCCAAAAGAAATCCGAGCAAGAAACGCTCTCGCGTGTCGAAACGCGTGAAAAAGTCACTCGAGTGAAATACATCGAGAGTCGCTCTCGACTTGCTCGGTACGGCGATCGCTGGGTGACCATTTCACTCATTGCCGCGCTCCGTGCGCGACAGTCCTGGAACTTCGGAGCTTTGGCTGTGTGCTCGCTCTCGGAGATCTCATCGCACTAGGAATCCCGTCTATGCCGGCTCTTCCGGAATGCACTTTTTTCTTTGTTCGACCGATAGCGCGCGGGTCGAGACGATGGGCTTTGGTTCAGCAGGGCTTTTGGAAATCAGTCGAGTTTAAGTGAAATTTGGAGAGCGTGGCGCGAGGACGGGAAAGAGGTTCAAGAGATTTGAATGAAAATTTAGGTTTGGGATGCTATGGGATGGAGTATGATATAAAATCGTTGTTCTTAGAGATATGGAAGAGAGTCGATTTTACTTTATTCTTCAATTGTTTTGAGGGAAATTTTATAAATTTATTACGCAAAATCGAAGTAGCCTCTTTTTTTGAATGAATTTTAAATTTATTTGAATACATAGTTGCTAAGAATAGATTGAAGCTTCACTTAAAAATAGAAGGCATGTTTTGCTTATTATTAGTAAATGTATTGTAATAGATTGTAATAGATCATTGTCTATAATATACTTCCTTTGTAAATTTATTTCTGAATTTCTACTATATTGCCAAAATTGAAGAACATGTTGGGCACCAAAAAAAGTTTATGATGGCACACCATAGCTGCGCCATCTTTAAAAGTTATCTGACGTCCTCAACAAAATGCATAATAACATATAGCTTACTGCACAAAAAAAATTGTTAAATCTAAGTAAACGTTTCTTTGAATCGTACTAAAAAAAGATTTACTTAAATAAAGTAAATATTTCTTAAATTTAGTAAATATTTCTTAAATTTAGTAAATATTTATTGATTTGATGAATAACTGTCTAAACATAATTAAATATTTACTATTATCAAATAAATCCTTTCTTGTTACGATTCTAAGAAACGTTTACTTAGATTTAACAATTTTTCTTTTAGTGTAAAAATTACTTTTTTCCGAAAAATTAAAAAAATTATCTCGGAGTGAAATATTATTCAAATATCATCCTCTGTAATAATAGTTAGTTCCATCTTGTGCCAAAATGCTTTTAAAATTCATTCATACTATTTAAGAATGGTAATCCAATTTATAAATGAACAAATATGATTAACGAATCTATAAAATAAAATAGATATTAATACACACGGAGAGAAAAAGATAGTAAGAATTACTGTACATGTATAGTAAATTAGGAACGATGAGTCGAGTTGGTAATAAGTACTATACAAATTAAGGATTCTGTATACTGATTACTAACTATTTGAGTACTGAGTCTCAATTTGTATAGTACTGCTTACTAAGTCGACTCATCGTTCTCAAGTTACTATAAATGTATAGTAAACGTTACTATCTTTTTCTCTCGGTGTATCAATAGTTTTTTCAAATTCCTCTGATTTCCCAACAAAACAGTATTTCTTCCTCCCAATATAACTCAACCTCCATCGACGTCATACATCACCCCTCTCAATCACCAATCAAAATCTACGACTCCCAGCTTCTCCGTCTCACTCCTCGCGAGAGTCCGAGAAATCGCGCTCCGCCAATCTCCATCGATCATACATGCACGCACAAAAAAAGGCGGCTCGCGCGGCAAACATTAATAGAGACGCGGCACTGGATTTGCGCAAGCTGGAAAATTACGAGGCCCGTGCTACTGGTCAAGCGGCTGCGGCTGCGGCAGGCGAGATCAAAGGCCAGGAATGAGGATGCGGAAAGTCCGCGCAAATTTATTATGATTAAAATGCGCGACCGCCTCGACGTGCGCTACGTTTGCTGTGTGTGTGTGTGCGCACACACAGTGGCGATGCTGTTGCGTGAGCGCACGCACGCACGCACGTGCTTGGAGGATCGTCGTGCGGGCTGTGCAGCGTTTTATGTAGACGGAGGAGCACGCGTGATGGATTTATTTTTTGTTTATGGGATCTCGGTGGATAGTGGGTGGTGTGCGGGTTTTTTGTTGTTGGCTTGTGGAGTGATCGTGGCGGTGATAATCAATCGTAAATTGTTCGATTTTAACGTCCAAGAGCGAATTTGATGAATTTTCGTTTTCACTTCTTGTGAAGACTTATTGAAGAGAAATACCTGGATGCGAATGTTTTGCAGTACACTTTTTCGCAACGGCATTGCAAAATTAGCTGAAAGTTAAAATTTATATGAGATAACGAAAATATAAATGAAAATTTAATTTAAAATATTCTCAAATGTAAAGAGTATAACAGGCTTTTAAACTGTGCAAAATACTGTTAAAGTAATATAATTTTCTTCAAAGTAGGCGATTTTTAATCTAATTCATATAGAATGAAACTTATAGAGAAAATTTTAGCGCTCTATATAACTGCGAAGCAAAAAAAGCTTTTGATGCGAAAAGCTTCTTAAATTAAAGAATTTATCGTTTTCTTTCAACTTGTATCTTTCGCTTCATATATATCAATGATTTATCGATTGAATAGACGCTTATTTATGACTATCAGAGTTGCGATTTTTCTCTAACAAAGCGTACATTTTTGCCAACAACGTTAATCGCTTGTTGTCATTTCGTTGCTGCAATCTCTTTTTAACCTACAATAAAGTTTAAATAACGACACTCAAAAGCCTATAATAATCTATAAATGTTGTAAGTATAGTTTAATTCGTATTCTATCACATTTACAGAAACCGCTTACAAACTAAATGTTAGTATAATGTCCACTCGATTCGTGCATACAAATCCGAATTTCGGGTGATAAAAACTGCACCAATCATTCGTGCATCCACTCTCAAGAATAAATACAGTATTCCATCCCAATCTCCGAAACCGCATCGTTTAAATTCATATAAGCAAATCGAGTTACCGAACCCCCACAAAAAAAAGAACACCCTCCAACACCTCCGCCTCGCAATAATTAAGACCACCCCCGCCGAAGGTCGCATAAAAACGCATCACTTCAATTGACAAACGAGGAGCACCACCGCACCTACTAACAACTCGCCTCCGAAATACACTTTTTTAACGAACGCGCATCCTCGCACAATCCACTCACTCTCTCTCGCGCCCCACCCGGGAATTATGCGCAATCGGCGCACAATTAAGAGCTCGCACAGCTCGCGCAAATTAAAGAGCGCGCCCGCGGACGCGAGAGGACTTCATTAACGACGGGCGCGATCGAATTCGAATCCTCGCCGCGGAAATGCTCGCTTCGCGGTTTTGCATTTCTGGACGGGGCGCGGGCCGTTTATAATCGCTTTGAACGAGCGCGCGAGGTGGTTATATAGCGAGCCCCTGATTGCTTCGAGTGGCGGTTCGTTAATTCACGCGGGGCGCGAGACGCGGAGAGCGTCCGTGTCAATAGATCAATTTTACGCGGATAATTGATTCGCGCGTGCATGGGGGTGTGAGGTTGTGGGGATTCAGTTGTTGCAGGGGGGGGAGGGGTAGGTTGTGATTATTTTGAGAGGTGAGACGAGTCGAGGATGGAGGGTTGAGTTTTTGGGAGGGGTGGGGTTTGCTGGCTTTGAGTGACAGTTTGGGTTTTTGGATGGGATATAAGAGAGAGTAACGCCAGTGTCAACATGAAATTTGGCGTGTTAACGGACCTTTTTCACGCTATAGCTTAGTTTTTATTAAATTTAGTTATCTGAATTAAGTAGTAAGGTAAAGTACCCAGTACCGGGACAAAGTGAAAACTGGGAGCAGTAGCAAAACACTATTAAATCTGATAAAAGTATCGATGCATTAGCGTTATTTATGATATTATCTTTGTGGTCAAGACGATATTTTGTTAATTTAGAGCTTAAAATTATTATAAAACAAAATACAAATCTTTTGAGGTTACGTTTCAGAAGCGTGTATAGGCGAATTTTAGTCCCACTTCACATGCCTCTCAATTTGCATAAGCTAGCAGTGGGGCACATTTAATAATATATGTCCCAGTACTGCACCCAAAGGCTGTCCCAGTACTGCGTCCAGGTCGATATAGCCCGTCCCACTTCTGTATCCTTGTGTACATTTTTTCACACATACTCTTTTAATATAAAAAAGCATTTTAATGTCTTTGTATGTAGATAAATAAGTAAAATTGATTGCAAATTAATGGTTACATTTAAATGTTTTGAACAATTTTGATTCTTGGTTCTAAAATCGTTGTCCGTTCATGAATAACATTAAAAACTGTCCCAGTAGTAGGTACTTTATCTAATTGAGAAACAAACAATTAACATTTTGAGTTTTCAAAGAAATGTTTATAGTGTGGATATTGTATAGTTTAAAATATTATTTCTGGTCTATAGATACTTAAAAATCTACTTTGAATTATATAACATATCAAATAAATAGTATTTAGTTACCTTATTATGCACTGGAGATGTGTTTCAACCTCGGAAAATAACATTTAGTAAAACGTCAAAAAACATGAAAAACTGACGGGAATCTGATTACAAAAAGAATTCATACAAAATGTACTGAAATATCTACCTACTCAATTAAAATAAAGTGATATTCAGAAAGACTTCTAATGTTTTAAAAGCAGTTATTCATTAAAGTGAAAATTTAATAACTTATCACAGTGCATCTACGATTCAGGATCTCTAAAGATATCACCAAATTGAATTGAAATAAAGAAATGTAAAATGTTTCAAATTTTATAAGTCACATCCGCTCATGAATAAATCACGATTACGATCCTACCGTTTTCATCTACAATTTACCGAAATTTCAACAATATAAAATTACATCCCCAGAATTTCATCTGCAATTAATTCGCAAATCTTTCTGGTAAATCAAGACGTAACTCAATAATCCTCCTCGCCCCAAAAAAGCTACATCCCGCGCAAAACGAATTAAAAGCGACGAAGTCCCACCACCAGCACCACCACCAGCACCGCCGGCGACATAAACGTCTCGCCGATATCATCATCACAATTAAAACTTTCCTCGGTGCCCTCGCCTGCCTGCAAACCGCATTAAAACCCACGCCTCTCAAATCCCGACGCGAAATTCCGCAGACTCGACCGGATAATATAACGAGCCCAGCGATTCACCCAAAGAAAGAAAAAAAAAAAGGAAGAAGAACCGCGAAGTCAAGCTCGCGTCACATCCCGCGAAGTATAAGGATCAAAAAGTCCCCCTTAACTTCGTCCTCCCCGAAAAAGCGCGAAATCGCATTACCCGTAAATTACGAGTATGGCCTTCCAGCGTCCCGTTCCCCCGTGAAAGAATTTCCCACTATACGCGCACGCACGGGCGCCAGTTAAGTTGGACCGGTAACAAAAAGTTGCGCGGCGACTCTCCGAACGTCGCGATCAATTTGCGCTCGAAAAAACAAAAAGAGATTCCGCGCGCGCACACACACGCGATAAAATGCGAATCGCCGCCGAGCTGTTATTCCCCTCGAAACGCGCATTATTGCGGGCCCCGCGTATATACCTTGTACGCGCGGCTCCGAAGTTTCTGCAGCAGCGCTCGCGCGTTATACACCGTCGGCACCGCAAACAATCGTTTTCCCCGTTGCGCCGCGGAGCGCGGCCCTGGACCCCTCGAGCAGTGTATATATACGCAGTACGAGCTCTCTCGGACAGTTATTGACTTCGTCGTATATCAAGTGGCCTGTGCGCGAGAGCTGCTCGGCAATCTCTCTCTCTCTCTCTCTCTCTCTCTCGCTGTGTATATATACGTATGTCCGTCCGTCCGTCCGTCTGTCTTCTGATTATGAGCGTAGAAGCGCGGGGTGCGTACGTACGTATGTACGCGTGTGTGTGTGTGTGTGTGTGTGCGTGAATTTCGCGTAGGCGCGAGGGGGTAGGTTCGTTGGGAGGAGGGAGCTCATGGTAAGGGGTAGCTCTGTAGCTGGTTATATGGCTGGTTCAGGTGCATTTGTAGAGGCGAACGAGAGACGGGGGATGAACGCGTTGTTCGGATGGCTTGTTTACAGCGCGACGAGGTGGTTTGATGTGGATTTTCCGAGGATTGGGTTTCATGTGGGTACCAATATCGCTGTTTCACCAGTGCATAAATATCGGCATCTGTCTTGGATAAGTTAGTGTTTGTTACAAGGCTGTGGAGGGAAGTTGACTTTAGATTTATTGCATTGATAAGTCGCTTTCTCCGATTGGTCCTAATGATCGAAATCAGTTCGTAATCTGTATTATACATTTTAAACGCTGAAGAGATTTTTTTGAAACTAGACAAATTGTATATATCGAAACTATTAATAGTCTGTTTGAGACAAAGAAGAAAAGAAAGTTATCTGCTTAAATGTAGAACTTTATTTGGCACATGGTTATCTATTGTTATTACATAATATTTTAGCCATTTAGTTATTATATCGGACATAATTAAGTTTTATGATTTAGAATTATTTTATAAAAATTAATCCTCGCCTGCAGTATTTGTCCAATATATAGACGCCGACTTTACTAATGTCTAAATAATACATGCATATTTTATTCACTGCAATCACATGAATAATTTGAATGACGTCTAAACAAATACAAAATAACGATGATGCTATTTAAATTAAAATACTAACTTTGTGTGAGCCTATTCTCTCCAGCTGTTTTTCGTGAAAAAAATTCTTACATTTGTCTACGCAATTTGTCATTGTATGAGTTTAGTTTTATATGGTACATTAAAAGATACATTTATTTTATATTTTATGAATGTTTACTTCGTGTAATATATTATGATTTACTACCATATTGAACACGCTTTTACCCTTAGAGTTACAGTTTATGTGATAAAAAAATTCTCAAGCAACATTTAAAAAGTGTCCAATATATTGAACAAATGCAGTGAACGCCCTCAATGCAAAATGTAATTAAGGATTCAGAATTAAAGAAAAAGACATACTACTATTTTTTTTCTTTAAAGAATTATTAAATAACACTTATTTGTTAATATGAAATTGAAAAAATATGTGTTTGAAAACTGCGTTGTAGTTAAATAAGCTAATTTGGTATCCAAATCTTATTTACGAGCTTTCTTAGAATACGATAAAAGTTAATCAGTTTAATGTTCAATTCTTTATTAGTAAAATGACATCTAAATATTAAATATATTACATTGTTAAGAATTACCCAATTCGAAGCAGACAAATTATGATTATATTATTAAATTAAAAAAATGACCTTACATAAGTTGAAGAAAACTAAATTATTTCTTGAAAGCCAATTTTCCATGATAGAAAAATTCGGTGTCGTTACACTATATACAGTGTTGTGCTAAGGGTGCTGTATATTCTCAGGTTTTGACATATCTTGTCATAACCTTGTGCACGACCTTGTGTCCAATCTTCTTTTATGAGCGTATACGAGCCAGACGATACGCGCGAATATGTTCACGAGTTCCGGAGATTATGAAATTATGTGGGTGTACGGGGTAAAAGTTGCGTCTCCGAGTAATGCTGGCCACCTGGCAGTATATGCAGATTAGTTCTTGCGTACACAAGCCAAAAGAATTTTATTTTCGGTGTCGTGTTACATTGAATTAAAATATCTGCAGTTCTATGAATTTCTCCATCTCTTTCTATCACTAGATAGTGAAAAATTGCATATTATTAAAAAGAGACTACAATGAAATTTTGAAGTTTTTATCCACTTGTATTATGGCTTATAATTTGTTATGTTTTTGTAATGATCTCAGCTCTGTTGCAGAGCTTGAACAACAATCTGTATAGAAATTTTTGCTAAATGTTCAATGTTATATAGAAAACCAACGTGAAACAGTTGAAAATTGCTGAAAAAACTCCAAGCATGCTGTTTTGAATAAAAAGTTTTAAAATACGAAAATCCTTTTTGTGTATTTAAATAACCTTATCGCTCTACGTATCAGAATGCACATATGGCGCGGTATCATATTACGAATGACGCAAATACTGATGCACTGATGTGCTACATCTTTTTAACGGAATCTCTAATTCTTAAATTTGGCATTCAGCATTTGTATATATTATTTATGATTCATAAGTTACGAATCATAATATTTCAGAAACCAGTTTTATTCTATTTACGCTGTCTGAAAAACGATATCAAATTCAATGTATTTTATCGTTTTCTTCCATACGAAAATTGAAAAGTTTTCATGTACCCCTTTTTATATTACATCTGATGCATTCGGCTTTTATAGGTTTCCGTAATACTTTTTGTTGCAGTACATGGGTTCCTTTCCCGTAGCAGGTTTCGACGTTGCTTGCCGAGCGGAATATCTGCGCGCGAAGCTTGAACTTCTACGAGTGAGTACTTTTCTCCTTTATATTTATTTATAACAGCTGTTATTCAGAAACTATAAAACACCGAAGCATAGTAAAACCCCGACCTTAAATCTAACGTCAAAGAATGATGAAAATTACTACAATAAATACAGCGCAAACGACTGCGGCGCACGCATAAATGATTCTCCTTCTGCGTATGAATACGCGCGATAAAGTGCAAAAAGTAACTTCCCGACGTTGCGCGCGGTGCGCAATCACCGCAATAAACAGCAATCCCCGTCTAACGGGTAAACTCTCATTACACCCATACGTTAACACCCCGCGTGGAGCCGGCAGCCGCATCAGCGGCAGCTTACAACACGTCTCGTCCACCAAAAATGCCTGTATACATAAAATACGTTACATACTTGCATCACTTAAGGTTGTACTGTACTACTACCTGTACAGTCTGCGCCGTAAGTTAGTTTTTCACTTAAAATCGCTAATAATTCATCGCGTACGAAGAAGAAGTACAGTATTCAGTAAAATAGATGCGATACGATATTACTTGATTCATTACGTAATCAGTTAGATACTAATTTATATATATAATGGTTCTATAACTATTTAGGTAATGATTAAAAAAATAACTTGTCGCCTCTGCTTTTCCTATCCAAATAAGTAACTATTACTAACCGCTTTTATTCGCGTAAAATTATTAACAAAATTTAATTATCAGATGTCAATGACTATTTAAAGTAATATTCGACGAATATTCAGTGTGTGGCTCTAGCGTACAAATCTATAAATAAAATTATCTACTCATTACGTGATCAGACAAAAGTTATTATATCTTACGATTGTAAAAAAATGTTCAATGCAACATGGTTTTGAAAAAGTGTGCATTCACTACTGAGTGTTGATTCAGTTACCTTACGTAGCTGAACAATCTAATGGCATACCATGTTAAAGTTAGCTTGAATCAATACAGTGATACCTAACCTTTTTGACCTTTTTCGCGAGAAGCCTTTTATTTTCTCAAAAATTCCATTTCTAAATGTATCGCATATGTTATTTTATAGCACACTAACCTCAAAATGCCAACTTTATTGTCGATTTTGAGGTTGTTGTGCTATAAAATATCGTATGAGACTGTTGTGGGAGGTGTTTTTCTACCTTGCTCGATTTTCTCACTCGCTTCGCTCATGCGAAAACCCTCGAGCAAGGTAGAAAACCATCTCCCACAACAGTGTCATAATATACTATTACACATTTTCGTTTGTGCTTAATCTAATTTAGTCTGTTTATACGTTTTCTCGCGCATGCGCTAAATTTAACAGAAAAGTAACTGAAAATGGACCAAATTAAAGTAGATGAGGGATTTCGGTCCCGAGTTATTAAAATAGGTGAGGTAAACAAAATTCAGCATTTGTTGCCATAGCAAATAAATCTTTGTTACTATTGGTTGTTACTATTTCTTATATTAACTTTAAGATGGCTTGTACCCTTCAGGTAAGAGATTACGCCTCGGGTTACGCCTAGTCAGGAAGCCAAAAAACCTTCTTTTTTTTCTTTTTATTTATTACGTATCCGGCATGACTGCCTTTAACCAAGTAGTGGGTTTGCTGACCCGATCTCCGACACCGCAAAATCAGGAAAAACATTTCCTTGAAATGTTCCTGAAAAATTCGAAGGTACGCGTTAACCATTTAAGCCATCATTTCTTTGACGACTTTTGTAGAATAATCTATGAAACTTTTTTATCAACTAAAGATTCAATTAAAAGCACATGTCTTGAATATATTCTAGTAACTTTTTGGAAGCAAAATATTATAATATAGCAAGGGGCCTGCGGCGGCTCAGTCGGTAGAGTGTCGGACTCTCACGCCGGTGACCCGGGTTCGAATCCTAGTCTCTGCCGATTGATACAAGCACCTCTGTAAAAATTACATGTGCTTTGTTTACAAACACTCCGCAGACCCCCGTCGTCGATTAGCACCACATGGGAGCATAAACATGGCGACGTTAAAAAAAAAAAAAAAAAAAAATATAGCAAACGTACTGATAACCCATCGAAAAAGTGATTCTTTAAAGGCGCTGTGCGGTGAGCAAAATTCCTCGGAACTGGATCAACTGAAATAAAAAATGTAAAAAGTTTCTGTTAATATATGAGTTGCTTCTGTATTTAAACGAAGGATTTCTTTTGTAACTAAAATTCTTTTTTTTATAAACAAAAATTGCAAAGTAATGAAAAATTCCAACTTAAAAAATCACAATTTTGGTTAAACAGTCATCAATCTGTGGAAAGAATTTTTGAAAACTGTGCGGGATATTCGATTTTTTATGCTTGAATAGCTCGCGAGAAGTGCCCTATTAATGCACTTTTATAGGAGTGTGCGGAGAACACTGTGTTTCTCGCACGCTACGAAAGATATACTTTGCTTCCTCGTTTGCTTCTCACACTGTGTACATATAAGTGTTGTTTATATCGTCATCTTTCATACGTTGTAGCATTATTTGAGCTAATATCTCGTGATAGAACTTCTTACACTTGATTAAAATATAGTATGTGCAACACGTGTGCTCAGGAAATTTTCGAACTCGTGTTATTGAAGTTCGGTCTCGTTCTAAAATCACCTGTTTCGCGCACTAGTTCGACAATGTACTATTTATCATAAATGATTTTTTCAGAGACGGAAGGAACTCTTGTATTAACAGAAATTTTATAAATTTTTTATTTTACGTTATCCAGTTCCAAGTCATCTTGTTCGCCGCAATACGCCTTTAAAAGATCATTCTTTTGGGGGTAATGTCTAACATCGTAGCTATATTCTAATACATATATCTTGCTTCCAAAAAATTACTAAAATACCTTTTTCAGCCTGTTGACTGTACGTAACGTAACCCTTTAAGTAAATCCATCGATTTGCCAACCCCAAAAATGATAAAGCGTTTTATACCATAAACAATTACCGCTTTTGAATGCAAACTAACTTCTAGCTAAGACTTTACGATTAACACAACTTCAACTCCCCGCTTTCCCAAGATACCTCGTAAACCCATAACACCTTGCATATACACGCATATAATCACTGGAAAAACGCCTCGTCTCGTGCGGCCTCGGCTAATTTTTCTATCAACTCTCTCAAGCGTTTCTCCTTACACTGCACACACACACACGCGTACACGGCAAATGCGAAAGAGCACGAGGAGAGGGGGGCAAGTATAAATCAAGCGCGGCGCGCGAGCAAGGCTCAATCGTAAAACCCGCTCCGCTCCTTACTTTTAGGCAGCGAGCGCGGAGAGAAAGAGAGAGAAAGAGAGAGAGAGAGAGAGCCTCTCTTATAACCCGTCCTTGTCTGCGCAGGTTGCTCTCGCTCGCTCGGCCCGCGTTATTTACAATCCCTCGCTCGCTCGCTCGCGTAAACTCGCCTCCTTTAAAATGCAAATCGAGTACTGAATAATACATTTGTATACCCGTGCAACTAGATTTAGATTGAGTTCGAAGGAGGAGAGAGCGAGTGGGGCTGGGGTGGGGACGAGCCTCTTCCTAGAGACGAAAACTCATGACGTCTGAGTGCGGTGGCGTTGGGTGTGTGAGAGAGAGAGAGAGAGAGTCAGGAATTAAGATGAGCTGGAGTTGGAGCTTCTGAGGTGTGGCTGGAGTCCGCGGAAAAAGAAGGGGGGGAGGTGTTGGAGTGGACTGGACTGCGGGATGCGATTGGTCGTTGAACTGGTGAGGTGAGGGTGTTTGAAAACTTTCAAGAGGTTTGGAGTTTTTAGTAAGATTGAGGAGGTGCTTAGTGATGAGGTTAGAAAACGCCAGTTATTGCGAATTTTTTGGATAATAAACATCTTGAAGTCTTTATTGATAGATTATATAGGGTTTAGAAGTATCTAGATTAAACAAGTTAACATTTTTTTCGCGTCCGCGTAACACTGAGTACTATACTTTTTTCGAGGTGCCTTGTGGTGACTCATGTAGCTCAAAACTAGACACAAAAATAAATCATTCAACATAAAATTTTTTTTAATCTTAATATTATTCAATTAAACTTACTATTAAGTAAAAATAACAATTTACAAAAAATGGTGACGATCGGAAAAAAGTTCTATTTTTGTAAAAAAAAAAATAGGTCATTTTTAATATGTAATAGAAAACGAAGGCGATAAATAAAAAATGATACAGACATTTTTATATCTAAAATGAGCCTGCAAAGTTTGAACTACATTCGATGAACCATTTTTGCTTCTGTCGCTCACCGACTTTTAAAAGGTTTAAAGTTCTCGATTAGCATGAAGCGCGTTTCGAGAAAGAGACTTTAAACGTTCATGAATTTCTTATCTTTCCTTGGATTAATTAGAAGCTCTCAGACAATACTCTTAAGATATACTAATCCCAAAAATCGATATTTTCAAGATTTATGATTAGAGGCTTCTCGCTAACCCTCGCTTTACCAAGCCTATTTTTGTAATGCAGTTTACCAAGAGGGGTAACTCAGGGACCCCAAGAAAAAATCTTTATAAATTCATTAATCTTTTGGGGGATTTCAATAAAAATTGGTATATAAGGGCTTTAAGGGTCGCTGAATCTGAATACATTGTCAGAAATTCAAAATTTAAAAATGGCGGATTTACAACACATTTGTGGATGGTATATTCACCACGCCATTTTTAAATTTCTAAATTTTGACAACGAATTCGTATTCAGCAACCCTTAAAACACTTGTATATTAATTTTTATTGAAAATCCTAAAAAATTGTTGAATTTATAAAGGTTTGTACCCGGGGTTCCTGAGTTACCCCCCTTAATAAAGCCAGGGTTAATTATATTTAAATAGAATATGCAGTGGGAAACTGATACAGCTAATTCTGTGTTTTGTTGAACGACTATTTCATTTAATAATTTAGGAACTTTGGCAAAATTCAAGCAAATTTGTTTTAAAATTAAATTTTAAATTAATTGCAAGTACAAGTCTTAGTATAAGTAGATCCTCAAAACGCAAATAAACTAGAATTTTGATCTATCATTCCAGAGCAGTAACAAAACGCGTACGATTACGTGAAATAGTCAATTTAATTAATTTATAGTATAGTCGTTAATCATTTTGGTTTTGCTATAATGATAAAATAAACATTTAGGAAAATAAACAATAATAATAGTTATAATTACTTATTAATTATATTTACTAATAGATTATAGTCATCTTAACTTCAGTAATTGACTCAGTATTATTTAAGACTTAAACATGAGGTGCTTGCATTTTTTAAGGCAGTAGAATTTTTTGGATGCTTGATTTACGCTAAGAATCGTGTTTTTACTAGAAGAACTGGTTTTTGTTTGGTAAACTTTGCATATATCTTGATTAATATTCAGATTATTCCTTGTCGATTTTTGACTAAATAATTTGCTGCTACAGTAAAGTATTCTATTCTGTAGTGTGAAATATGTCCCATTTGCATATTTTCGTGTGTGGCTTAAAAATTGAACAAGCATTTTATTGGCGTGACTTGTGCGGTTTCATAAACGATAATGGTCTGACATCAATTTTTCAGCTATGAATATGCAAAATTTCAAAAGTGAAGTTCCTGCATTTTGATTACAATCAATACCACTGTTTATGCATATAGTATAATAGTATATTATGACACTGTTGTGGGAGATGGTTTTCTACCTTGCTCGAGGGTTTTCGCACGAGCGAAGCGAGTGAGAAAATCGAGCAAGGTAGAAAAACACCTCCCACAACAGTCTCATACGATATTTTATAGCACAACAACCTCAAAATCGACAATAAAGTTGGCATTTTGAGGTTAGTGTGCTATAAAAGTTCGTTACGGTTGCATAAGCACACATACTTATTGAACCTAATATGTTTTCGATTACGTTTTCTCATTCTCAATTTTCTAATTTTATAAATCACACTGGGTGACGAAATGCAAAGTCATGTACAGTAACTGTGTATCATAAAGGTGTACAGAATCGAATGTGCATATATCACTTCTGTACAGTCTATCGTCCACGAGAAAGAATCAAATTTACAATTAAACTAGAATGTCAGTTGCAGTGTCAATTTGAATTGGGTCGCATTAGGCACAAAGATTTATGTCGAAATGCAATAGAATGCATTTAAATGCTAATTTATTTCAAAGTTAATTTGTCACCGTAGACTGAATTTTCGCTCGGCACCAGGAACTGACTGGCCATTTTCGTATACCAGGGCGTTTAGTATGCTTCAAACTGGGTCATTTCACCCTTGAGAGCAAATATTGCTTTTTCTTTCGTACAAATGTTTTCGGAGTAACTAAATGTTCAATTTTAATCTAAAGTTATTTGATTTTGGTCATGTACATTAATGACCACTTCATCATTTCGATAGAAATTGATTTTACTCTTTGTGATGTATTCGAATGAACATATCACTCATATGTTAGCTCGTTCGACAGTAAATTAAAATTAACTTTGAAACTGTCAATAATTTCAAACTTCAATAATTTGGAAATCGCACATTGTGACGCGTTTGTTTCAATTTCAAAATAGCAATCTCATTAAAAGTTCGGTGTTTGACACGATGAATTTGACGTTTTCGACAATTGTAGACTGAAGGTGTCGATTTTCTAATATTTTTAAGTAGTTTGTTCAAAAACTATAGATAGTATGGATTTTCATTAAACTTGCGGCAAACATAGTTAATACTCTACTATACGTATACGTATACGTATGTGCATATTAAACTTTAATTTGATCAGCAGTAATGTAGTTTAAATTTTATTGAGGTAATGTTTAAAAAGTAAAGTATATCGAAATTAAATCAGTATGTACCGTCGTATGATTAATTCCCTAAATTTAGTTTAACTTTTCTATAACATTTTTTTAACTTCACTGTCAAAACACTCTCTTATTCTTTAATTTATTTTTTACTTTACTGCTTTCTAAAGCATATTCTGAATGAAACAATATTTGAAAATACAAATTGTGAGATTGCGCCCCACAAAGGAAATGAATGTGTACTATAAATATAGTTGTCATTCAGATTATGAAAAACATTTTTAATTTGACGAATAACTTTTTCAACCACTTTCTTTACAATATGAAAATCTGCATTAATATTGCGATTCTAGCACTAAAATACGTGTAAGGTAAATGTACCAGTACCTGGACGCTTTGTAGCAGCCGAGCTAATTGATTAAATTCTAACACTAAAATTAACACTGCAAATAAAAAGTCATATACCTATCTCAAAGAGTATTTCATTGTCTATCAAATCAAATTTTTAAACTATCGAAATATGTCTTGTAATCCGAGTAATTCATACAAATGAATTCTAGTCAAATGTACTAGTATCTGGCCAAGCCAAAATCATACGTCCCGATACCTGGACACCGCTGTCCCAATACGCAGCCACCCTATTTTTACTTATTTCAGATTTAAATTATAAACTTTTTTCAATAAAATCTCGTTTCTATGCATTAATAATACGATTGTTATGTATTTTGAACGTAGAAGTATGTAAATAATTAATTTAAAGTATGTGCTACTCACCTAACCTACGTGATCTTAACCTATGTGTGCGCCCGCGACTTGAAAAATGACGACGCCGAGATGCCAAACATCAACAGTAATTATTGTTGCATTTTCACTAATATGTCATCACAGTATGTTGATAAACTGACGATAGTCGCTATAGAGAACCTTATTATACGAAGCAAAATATGTTTTATGCGAATATTTATTGATAATAATGTTATTCATATAGCTGGCCAGGAATCGGGCAAACACGATGTTTCAAGTACGCGTACCTGGCCACGCATTTATTACCATAAAAACTATTTTTTTTGCATACATTAGAATTTTATTTTTACTTAAAACACTAATAAATAACGATATAAAACTTTTAAATCCATGAAATGATTAAAAAACAATTAATAACTCTTATATTGGAAATAGGATTTCTTAACAGTCATGCGAGCATCAGTTCCATTATTAAATATTCTTTTAAAGATATAAATGAAATAAATATTTTCCCAGAAATTAAAATATATTACGCTTGATAGTTATAGAATGTGATATCACAAGATAATTTTGATTAGAAGCTAACTAATAATCAATAGAAACTAATATGTGAGCGTTTGGCCAGGTACCGGGGCGTGGTCAGGTACTGGTACATTTACCTTATATTGCAAACGTTTTTGCCACATAAGTTAATCTTTAATATATTTTTTAATTATATCATGGCTGTACAGAAAGAAAATATAAAACTGTAAAATTTAAGTTCATGGAGTTGAATATACAAATAAATTATGATAATTTTATTTTCCTTGTGGATAAAAATTCTCATTTTTGTAAAATCCCCCATTCAAACGCACATTTTCACTAAACTTTCTTTCAAAGTCTAACTCCGACTAAAGCGCAATTGTAATAAAACCCAAATTAACCCATTTCTTCCCAAGCGGTCATTTTATAGTCGATTGGTATTTTGACTAAAAAATTGTCGAAAAAATTTTCCAACGGAAATTTCAAAATTCTGACTTCAGAGTCGGAAAGAGCGGACAATTTTACTTCAGAAAAGTGCTATTGGTTATTATTATTTTTTTTTCGACAATTTTTTAGGCAAAAAACCAATCGACTATAAAATGGCCGCTTGGGAAGAAATGAGTTAATAAAACTATCTCCCCTCCCCACCGTCCCATCAAAAAGCCTCAACCCATCCTCGCAAAAAGCCCCTGAACATCCTTCCAAAGTTTTTGTCGCGACGGTACGTCGAATGTGAGAAAGCAGCTCTCTCTCTCTCTCTCTCTACACACAGACAAGACCAGGCAGAGAGTTTCCTTACAATAATAAGCGATCTGGCTAATCGCCGACCGAGAACAGTTTAGTCTGCGCCAACTACCGCCAATTTCCTCCCCCTCCTCCTCCTTTCCCCGCGCGTCCCTTGGTGCGGTGCTGCCGCCGCTTGCGCTGGTGCCCCGCCGTCGATTACGGGGCCATGCCCACGAGGCATTGTAAACGCTCCGATTTATCGCGACACAATGGAACTGATGATACGAGTCCGGGGCCCGGCGACGACCAGCCGAGAAATGCAATTGATATGCCCCGCTCGGCCGTTTATTTATGGCTAATTGAGCGTGACCGCGCTTGCCTTAGAGAATCCGTAATTGCGCGAGGATGTGTGCGAAGAATCGGTGGCGCGCGGAGCGAGGAGCCTTTGAGTGGGAATTCGAGGATGGACGCCGGAGGGGAATTTGCGTTGAGGAATTTTATTGGTAAACGAGTTTATGATGTTTGCGCGGAGATGAAGGATGGTTTGTGGGGATCGAGGGAATGCGAGAGGACGCGAATTTGCGTGTTTAATGTATTGTAATGAGGATGTTGTATGGGAAGATGATTTTGTGCGAGACTAAGGAGAAGGAAATACTTTGTTTAATTTTTTAAGACTGGAATGTTTTTTCCACTGAGAAATATATAAATGTTTGTTTGTAAATCTAAGGCTTCCCGGTATAACCGCATAAGTCACTTTTTATTTTAATTGGGTCTCGAGTTTTTTATACCAAAGTGTTTTTGGTATCCTTTCATAGTATATTTTCAGATAAAAATACAAGAAGTCAGGAAATATAAAAAAAGTGACTATATCTACTATTTATGTATTTTTTTAACATTAGTTTAATTGGAAAATAAAAACTTGTAACCTTAATATCTTCAAAGCATAAAATTTAACTTATACAGTTATGCCGGAGAGTCACAGAAATCGTCTAAGTAGCAGAAACCATGAATTTGGGATCGGTTTTTGGCTATAGTATATGTTGTAAATTTTGCTTTGAAATATGTGTTGATTTGAGGTTACGAATAGTTATTTCAACAAGAAAAAACCGTTCAGAAATATATTGTCTCAAGAGCGCAATAAGCATTTCATATTATCCCGCCTCGGGGTTTTACCCGTAATATTTTAAAAGGTCATTTTAATTTGACGGTGCAAAAATTTGCTTATGTGTTTGGGATTTTTTTCTGAGTAAATACACCGTGGAATCGATTGAAACTTTTTCGTATTTATTAATGGTCATACAAACATGCTTTAAACCTTTGAAAAACGTTTATTTATTTTTAACTGGGGACTTTCCTGCATGAACTTAGTGTATTGAAAATAAAGGTTTATTGGTATATTCGCTTAGACTCTTTTGAAAGAAGTAGAAGAAGATGCTTAATTTACATCAGAATTTTTTTTTTCATATTGCGTACTTTTCTTGCTTTTGAACATAAATTATTTATTGCTGATTTATGTTATATGTTTACGTACGTTAATTAATATATTCGAAAACGTTTCAATTATATTACTCAAAAATTTCGAAAAATTTCGTTAATTTTTGGGCCGTCAAGGTAGAATGACCCTTAAAAGCTATACATTTCATATTTCTTTTTTGGTGAGAAGAAGAATAATTTATGTTCTCGACTAGGCCAGTAGCTTTATATTTTTACAAAGTAGGAAACTAAGCCGGTAGGGAAGTTACATTATGAATTATAGATGTTTGGTGTGACCTTAAAGCTTGTGGGTCAGCACTGGTATATTCAGTGTACTTTACTTGAAGAGTAAATAGAGATATATTTCCGAAAATGGTCAAAAATATAAATGATATTATATTATTCTTACTTTCAACTATTTGTTCATCATTTTGTTAGTTACTTCAACTAACTTTATTATCAAAAAATACATACATTCTACAAAAATTAGTCCTGCTCTGCACATGGATAATCAGTTATGTAATTACTCCTTCTTAGTTTTGAAAATAATTTCTTACCGTCACAAGTCAAACCCAACAATTTACGTAAAAAGAAGTAAATGAAAACTAAATACGCGACGAGCTCTCTCACAAAGACAATATTATTCCCCAACGCAGCATTTACCGATCCTTCAATTACATCATCCTTCCAGAGCCGGCTGCCGAATTCACCCGCGACATTATATCCCTTATCGCATTTCACTTTGACAAGCGAGCCGCGCGCATCGTGCAAATTTAATTTAACGCACGATTCCCCCCTTAACGCGAAGAACAAGCGCGCGCGCGCGCGCCGCGTCGAGAAAACTACGAGAAGAAAGATCGAGCGAGGTGGAGAAGGGCAAATAGTGGAGCGAGCGAAGGAGAAGAGATCCCCCGAGCCGCGGAGGATAAATTATTCCGGGACGTCGCGGTGCATAATAAGAATCAATAAGACCCCATCGAGGTATAATGGACCGAGAAGCATCTTCGCGAGGATGGAGGAGATGGAGAAGAGAGAGAGAGAGGTAGGTTTTTGTCGCAGCGGTCTCGGCTTTCTGTGCGAGAAGCCTTTCGCGCATGCATGATCGAGTCGGAGGATGCGCCGATTACAATGTCGCTCGCTCGGCTCGCTCCGCGCGGTGTCTCCTCGATGCGGCCTGATGTAGCTGGCTGCTTGCGCGGATTGTTGCCGCGGGACCTTTTCGCTCGGAAGAAATTCGCTTTGCTCTGCTTTTAGCCTGAGTTTTGTGCAACGGTTGTTGCGCGAGATGGATTGATTTGTGCTTTTCAGGAGTGGAGATCGAAGAAATTTTAATACACAGAAACGTATTTTATTTGCGCTATCTTGTGACAAGTTTAAACGTCTTTTGATTGATCAAATTTAGTTTAAAAACTAACATTTATATTTAACTAGGTACGTATGAAATAAAACTCGTGAAGCGCACTGTAAGCTTCTAATGTCGTTGAAATATAACCCTAGTAGAATATTAGCCAAGCTGACTGTTTGATCAATTATTGTTAATTTCATTAGTCAATATTTAAGACGGAATGTCGGCAAAGGCTAGCTTAAAAACATAACTCCGAATTCGAAACTAATTCTAGTGTTTATATTTTAATGTTGCGTAGAAAATCTTGATGAATAAAGAGTAAAGTATTTACATCATTGAATACAAACATTTTCAACTAATAGTAATTGAAATATATAATTTTATTACAAAGGTGCAAACTGAATGTTCGGTTTTTGTATGAAATCAAAGTTAAGCACTAAGGCGCTAGTGAAAAATGAATGACCGCTGACATATCATTTAAAGAATGTTTTGATATTTTCTTAGAAATATCGGATGCTAATTTTTATTCAAAACATTTTAGGGTAAATCATAATAAGGTTTTAATTGTCTTTACGTACAGAAATTTGAATAAAAAACATAAATAATTAATAACGAAATTTTTCACTAACTTGGGTGGTTTATTCATGACGAAATAAACGGGATTTTTAGCCAAAATATCGTAAAAAACTGGCCAATGTGTAATGAATTGGCAATGAATCGTCTAATAAATCGTCAAGATTACGACCAGAGAATATAAAATGTCTCAAAATTTAAGCCATGGAAAGAAATAATTCTATGCGTAACGGAAATTGATTAAAAAAAAGAGCTTTTATTAGATAGTTATTACAATATTCATATCGTAATACATTATGTATTGTACGTAGTAGTAAAAAATAATTATAATTAATTATAAAAGATGCGTATTGTGCGTAATGAGTAGAAAAGACCCATTGTAAGTGTAACTTTTAGAAACTCTATTTTTATTGATAATTTTTTTACATTAACTTTCATGTTATAAAATTATTATACAAAAGTATAAATGTAAAATTTCATTCACTTTTTAATACTACATTAATGAAAAATTATTATCTTCCTGGTATCAACAATCCTATTATAACAATTTTGTAGTATCATAGAAAACCTCAAAAAAACATCTAAATACAGTGAAATACACTTCTCTCCCAGGACTCATCGACTTACACTAGTAATTACCCTGACTTCCACCAATCTTCATTACAACATCCCGTTCTATTCAAATCTACGGACTTTCAACGACACAACGGAAAACACTCAATAAAGCCCTTTACGTCTGAGCTTTGACCAACGCGATGCGCGCACGCACGCGCGCCACCGCCACCGCGAGTCTCGGTCCCTTGCTCGCGGCCATTTGGGATTCCCTTTGAAAAATTGTCCGGCGACGGCGCGGCTCAATCACGCATTGCCTGACTTATTTATCCGGCCGCAAATTGACTGCGCGCCGGGCAAAGCGAGCGTTTTTATTATTGACTCGCGCGCGCCGGAGATAGAGTAGTTTTGCGTAAGGTTCCGTCCTCGCGTGTCTCGCTGAGCGCGGAGCGCATTAGGCGGGGGGAAAAAGTGTGCTGATTGATTAAACGGAATTAATTACCAGGGGGATCCATGTTACAGTTTAGTGTAATATTTATTACGGCTTTTATTATTTTGGACTTTTACATTTTTTTAGTGTAGGTGTGTGTTAATGAAAAATAAACTAATAAGCGATAAATGATTAATTGAAAATAATATTGGAAATGGGTGTTAAATAAATGATAATACACGATGTATATTTCAAATAAAATAACTTTCGTTTATTTAAACTCGCACAAGGAAGGAATATAATAGCTAGATGCTCTAGTACGACTAAAAACACTTGACTAAAGGGCATAAGAGAATATCGGGGCTGACGCATATAGTTCCCCACTCTTTTCTATATCTCGCATTTCAGTTTATGTCTTTGGGAAATTTCTTAGTAAGTCGATTAATTTTTGTACAAACATGTAGTAGTGTATAACTACAGTTACACACATACCTATGCTAAAGCATAGCGATATTCCAAATGTGTAGGTGTGTGTAAATGAAAAGTAAACTAATAAGCGATAAATGATTAAATGAAAATAAAACGATTTTCTGAGTAATTCTTGTCCAGTTTTGTTAAGAATGCTCAGCTTTCCTCCTCAGAAAATTTTTGAACGCAGAAAATCTTGCAAGAAATAAAAGAATTATCATAAATGTTTATTATTAGACTTTTTAAGTCATATTGCTGAAATAAAACTCACGTGTTAAATGGTGGATACTCTGCTTATTTTGATCTAATACGTTTCGACAATAAATATTAGCGTTGTGTTAATTAACAATATAGCTTTTATTAGCAAAGGCCTATAATATTCTAGCAAAATTGCATACAAAAAAAATGCTCAGAAACTAACCAGAATCCCGTTCCACATCTCTCCAGATTATACTACATGAACTTTTCATTTATTCATCAATACGAGTATAAAAAACATGAAAGCATACAAAACGACGAGCAAAAACCAAGAAACGTCCTTTCTGCCGCATACAGTCCAAAGACCTCAGACTTTTCGCCAAACCTACGCGCGCCACGTACATTTTCCCGTATTATTAATAGTCGATCAGAGGCATCATGCATCAGAAGCTCTCCTGCACCAGCGCGCCGGCCCCGTATAATACAAACGATAAAATAAGTTAGCGGTAATCGCGCTGCGTATAAACTGGCGACGGGCCAGAGCCTGCAGTCGTGGAGGGGGGCAATTTCGTTTCTCATTACGACGACACGATGATCGACGGTTTTCCAGGCTGCAAGGGAAGAAGCTATAAGCTTCGCAGGGCCGAAAAACGCGCAAAATTTAATACTCGCGCGGGGAGCTTTAATGACGCGACGACGTCGGTATAAGCCGTGTAGCTCCAGTGGCACAAAACGGTATTTATTAATTGGAGCGAGGAACTCGCGCTGCTGCTGTCGAGGATTTGAATATTTCATGAGAGAGCGCGCGCGCGCGCGATCGAGAGATTCTTGCTTATTTTTACGGTGTAGTTTCGAGCGAGTTATGCAACTGACGAGGTGAAAGCATAGTTATTGCGATAACGAATTGTGGAATTTTCGGTTTTTTGCATTTTGTAACCTTGAGACAGAAGTGTCGTGTGCGGGATAGACGTTAACGCGCGATGGAAGTAGTAATGGAAGTTGGGCACTTTGAGGTTGAGGAAAATTTACGGCTGCTACTCGTGTGATAGTGGTAGTAAATCAACTTTAGTGTTTGCGGTAAAGAATTTATGCTTTTTTAGGCGCTATCGGTTATCGGCATAGATACCTACCTTATGGCTGTCAAGGTATGCTTTATATTACTTCCTTTTAACGATTAGAAGTAGATCTGCATCGTTCTAATAAGGTACTAAATAATACTGACAGGAAAAACTGTACTCACGGTCAACTGCTTTTTAGATATACTTGCTTACAAACAGTTGCTAGAATAGAAACAGGGTATTATTGCAACGTTTTCATTTCATTTTCTAAAGTGGTTCAATATATGCATCTTAATAAATTTCACGTAAATTGAAAATAAAGTATTTTCGCGCAGTACTGACCTATATTAAATATCCGTAGAATAATCTCAACCATTCAGAAAGCCATTTCGCAAGTCATCTTTAACTTTGATCTTATCTTCAACAACCCACTCTACATTTGCATAACAGAGAGCGAAGGGAGGCTAAACTTCCACGCGAATTAAAATACACTCCACAACTCATCGTCGCGACGTCCATAACGTCAACCTCCAATTCTCTACCAAATCACATGCAACAACCGCTTATCTACTAACAGCTCGCTGCCTCTAATTAAATCAATGCCAAAACGAGCACAAAAATGCCTGTAGAAGTAAAGCTTCTTAGTGTTTCCTTAAACTTCACTGAATAACTCTATAGAAACGTCATCATTAGACAAATAGAAAAAGCGTCAAAATCATAATTTTAAAAGTTAGCCAAGATTTTTTTTATATTAATGTATTATACAATGAAGTAATGCAAAATTGAAGAATGTATCACTCGTTAGAGTATTAATATAACATTTTATTTGACTCTATCGGTTCCTTAAAGCACAGTATTTGAAATGGCCAAAAGTTAAGAGCCCTCAAATATCTTTACGTTTAAATATATATATTTTGTTTTGTGTTTTAAACCTACAACTTTGAAAGAAAAAATCGTAAAATAATTTTAAAAAAGCAAATGAAAGCAAATTTTATTATCTTTAAAAGCCACCAAAATATTTTTTTAAAATTAATATTAACAAAAATTACTGGCTATTAAAACAGAGTTAGAAAATTGTTCTATTTTAATCAATGTAAATTTTAAATCTAATTTTCAAGCATTTTTCTTCCATTGTAACTTTTCTTATAGATAATTTAAAAATAATATTTTGGTGGCTTTTTAAATAGAATAAAATGGGCTTTAGTTTGCTTTTTTTGAAAATTATTTTATGATTTTTTCATTCAAAGTAAGTATGTGGTTTGAAACACAAAATAAAATATATGTATTCGAATGTAAAAATATTTAGGGGCTCTAAACTCTTGGCCACTACTGTATAATTTTACACTATTCTCATTCTCTCTAGTGGCGAAGACAAATATAATCAATAAAAATAAAAGTTTTTCAAAGATAATATTATAAGATATAAATTGTATTAATTTTAGAAAAATAAGGTTTAAGATATTCTATTTTCTCTACCTAAAATTTTTCTGATTTTCGGGAATTTTATTTTATAGGATAATAAAAATGCAGCGATTTGAAAATTTGACAGTATATATATTATACTACGCTTGCCGTATATAATGTTTTTTTATGTTTTTGAAGTCTTTAATACGGTTTGTCCCAATTATGGAAGCCCCTCTAAAAGCAGCGTGATCGCTGTAGCAAAAATGCAAAGGGGATCTTAATTTACATATATACAGATATCGCACGAACTACGGAAAGATAGTTTGCGTACTAATTTTTAAAAATACTGGACTTTCAAAAACATTTTTTTTCTTTCAATTTCTTTAAGAAAAATATATAGTATTTATTAATATTTTATACTGCGATAAAGCCAAAAAAATTCTACCATAGTACCGCAAGATAATTTTAATACCTCAAGGAAATTCATGAAACTGAAAGTATATACTATGCATGATGAAAAGCGTATTGGGATTTTCCACAGCCACCTCCCATGCCCCCTTACAAGGGTTAATTTTACACACCTCGCAACGCTATTATATATTCCTCCCTCAAGAACAGCGCGGAATTGTAAACTTCCCAGCCTTACTCCCCCTCCGCTGCAATGTAAACACAGTCCCCGAGATTTTCCTCGTAGGCGTTAATATTATACTCTCCGCGCTCTAACGAATCTGGCGCAGCGCGCGCCGCGCCGCGGCGAGATTCCCGCCGGCTATGCGGTCGGCCTGCGGTAGGAATGCAATTGCGATCGGGCGAAAAAATCCAATAACCGCGCGAATTCTTTACCGGCTCGGGGGGCGGCGCGCCACGTTGAAGCCTTCGGAATATGCATTTGCATAATGTCTCCCGTGGTCTCGACTCTCTGGCGTTATCTGGTGTTTGGTTCCTTTTCTTTTTTTGTCGGCCTGTTTTAGAGACCGTGGAGAGATGCGGATTGTCGAGATTTCGGGACGAGGATGCGCGTGTCGCGAAGTGAGAGAATGCGAGGAACTGGGGGGGGATCTGAATCGATTCGATCGCTGATGTATTTCGTGTATTGGGGCTGTGGGAGGTTGGTGTGACGCGGAGGTATTTGTAGGTTTGAATAGGTGAGAGCAGATGTTTTTACGAATGAGAATGCAGGATGGAATTTTTAATTTTAACTTATATGTACATTAGAATTCTTTAATACTTACTTTTATATGTGATGCTAGCGACATGTGGTGCTATGCTCGTTTTGTCTATTTTTTGTTCTAATTATGCATTTGTCAATAGTTAAGGCTAGGGATCACGTCTTATCGTTTATGAACGGGTAGAATTAGTAGAATAGGGGAGACCCGGGCAAAGTGAGCTTTCTCTATATTTCGACATAAATAAAACATTTATATTGACTTCACTTATATATCAAAATAATCTAAGTAAACAATTATTTTTAAATGTTTGGTGGTACATATAATCGGTTATTTAGTAAAGATTTTAACAATGAATTTTTGAGCCACTCGATATGATAATTTTGCATGTTTTGGTCTTTAGATAAAGAAGTCTTATGTATGCTATTTTATTACTGAAATTTTGTATTTTATACTTACTACACTAAAATTTCAATAGCTATTTCTTTTAATACAATAAGATAATATGTAAATCTTTTAAAAAACATTCTTACATCGCATGTGCATTCGGGGCAAACTGACCGGGGTATAGCGAGCTTATATAAACAATGTAAAAAAGAAAGTGTAACCTCAAACTGACTCTACGGTTATGTCTGATAAATACATTTTGTAAAACTTTAAACTTATATATCTGTTAACAAATTGATTAATTACGTTTAAAAGTTAAATAATACTTATTAATTTATCGTAATTTAAACTTTTATCTGCATATTTATTGACGCTCACTTTATCCCAAGCTCGTAACAAAGTAGGCCTTCTCATTTCTTGTCTTGTAAGTGAATTTTAAAATACTTTACGTCATTGTGCTCACAAGATGTATCAGAGAACGGCATTTTCCAGCATAAAAGGTTAACTTTATAAGGTATATAAGATTAACTTTTATACATCCTATTTTACTTTAAATAATGTAATATATATCGAACGTATCAGTTATAATACAATCAATCAATTTGAAAAGTAGGATACATAACCTATTTCTCAATAAAATTAAATATTTTGCGATATCCATTTGAATACAATATCTATTACAGCATAATTTTTTTCAGTGTAAGCGGTTTACAAGTAATCTCCTGCTGGCCAATTTTAATATAAAATGTTAAAAAGCATGAATATGGGACAGGATATCCATTCACTTAGAAAATTGACAAAATTAGCTTAGTTCACACAGCGTGCTACATGCAGTTTTTCATATACTTGTTATCATCCCAAAGAATCTCACGTTCAAATTCCCAACCAATCAAATCGATTATCGTCGTGCTTTCAAAATAGCGCACTTTTTATACCAGTACTATGCGAATCCCAACTCGTTACACATGCACTGCTCAATTATGAATCGACCTTTACACCAACTCCAGCTCTCTCATACTCTCTACACTAAACATCCACTACGACGAGCAGCGCGTCGAGGCATTTCCTCTGCTTTTCCTGCTCGTTTCCTCCATTCCCGTCTTTTCTCCCCCTCTCTCTCTCTCGCCCCTCCGTTCCCATCTCTATTATTATTTTTCATAGCGGAATCGCTCGCTCGCTCCGTGACAAATTACCTCATTACGTCTTCGCTCGGCGGCAGCAGCAGCAGGAGAAGCGGGAGAAGCGCGTATTCAATGAGTTTCCGAGATGCGCGCTTTATCATTGCTCATTATGCTTCGTTAAAGTTCCCGGGGGCCATTTTTATGCGCCTCGGCCTGACGACGACGACGACGACGGGGCGATATTAAGAGATCGCGGATCGTAAAGATGCTCCGTCGCGTCGACAAATCATATAGATATATATATATATATATATATATATATATATATATATATATATATATATATATTTATATACATATGTATATATACGAAGAGGATGTCTGGTGATGGTGATGCGCATGCACGCACGTAGTCAGGCAAGAAATTGTTCAGCGATGATTGACGTTAAATACTCTTCTCGGCTTATTAAGCTTTCTTGTCGGGATTGCCGGGATGCGACGACCGGTCGCGCAGGGGATCGGATGAGCGTGTGGAGCTGAGTTTCGCAAAATTGCCCGGGAAGGATTATTAGTTTATTGAATGGCGTGAAAAAACTTTCATTGATTGATCGTAGTACATGAAGGAAGCGAGTTATTGCACATTTTCTGGGGATTGCTAAGTGTTTTTGTCAAGCTTTGAATTACAGTGTATTCTTTATGACGAATTAGCATTCCGTAGTAGAAAAAGGTAACTTACTGAAAAATTAAAATATTTGTATAAAGTATAAACATAAATATTATGAGAGGAAATAGGGTTTTAACGTTAATTTTACAAGCAATAGTGCATCTACAAACTTTTATTTTATTTATATTGATAATCATGAAGAAACACATTAGAATTTATTGAATTCGTATTGATTCGTAGTGTACACGATATAGTAACAATGTTACAAAGTTACTGACAGTTAGGAATTCAAAATATATTGTATCTCCAGAACAGTTTGTTTTCTATACATTTTTTATGCTTTTATAAGATAATTTTAAAGTGATCAAGCTATTTCAAATTGAAATTTTGGGTTTTTCGAAAATTGAGTAAGAAACTAACTTGCTTCCTTCCAGGGTAGAGGTTATTTACATACATTAAAATGTTACCACTTAAACATTAGTATTACGTTACAGGTCTACAATTTATTTTTACTGGCATTGTTTTTTAATATCCTTGATTCCTACACGTAAGAAAAATGCTAGAGCAATTTTGTTTTCGCGCTGACTAAAATTTGCCTAACTCTAAGGCAAAAAATACCTAACCACTGAGTGCTCCAAATTTTAGGGAAATAGAGTTTATCGTATACATATCGTAGTGAAGAATAATACACTATAAAAGTATCATTAAAATTCATTATAACAAAATCTTCGACTGAAAATTAGTCCCTAACTTCAATATAATTATTTTAATCATTAATCTCACCCACAATGTAGATGACTTTTTGCTTAGTAGATGGTCAGATTTGGCTGGATCGAGCGCTTTTTTGCGTGTACGCTTTCACGTTATGTGGTGTTATGCGTTTAATATGCTTGATCCTATTATTATTTTATTCGATGCAAGTATCATAATAATTTAAACTTATTAACAAGTATTTCTGTAAATAGTCTTTCAGAAAAATTCCTGTTAAAATTTATTTCAATAAAACACGACTGATTATATAGATACATAAAAAGTCGTATAACTGTACACGCTTTTCATTCGTTAAAAAATCTTCCCACTTACCTCAACGTTCACAACATAATAAACGTCCCAGTATACGAGTACAATGCCACGCTCGCTCAACGCATAACAATCAAGAAGTTTCCTAATGCATAAAATCCGTTTGTTAATCACCCCGATAAAGAAGCGAAAATGCAGATGATGCAGATTCAATTAGATTTTTCCGCAATCCTCGCGCTCGCGACAGCTAGTCGGCAGAAAAATAAAGCTCATTTCGCCGCGGTGCAATAACCCCTTTACGCGCTTCTAGCACCAATTAAAATTACCATTTTAATATCAACGGCCAGTGCCGAGTTACGACCTACCGCCAAATGCCGCCTGCTTTTTCTCCCTCCCCTTAAAGCGCCAAACGCACGGATTTCAAACAAAATTGCCCCGTTCGAATAGAAAAACGAGAATCGTATACACGTCCGCGCGTTGTATACGATATCCCATTATTAAAATTTTTTTCCCGCACACCCAAGCAACATTGTTTCCCTTCCCCCCAAAAACAAAGAATCTCGCGCGCACGCCCGGTCCAGAGTCAAATCAGAATTTTAATTAACGAAACTGAACGCTCTCCCTCTCTTTTCAGTCCCGCGTAGAGACGCGCAAAAACGCGGCGCGCGGCCTGCAAATTCGCCGTAATGAGATATTTCTCATAAATGAGATCAAAGCCCTGCAGTGAGCTCGCGAAGTCGCGCCCCGCAACGCGGGGATTAAAGCGCCGAATGCGCGCGGAACCGGCGAAGAAACGAAAAGAGAGAGAGAGAGAAAAAGGAAGGCTTGAAAGCCGAAGAGAATTGAAAAAAAGCAGAAGGGAGAAAGGGAGCCGCCGCTGCCTCTCGGAGAGGCCTGAAAGGGTTAAACGCATTTCGGCCGCGAAATGTATAAAAGTGCCGACGCCGATGATGCCGGCCAAATGGAAATCAACTGCGCCGGTGGCTGGATTTACGTGTAATTCTCGGAGTCCATCTCCGCAGCTTTGGCTGCGCGTCTGGCTTGCGCCTATGTTTTCGGGGAACAAAGAGACGTCGACTGCGTTACGGTCTTTGCCGGACTGACGTCAAGTCTGCTCGTGAGCTCAGTGAGTTTTTCCTCTTAGTGGCTTTTTTCCTTTAGATAAGAAGAGTTTTTGAAACAGTGATGTTACACAAAATGATGTTACAGATGATTGCTAAATTACAGCATTTGCTAATTTTTTTTATACTTTTGTTTTAACTATATTTTTTAAACTTTAGACTGATTTATAAGCCTGTTTTTTCATTTATCCGCAAGTTTTATTAAAGTTTTAAACATTCGATAAAAACTCAATGTTTATACCTCTCTAAGAGTTTGAAGAATACAATAACCTACTGCATAAAAAGTTTCATTAATTTTGACGTTTATAGTAAGATAAAATGCAACGAAATTTGCGCGAATTCGTGACATATATATGCGTCACGCCACCCTCAACCTGTTAAAAATGAATTATTAATGTTTATGTTTAGAACATTTTGTTTATAGTTTTATTGATTATTATTCATAATTTTGTTTCAATATGTTATTTTACTCAACTATTAAAAATAAATATTAAAAATAATTGGTTAACAAGGATGCACATTTTCTTTCAAAATGTCATTTCAAAGTTTTTGACAAAATTGTAAGTAAATTCATAAATTTCTCACGCTTAAAAAACATTCTGAAGTTATCTTTTTTGTGCGAAAAGTATGATGAATCCTTAAATATTGACTCAAATTGATCCGAATTTGATAAAAATATTTCTTCAATACACGATGCCACAGTGAAAAAAACGTTTCTTTTTAAACTATTGTCAGAGAACCCTCTTATTACACAAACTAACTCAATTAAAAAAAAACCACCTCTTACAAAGACTCTTACACCGCCAACAACCCGTATCCTCGACAAAACCCCCCAATCATCCTCCTCGCAAAACTTCCGGCTCCTCGACATTCCCCTCTCCCCGAATCTCCAAATTCCAACTCCAGTTCTCCCTCCCGCGAACCTCCTCGCGCAACCGCTAGCAAACTCAATTAAACGGACTAAGAAATCCCTCTCAATCTATATCCAGCCCCCTCCACGCGGGAAAACCCTGTCGAGACCACGAGCACCGCCGCCACCGGTAGCAAACCCCCGTCGAACTCGATCTAATACAGTTTCGCCTCTGGCCGCGAGCGCTCTCTCTCTCTCTCCGTTTTTTTTTCCCATCCCGCGCCGTCCCGTCGGGGGCTTCGATCGCCCCGACGCTCGGTTCGCCGCTGCTGCAGGCCAACTCTCTCTCCTGCAGTGCGGAGAGACACAGCGTGCACCACACCCCGAAATCTAGGTCAGATACACACACACATATACATAGAGAGAGGAGCAGTGCACAGAGAGTCTCGGGTAGTGCAGCAGCAGCAGCAGCTACCTCGTTAAACAGCCCCCGGGCGCAGTTCAATGGGTGGCGAGATTGCTGTCTTTTGCACACCCCCACTTTCTCTCTCTCTCTCTCTCTCCCTCCCGCTCTCAGCTTAGACCTTTTTTTGTGAAATCGCGAGCGCCGCTGGACTTGGCAAGAGAGAGAGAGAGTGAGAGGCATTCCCCCGCGGGTCGTTGAACTTCGCTGTCGAGGTCCAGCTGCACCAAGCCTGCATACAACAGTGTGTGTATGCGTGTATGTGCTTGTATGTGCGAGTGTGCATGAGTTGTCACAGCATACACTTGTCTGTGTGTTTGTGTGTGTGTACGAGCACGTGCATGTATGTGTATGCGTGCATGTGCTTGTGTGTGCGAGTGTGCATGAGTGTACACTTGTCTGTGTGTGTGTGTGTGTACGAGCACGTGCATGTATGTGTATGCGTGTGTGGGTGCGTGTGTACGAGTATGTACGTGCGTGCGTGTGTTTATGTGCGTCTGTGTTTATAACGCGTTCGTATAAGTATGTGTGCGCATTTATCTGCGTGCGTGTATGTGATGTGTGCATATATGTGTGTACGTGAGTAGTACATGCATGCGAGTGAGTGCGAGTGCGAGGTTCCTCGATGGGTACAGCGACGCACAAAGTGCGACGTCGATGTGGACGTACATAAGAGGAGGTGGTAGGAAGCTCGCGTCAACTTGATGTACATCGCTCGGGGCGCTCTCGGGGCTTTTTGGACTTGGATACTCTCTCTCTCTCCCTCTCTTTCGCTCGCGATGGCGCGAATTGCAGCGGATCGGCTTCGCTGTCGCTGGCTCTCTTTGCCTTCGTTTTTAGCGCTGCGCTCGGTTTGCTTGTGTCAATGTTAGCTCGTTCTATCTTCCTCTTCCTCCTCTGACGCCTCCTTTTTTTTACTCAGTTCGAGCCCGGTGATGCTTCTTGCTTGTTTTTTTTTTTCTGACTCGCGGCAACGCCGAGAGAGCGGCTGTTGATAGTCTCTTTTTGGGGCGCGAGACCGGCCGGGCAGTTTTCGCACGCCGGTTGCCGTGAGTTGGACGTGCAGCGCGCGGTTTGCGAAAAAATGGTGTGTACGTGTGTGTGTGTGTGCAGGAGTGCACGGCGACGGAATCAAAATGCGGCCGCGGCCGGTGTGTTTAGCCTGCTTTGCGCAGGGAGATTGCGAGGGCTTTATTAGATCGGGGTGGATGAATGGGGAGGTTCGGGGGGGATTCGAATGAGGTGTGGGTTTTCTTTTTCCTTTTTTTTGTTGGATTGTGTCAATGTTTGGTTTTGGAAGTGAGAAATGAGGAGGATGCGAGTTGTTGGACGTGAAATGGATTGTAATAAGAAATTTGTTTAAGAGTTTAGCGCCGATGGGACATGATTTAGTGTGTCGGACCTAGGGCCAATGTACATACTTTTGAAAAAATGTTATCTTTTAATACAAAGCTTGTAACTACTCAGAAGTAAATTATAAAGTATGCTATTTTACGATGTTTTTGAAAAAATGAGTTTAAATTCCGGGGTAAAAAATGTAAATAACATAATCATAAACTTCGAGTGGTGATGGAATAAATTCAGATAAGTTTAAGTTGGCGGATCTAAAATGACAGACCAAGGAAATTCTTTAAAACTGAAACTTTTGAGAGATTAAGTTCCTTTTCATTTTTTTGGGTCGCGCATCATATATTCAGAGTCAGATTTGTGAAATGCTAGATGATGGATCCAAAAAATGTCACGGGGAGTCTTAGCATAATATTCAACAAAGGTATTTGCACGGTGTATTTTCTTTTCGGTTTCGAATCTGCATTGTTTCTAGGTTATTTACTGTTGTAATATACATTCAACGACGTGCACATCAAGCTGATAAAAAGCGAGAGAGGGTTTTTCCGTAATTTTATTGCACCCGCCCGACGACCAACGGACTCCAGCAGAGACACGCACAAGGTCCAGTGCTTCATTCCGAGGCAGATCGCCGAGTCGAGCAGACCACCCACGACATATAGTTATTGTGCTTACAAGTGACTTTAGTGTATCGAAATATTAGACAAATAGACTCATTGTGTTATATATATAGTTATTTCTAACACTACACTAGTGCGCTGATTACTCTGTAAGAATATTGTAATTTCACAGTGTATTATTTTAAATAAAGGTTTAATTAAATATACATTCGATCTGGCACCTTTCCAACATTTACTAATAAAAATAAAAATATTTATCGTAGTCCTTTTTGAAAAATATCACTTTTGTTCGCCTTATTGGAATCAGTGCACCCAAATACCCTTATATACCAATTATCATGAAAAACAAAGTGTTTCAAATGGTCAACAAAAATTTACTTTTATAATGCGGCGAGAATACTTTTATCTAAAATAGACACACAAATATTCTTTTGTTAGTAAATATTAAATAGCCTAGAAACAACGCAAATTCGTAACCAAGACCAATGTTTGCAGTGCAAGCATCTTTGTTAAAAATCGCGTTAAGACTCACCGTGGTACGACAGGCTCCTTCCTGTAAAAAGCATCTGGATTCTTCGAGTGTTTTATTTAAAATTGAATCTTAATCTTTAAAATATAATTTTCATCAAGAAGAGGTATCACTTTCGTTAATTATCTCCTATTATAAAAGCAGGTTAATCATTGTGCTATTATTAAGTATGATTCTGTGTATGAGGACGAAGATAAAATCCAACAGTGAATTGAAGAACAACTAAACAACCAAACTACCAATCAACAAAATCAAAATCTTCTGCTTGCACGCAAGAAACATAAAAAGCAACGATCACCGTTATCACCGATCCCAGCATATTATCCCAAAAACCCTGAAAGTCCGCACTCCAGCAAACCTCAAACTCCTCTTACACCGCGAAACCTCAGCTGCTGCACATTCTCCTCCCAGAATCTCCCCAAAACTACCCAATAAATTGTCATTCCTCGCTCTCTCCACGCCGCAAATTTCAATCTTCCCCACCTCCTCCAGCACGAAAAAACCAATCCACAGCGATATCTCGAATTTCTCAAGGTCCTCCCATTCAACCATCTCCAAGACGAACATCACCTCCACTCCCTGGTGTGTACACACCACACACGGAATCCCCGTTACACCGAAGATCCAGAGAGGAACAAACGGCCGAAAATTCCTCCGCGTAACCCTGACCGCTCGTGAATTTCGTCGGTCTCGCGCAATTTGCGTATATATATATACATATACATGTATACGTATACGCGGAGAGAATCCGCGACGCATTTTTATAAGGCTCCGCGGGGCTCGATTTCGCGCTGCTGAAAGAGCATATATATACACATACAACGTATATCCAGCGAGGCTCGCGATAGGATCGGCGGCACGTCGCTCTTATCCTTTCGACGCTGCGCGCGAGTTTCGTGAATAACGAATTATACGTATACGCGGCGCGGCGCTACGCGAAAGCCGATCACTATATAGCTCTCTCTCTCTCTTCTCGTTTTCCTGACTGAGAAGAAGGTGGAGAGATAAATCTCGCTCCTTTTCTTTCGTTCGTTCTTCTTGCCTCGCCGGTGACGTTACTTGCGTATATACTTTCCTTCTGGCTCTCTGTCTTTCGTTTTCTTTTCTTCGGGCGCAGAGCTCTCGCGCGATGATTTTCCCTCGATATTCTTGGCGCGCGAGAAGCTTTGCTCTAACAGGATTTTTACATTTTACGTAGTGTGTCTATATGTAGGTATATAGACGCGAGCGCGCGGTGCGGCTCTCCGTGATCATATTCTTATATGGTGCTCTGCATGTGCCCGGAGAGCTCATGCAAATTTTACGCCGTCGCGTATTAAGCCCCGGTACGCTTGGAGCTTGCGCTGCTGCTGCTAAGATCGTTAAGGGGAATATTCGAATATATGCTGTATTCGGGTATCGATTTGCCCTTTGAAAAGGTAATTATGAGAAATGGAATGGATGGTAAGTAGCTTCTGTAATAAAAATATTGTTTTAATTAATTTTTTGTTTTAGTAGCTAGACTGTATAACGCGCTACACGTGCCTTTATTCCTTTTCTATTTACTTCTTGTTCTTGTTCATGTTAGCTAAGAAATTTGTTTCTATTTCAAAGTTTCGTGTTTAAAACTAATATTGAATTTTGAGATTAGAAATACGTCGTTTTCTGTTGCTTCACAAGAATTTTATTTTGTAAATTCTTATAGTTATTTAAAAATGTTAATTCACTATAGTTTTCTTTAAACATACAAAAATGTGAGACTTTTAAAATTCAAATACTGTATTTTTTGCGCTCGCTTAGCCGATAATATCGAGTTTCAAGTTGCTTCACTTTCACCGGTCATCGCTTTTTAAGATAGAAATACACCAATTGCATTCGATACATTTTTTAATATCTACAAATATTTTTTATATAATGGATTTTAAGTTCAGTATTACAAAAATGTAGGCAACTCGTTTTTTCTAGAAAAGAATTTCGAGATGCTCCAGTATTGCGCTAACTCCCTGCAATAATGCTATTCTAGAAACTCTAGTGCACTTTAGCGAGACATGGTTAGGCATTTAATTTCGAAAGGGACTACTACGCTACCGCCTCGACTATCGTATCATATTTCGCATTAAAATGTTCATATAAATTCTGCGCTTCTCCGGTTCTTCGTATCTAAAGCTACATATGCTGTACTCGACGAGAAAAAAACCGTCCGCATCTGCGCACATAAAAAAAGCTTGCAAGCTCAAAAGAAATATTCAACAAATTACAGGTACTTAAAAATCCAGACCAAAAGCTCCTCTTTCCTTCTGCTTCACAATAATTAGTACAAAACTCTACATAAAGAAAACAAAAATAATAAGGTTTTTTAGTAAAGGCTTGGACTGAACCGACTTCATAAACTATCTAGTAGATGAAAATCTTCCACGACTAAAAATGATGAATATAGTTTTTGATTATCATACGGTGGACTTTCTATATATGCCCGCACTATATGCTTCTCTTGTTTACATTAAAACAAAGTTCAATTACATTTTTTAAACTTTAACCACACATTTCTATATGGTAAATAACTATCTCTGAAGATTTCAAAAAGATATTTTGCAATAATAAGTTTAAGATACCATTTTATGTAAGAAAATGATCAGGGACTGAGTCCGCTACGGTATATGAAGAGTCCACTGCAGCTCTTATGCTTCCTTGACAAATTGTTAAAATTGAAAATATTTATGGTTGTGTCACGCAACATTCATAGCCCATCATGTCTAGGTCTCAGTACACTGTTTTAGTGTAATGAGTCTTATCCAATTCGCTAATGAATCCCAATTTTTCTCATTACATCCGAATTACCACTGCTTACTAATCGCTACATTTCCTACTACAAAATCGTCAACAAAGCGCACCAAAACACTCCGTTCCCTCTCGCTTTAATTAGCCCCCAAAACAAAGAAGCATCTACGTCCACTCGCCTCCACTCGGCGATTTTCCCCGGTGTAACGAGGAGAACGACGACGACGACGACGCGAAAACTGCGCTCGGAAGCCAAATGTTTGAGTTATCTGCGCGCGCGCTTTGGCGACTGCGGCCCCGATGGGCTCGCGTCCAGGCAGACATCGCATCGTTTCGATCTCTATTCTGTCTGTGCCTGTGTGCACGCACGCTGGGCTGCAACGGGAGAAAAGCGCCGGCCGTGGAATGCAGAGCGGAGTGTATAATCTGATATTCAGAGGACGATGCTGCAGCTGCTTTTGGGACGTTGCACGGGCACACGGGTTTCATTGAGAAGAGGACGCTGGGGGGGTCGCGCGCTCTGCGTTGTGAATGTAGTTTTATGAAACAAATGGCTTCGCGGGCTGTTACTACGGCTACGACTGCCGCTGGCTAATGGAGATGCGGATTTGAACTTTAACGTGAATGGGCGAAATGAGTATCTAGATCTGTGAGACAGCTTTGTAAGGGATAACTTTGAATGGCGCTTGAAAACTTTGCTTTGTATTATTTGTGTCTTTAGCCGTTGAAGATACGAATGGATTTCTTGTACACCATTTTTATTTTAATTTTGTATATTTAAGGATATTTTTTGAATCGCTGATTACGAATCTGTTAACAGATTTTTTAAATTTAACTTAGTGACTCTCCGATAAGTAATTTGCATACAAATTTAATATATATTTTCTAGTTTTGATTCTTAATTGATTCTTGCGAAGGAAGCCTCAGTACTATAAGCAAAGTTTTATTTGATTATGAATTTCACACTGAAGAGAAATGCTATTTTCACCAAGAAGAAGAGTTTTGACTAAGTTGCTAAATTAAAAGTCGGTGTAAACCTACATTTTTTCCTCTTATGAAAAAAAAAATACTAAACCATTATGATTCAAAATAATTCTTCAATCAATATTCACCAAAGATTCATTTCAAATAGCTTCCATTTTGATGTCACGTTCTTTATGCCCATCTCAACGAAAATGGTCACTTTTTTCCCTGAAAAGCGAGACCAAAGTAACACTTTTTCCCCGTAAAAAGGATTAGAGGGAAAAAGTGACTCCACTAGAAACTAGTCCAAATTCTATTATTTCATCAAGTTCTGCCAATAATCCTGATTTTTGATTGTCTTTTAACAATATAAGTTACGTTTAAAATTAAAACATAGACTTTTTATACAAATTTTATTAAAGTATTCAATATTTAATACGAAAAACTATTACTTTAAGAGTAGAGCAGCGCCATCCACACCGCGCACCGACCACGTTTTCAAACATTCTACGTCAGTCCATTAGTCCCGCTTTCCAAGTTAAAAAGTGGCACAGTTGAAATGGGCATAAAGTACTATATGTAACTCGAGAAAAAAGTCGATACTGCCCTCGTTCGTTTCGCCCTCTCGGGCAGTAAACTCACTCGCGGGGAAAATATTCGACTTTTTGCCCTTGTTACATAATGTACTATTTTTTCAAGTTTCAATCACATTTGAGCTTATTATTAATTCGATGGTTCGTAAATATTGCAGTTTTCATCTGCAGAGATGAACGGACCTGCAACTGTATATTACAATTTGTACTCTCGCTCTATAATTATACTGTTGATTGGACAGAAAGAGGTTCAAATGCGATTGACCTGGAAAATTAAAAAAAAAACAAGAGGATAGAGTGTCACATTAGATTGGTGTTAAATCTACTGTCCCTATTGTTTTTACACATTAGTATGATTTTTGACGCTTCATGATGATCTTTTAGTTAAAGGTGTGGTGTCTTAACGTTACGGTGTCTCGCTTCAACGAAGCATACTGCTAGTGCTAATTATATGGTAGGTTTAATTCTGAACTTACTTTTATATTCTTCAATGCATTATTATGGCAATCTATTATTTCGGTTTCTACTAAATAGACTGTGCCACAAGAATATTGAAAAGAAATTCAGTTTTAGGTCTGGTTGAAGATCTTAGCTGAAAAAAATACCCGAAAAGAACTATTAATTCTAAACAAATATTCATCAAAGCCTGAAATACATTATCAAGATTCCAATCATTAACGTAAATTATTGTTTTTGAACAAACCGTAACTTTTTTGGTTTAACATGATTTTTCTCCAAGCAACTTATTTGCACTTATTCTTCCTAGTTCAAAAACTTCTATCTCCAAGCGCCTACTATTCCCATATTCCCAAATCAAAAGTCACACCGCAGCGCTAAACGAACGCACTCCAACCCAACTCCAAAACAGAATCCTCCCCACCTCGGTAAAAACGCCCATGCAGAAAAGCGAGCCCACGCAATCTCCCTATCGAAGAAAGCCACCGCTCGAATCGCGCCAGTAGGGGATCAGCCGTCTCCACGGAAGCTCAAGCCCAGATTTGTCGGAGCATGAACCGCTCCAAACTCCACATCCATGCGCTTCTCTCCTCTCGTATACATATATCCCCAGCAAGTCTCTCTCTCTCTCTCTCTCTCTCTCTCTCTCTTCATCCTTCCCGTAGTTTTCGTCTGCGATCTTTCGCAATTTCCCCTCTCTTTACCGCCGGTTGCTCCAGCCTCTCTGTTCCTCCTGTATGCTCCGAGAGAGGCAGGCAATGACAGGATATTAAAGTAGCGCTGCAGACTGTAAATATCCGATGCCGCCTCGCGCTTCCGCAATGAAGCCTCTCCACGCTCGAGCTGTGTCTGCGACTGTCTGTTTGGATTGTCTGCCATCGGGCGATGCCAAAGGAAACTGGCCGCTGGTGATGTAGCGCCAGCCGCGGCAATTAAGGGCCACTTGGAGAGGTGGGGAGGCTCGACGACGGTTTTTCAACTTTATGGGGTCTCTTTCGCGGGAGGGCTTTGACTACGTTATGAGGGAGTCGAGCTTATTTAGGGGAGGGGTCCCGTGTAAAAAAATTAGTCCGGCAATAGTCTGGCTCAATAAGTCTGGCGAAAGTCTTGCAAAAGTCCGGCAGAAGTCTGGCTTTGGCCACTATGTCAGACTTTGGACAAAATGTGCAAAACAAAAGCATCGCGTCGTGTCAAATTGCCAGTAACCTAAATTTTTGTCTCTTTTTTGCAAATATTCATATTTTAAACAAAATTGCAATATGTAAAAAAACTTTTCTCTTATTTTATCGAAAAGTACGTATTTTCACTATTCTAGTCGATACTAATAATTAATGTTCTACTCTAATTATTTACTTGTGAAAAATGAGTTTTCTTGACATAATTCCAAAAAAAGTCTGGCACAGTGGCCTAAGTCAGACTTCTACCAGACTTTTGCAAGACTTTCGTCAGACTTGTTAAGCCAGATTAATCCCAGACTAGTGCCAGATTAATTTTTTTACACGGGGTGGCGTCTTTTTTCTGGAGTTCGTCGAGCTGGGTAGTTGGGCTCGGTGTGTAAAGGAACGGGTGGTACGAGGTTTATTGTTGATTTTGATGGCTTCTTTGGTGTGAATTGTAGTTTCGGTTGGTTGTGAGACTGGCTGTGTTTATGGTGAAGTTGTAATAATATAGGTACGTTTTAGAAAGTTCAATTTTATTGCACTTCTGCGAGTGTATATATGTAATAAGCAGATTATTTTTTCCTTGTTCTTTAAAAAAATCAAGAGGTTGTAAATTAAATTTTATGTATATATTTATTAAAGTAAGTAGTAAAATTCAATACAAGGTTTCGTTACTAAATAAAAATCGCACATTTATGATATAAAAGTGATTATGTATTTTTAATGCCTCTATAATACAAGAATAAGAAACAGTATGAACGTTGTTTCTGTAAACGAAAGCAATAAACGATTTCGTTTTATTCAAAATTTACTGCGATCCTTAAACAGCCTATAACGTGCATTCGTAAATCGTTGCCTCGCATCATTCAAAACAGCTTAATTAAATATGCAACAGGAGATACCGGCTGCGCAAAATCTGCATACGATGGCCCCTATAAATAGCGAAAAATTGGATGTTAATAGCCTCAGGTGCAAGGAGCCTCGCCACATAACACAAACTTATTTACGACGTTCTTTATTAAATTCCGAAGCTCTCAAAAAAAAAAAAGAAACGACACGAAAAAGGGGGAAGATCCCAAACGTACGGAGCGCGAACTTTTTTACGGCCCGCGCCCCACGGAGAACTCGAGAAGCACATATATAAACGATCAGCTCCGAGCGGCGCTCCGCGCGTTTTAAAGGGCCCTCCCCGGAATTTATGTCTACAATAATAGACACTCGCGAAAGTTACTGCGTCGTAGGTGGTCCCCCCCTTTCCATCCTCCGAGGAGAGAATCTTCCTGCCCGACTTAATAGTTCGAAAAGAGCGAGCGCGCCAGATTCACGGTGTGTGTATACGTGCGCCCGCGAGCGGTGCGTAATGGATAATACATCCTCGCGGAACTGTGCTTATAGTTTTCGAAGGACTTTGTACGGCTCCAATAAGCGCGGGACGGGGGGAATTTCGCGCGCGAATACATGAATTTCAATGAGGGGAGAGCCCCGCCCGCGTATTACAACGTCGACAGCGCGGCACGTCGTCATTCTTTAGCGCGGAAAATCCGATAAGGGGCGCGCGCGCAAGGATTTAAAGCTGTGTCGGGGATTAAACGACGCGAGATGCCGGTGCTGGTGCTTCTTGGGCAGAGGCGATGGGGAGGGTGCGGGTGTCGGTGTTTAGCGAATTGGGAAGGCTTGTGAGGATGGGTTGAATTTTGGAGGTTGTAGTGTTGTCTTAGACTGTTATTTAAATTTTACTGCTACTGAGTAATAGGGTCGTGACTGTGAGTAGAGTACAAAGAACACACAAAATCAATCTATTTGTTTTTGTATATTTTTTACGCCAAATTGACGATAGTGTCAGTTACATAGGTTCATTCATGCACACTCATACATTGTTCACATACATGCATCTCTATTAACACCGCATGTATACTCAGACTCACTGAGACGTCTATATCATCCTACTTTAAATTAGGTACACTTTTCTTATTATTTAATGGCTTGTGGGCTTCGGCCGCGAGCGTGCTCTAAGTCGATGATTTTGATTTATCTATCCAAGGCAGTTGTTGGTCGTCGATAGATCGATATATTTGACAACTCCACACAAACGCCCTTTCGGGTTGTTGGCGCGCCTCGACCAGAGATAATAGTTTTTTCGAACAACGCTCCAATACGTCACGCCTTTAGAACACGTGAACACGCTGCGTCTGGGAATACGGTGGGCCCCTCAAGATCCGCACCGCGCGATCGCTCCCAGTCGAGTGCCGAAATTTCCCTTTTGCAGGCAACGCAGCGTACGCTCTCATTTTACGCGTGCGTAGCTTGGCGCTAGTTTAGCTTTCAATTTTTACTTGTCATTTACGCGCGGTAGATTTGAACCTGTAGATTGATCGATGGGGTGTTTAAAGGTTTCAAAAACAAAAAAATGTATGTTTCTGAAACGAATGAATGCGAATGTTTGATTCATTAATCTGGTTCAATAAAGTTTGTTCAATAAAGCGTTGTTATATAGTGTCTTTTCAAAATAGTGTTTCTTGCTATTTATTAATACCTCGAACTCGGTCGTAAGATATTTGGGGTTTGTTTCAGAATCGTGGAATGAGTGAAATCTTTTTCACAAACACAAGAGTCTAAGATTCTAAGTTTCAACCTTAACCCATTTCCGCTGATTCCTCACTAAACGGATAGTCCAATCTCCTGGTTACAAATCGCAAGCTGTTTCTCTGAGGCTGTATATTAAGTTTTTAGGGTGTTGTAGGTTAAAAGTAACATAAAAAATGGAATGAGCAACCTGTTTTACCACTAGAAACAATTTTTCAGAGATAAAGCTTGCGATTTGTAAACAGGAGACGGGAATGTCCGTTTAATGTCGATCCGGCGGAAAGGGGTTAAAAAGATTGTTACTCATCCATGGAATAAAATTAGTTATAGTTTTCTCTATAAATTCTATGCTTACTATCGAAGCTCCTAACATAATAATACGAGAACTTTGATAAGACTAGATAAGTTTCTACTAGGGCTATTTCATTTTTATCAAATTCAACAAACCTCGAAAAAAATGTATTTCTTAACTCAAAGATGCATATTGGACGGTATAGAATTTAAAAGTTAACTTGATGAAGTTGAAGTTATTTAACTAAAAAACTTATTAAGTTATTTAAATCAAAAATTGCAGAAATTTCTGCTTGACAAATTAAGAAACTTTCGCAACTAACCCGTTCCAATACAACATAAATATCACAATAAATAGGTCTAGGCACATGTCAAACAGATACAACAAATGTTGCACTAACGAATGTCGCAGCTGGTGACAACCGAATCTGGTCATAACAATACTATTTCATCGATCATCAAAAATAATGTTACATCCTTTATAAAATACTTAATGTTTACATAACTGTAAGTATATCACTAATACTTTAATAATCCATTACGAAAAATTACGCTGTAATATTATCTACATTCCACTCGCATGAAAAACTCGGCACGCTCGCCAGAAAATCGCGACGCCGAGCAAGTTTTTTTCTTGTTGCGCATTTTTTCGCGGCAGCCAACGATTTTTCCCTTACACATTTTTTTTCTCGCGCTTGATAATAACCCGGCCGATGTCTCCGGGCACCGGCGTTCGACTACACGACGTCCGTAATACCTCGGGAAATTCCAGCGGATTTCCCGATGGAAGATATTCAACTATGAAAGCTATCGCGCGTATTTAAATTCCACGCAGCGGCGGGAGCGTAATTAGTGTGCCCGAGCGACGCTCGACGCTCTTCCTCCCCCTCCCCCCTCGTTTTTTGTATATTCAGCGCCGCGAGCCGACGACGACGACGACGCGCACAACTTCCGCGCCAGCAATAACAAATTCCCGCAGCTGCTCTCTCGCGACCTTTTGTCCGCGCCTCTCTCGGCTTTCCTTGCCGTGAAATTCCGTTGTTTCTTTTTCTTCTTTTTTACCGCGTGTACCTTCGAAATTCGCAGGGATTTTGTTTCCGCACGTGCGCCGGTTCGTATTGTAGTTCATTTTTACAAAAGCGCGCTGGAGTTATATAGACATGAGTTCGTACTAAAATGGTAATTTAGCAGGAAAAGCTGATAATATTTTTAACTGTTTGAAGCAAGGTGGATGATTTTATAATTTCTTAAATGTGCTTTTAGCCTACTTTTCAGGAGAGTTTAATATTATGCGCGGATTGAGATGTTCCACATTGATTAAAGTCATGCGCAATATAATGGGAATAACTTGGGTTGTATAACCTTTTGTCACGTACCTGCGGAATTGATTGCGGAATAAATGGAATCCTTGTGCTAGAAATGTTTTACGAATTTGAAAAGTAAATTAGAACGAATTTAGGTTGATAAAAGTACATGCACCCTTGTTACTTTAATTGTAAGCAATTGTGTCATTATAAAATGATTACTTTTCTCGATAACTGCTTTTTATTAATATTTGTTATGCGATCTAATTTCATTCGAGTCAATATTTTCGATGCGATTTACGGAAAGTAACGTTTTCATTATAAATAAGCTACGTCGTCATGGCAAAAAGTCGGGTGAAGGCAATCTTTACCGAAGCGCGTATAATAGCAAAGAAAAATTCAATTTACCGCCATAGCTCAATATGGCTATATAGCCGCTTGATCGCGTCGCAAGCATTAACGGTGCAGGATGTTATTTCGTAATTTAACGATATTTACATCAGACATCTTGGTTTATACATTTTACGTTGGAGCGTTGAGATGAATATTATACGTACATATTTGTTGTACCATCATTTTTCATTCTTAAAGATAAATTTGAAAAGAAATATCTAAATTTATTAAGAATTTTTAAGATAACACAATGGAAATATATATTAAAACCCGTGGAATCAAAATGCACTGTTGTAGAAAATATATGTATGGTGGTATTTAGCCATAGCTACAACTATATCCAGTATAAACTCCAGTCTTCATATATAATATTAGTTTGCGGAAATAAAATTTTTTTAAACAAAAATAATAAACGACTTTCTTTTGCAGAGCATAACTAGTGTAAAATTCAAGTTATCCTTCTGAAAATATATAGAGAGATAACTTTTTCATATTAATCTACATGGAGAGAAATAACATAAAATAATAGCTGGTTCAGGCATACCAATATAACGTCTCGCAGATAAGTTAAGATAACTGAAAAAAACTGCAGGTTCTTTTTTACAGTAGATACTCCTGTCTTTCAATTTAAAAGAAGTAGTATCTACACCATGATTGTTGAGATAGATTTTTTTCAGTAGATTCAGTTTTTTATTTCTTTTCGTATAGTTCTTTGCACAGCTCATGTGTATTCTCGTCTAAAAAAATTTGGTCCAGCACCAGGAAGTCTGGCAAAAGTCTGGCAGAAGTCTGGCTTTGGCCTCTATGCCAGACTATTAATAATTAGAATAGTATACTTATTGTTAATATCGGCTGGAATCGTAAAAATACGTACTATGCGATAAAATAGTGGACATTTCTGTTAAATATTGTACAGTTATTTAAAATATAAATATTTATAAAAAATAAGACAAAAATTTAGGTTATTACCGATTTTACATAACGCGATGCTTTTCTTTTACAAATTTTTTCAATAGTCTGTCATAGTGACCAAAGCTAGACTTCTGTGAGACTTTCGCCAGACTTATCGAGTCAGACTATTGCAGGACTAATTTTTTTACACGGGTTAGTTTCTCAAACATTTGCGGTTTGCAGCTTATCAAATTTTTGTTTAAGAAATATTTCAGATATGTATATATCTTTTGAAAATGCTCCTTTTCCACGTTATACCTTGAGAAGGAACGAAAAAATGTAGCTATATTATTAACTATTTAATTATTACATAGTTATATATTTAACTGCAGCATACATTTAAATATTGGAATAATTATTGTAATTTTCAGAGACGTTACACAATCAATACACTGAGAGAATTTTCCAATAAAAATGATGTCGAAATTCGCAGTAAAAATTACCGTGAATGACTATAAAGCTGGAACACTCCAACTATCCGGCAGTTTTTATTGATTTTTACGATAAATTTTACCGCACTGAAGGGTAAAATTTGCCTGCCGTAGAGTAAAAATTCTCTATACGAATCTTAGAGAAAACTAATAGAATAATAGAACATTCAAAGTTACACAATGAAATGGATGGTAAAATTTGTATGAAATATTTTTAAAAATGTGGATTTTCTTCCAATTGTTACAGCAGTATCATTACTGCTTAAATAAGTACATTTATACACATTTATATTAGAGTTAATCTAAAATTTGCGCACACTCAGTTGTTACCTTCATCATCTGTATTCCTTTTCTCAATTCAGGTAAATTTTACCATTCAGTGCGGTAAAATTTATAGTGAAATATCAGTAAAAAATGCCAGCTTCAAAGTTATTTACGGTAATTTGTACCACGAACTTTGTTATAATTTTCATTAGAAAATTCTCTCTGTGTAGGAATATTACATCTCGATTCATGCACACTCTTATCAACCCATGCCCTACATTTTCCCAAAATGTTCTTAAAATGTTCACTTCGAGCAAAAACGTTCAACCAACCCCACCTCCCTCCAAACACTGCACATTGTATTATTGCAGCTTCCGCACCAAACTCGCGCGCGCGCGCAGAATTCCCCGGTATTACATTATCCACAATAATTTGATTTCCCCCCAGTGCACGGAGTCACCTGCGCGCATATTCGCATATTGTTTGGCCCTCTGCTCCGGCATTGTGTCCGCGCGAGGTCTTTCGACGTGCGCGCGCGCGCGCGCGAAACTCGAGCCTCGGGGCTACTTTTCCTCCTATCTGCCACAGTGTGTACACGCTGCACGCACAATTCGCGTGCATATACCTGCGCTCGAGTGCTCTCGCCGGCGGGGGACCGCGGGGGATGTTTTGTTTATTTTATCGGACGAGAGTTAATTTGTTGTTCCAGCGAGTTTTGGCAATTATTCGGACGCTGCGCATGGTCGTTTCTCTAAGTAAATGGCGGTTTGATGGCGCGCATAGCGCCTGGACAGTGGCGGATCGTCGTGCGCGCGAGGCTGCTAGCTGGTTTGCGAAAATGGGGCTGTGTGCTCATTGTTTTCGGGCATAATGGCGGCTGGATTTTCCATTGACCAGCGGGGGAATTGTCCTTTGTGCTTTGAGGGACGGATTGTGAAAGGGGAGAGATTTTAAGGGAAAAGTGGGTTAGGATAGAATTATGACAATGACGTGCATTGTGGAAAGGGTTGTTTCTTTTGTTTTGCTGGGAGGAAATGTGGCTGGCCTACTGGATGTGTAACACGATTTTGTGCGTTCGACCATTTACCTATCTAGTTGTCGACCGTGGAGTCTCGTTTTCATCGGTTTCTTTGAGCCCTTATTTGTTCTTCGTTTATTTATTATTGCTTGAAGCTAATTTTTAATATAAAAACTAAGTATGACATTAATAGTGCTCAATCATTTTTGCATCACGTTCATATTAGATAGAATTAATTATTAATTTGTAGCATTTACACCATTATTTTCATTAAATATGTTTCACTTTATTCGCGTTTAGTTATTTCACTGTAGACGTTTACAAGAAAAAATTTATTACATATAAAATATAAATCAATATAAAAATATGATTTATTCAGAAACTGATGAAAGGAAATTTAATATTATTTCAAATGAATGAAATAAACTTAATGTTGTTTTTTTTTTAATTCAGTATGTAAACATAATTGTTTAATTAGATTGGATTATGCGTGCAAAATTGTGTATAGACGATTGGAAATATTTCATGCGAACAGTTACAATTAAATTGCAACAATTACTAGAAAAAAACGCGATAAGCTACACGTACCTTTAAACTGATGTATAAACTCCATTATTTGAAAAAGATCGTAATTGTTATGTTTACGTACTGTTTCTGGTAGGTGCGTTGACCAGTTTCTGACGAGAAACTCCACTAAAAACGTTTTCTCTGTAGAAGAACTTGATACCATATAAATCATTACTTTTTTTGTAATTCGCCAATGTATTTGTTGAAATTACAATAACTTAGACAGTTTAATCACCGTGATACAATGTTGAATTGAAAGTACATGCTAACAATATATCTTTGAGACTTCAGTCGTAATAAAATGTGTTATTACTATTTACAATGACTAAAAAAGAAATTAGTAGATTCGGAAGTCAACTGGGCATACCGATGATATGGTTTACAAATTGACTAGCTGTTCTGGTCAATTTTCCAGTTTCTGTAAGCAATAATATATACATTCAAAAAATTATATTAAATAAATTATATCAATCTTACACTGATAAATATAACGGTGGGATAGCAAAGCTATATTCTCCTTATTAAAATATTTAAAGCAAATTAGCTAAATTGTTTATTGCATTAGCAAATGCTATTCGCTAAAATGGTGAAATATTTGACTGACACACGATTTCTCGTAAAGAAGTCAAGCCATCATAATTATCCATGCATATTATATCCTCTAATCGTATTTTACTACAAACTTCCGGATATTTAGAAGTTCTAAATATCAATTTATAAAAGCACACGCATCAATCAAAGCAACAAGCCAACAAACGATCGAAATTAGATCGTTACCCACCACCCCACCCATAAATTCCTTATCAAAACACGCACGCTCACGCACACACAGCCATAAAACCAAACTGCCTCGGTCAGCTTCCTATACACCTCGCACAAACCCCAATAAAATCTCGGCGATTAAAAGCCTCGCGTCGCTTGCATAATCGCCTCGATTTTAATGCCTCCTCTCCAATCTCGAATCAACACGTTCGCCTCCTCGCTGTCCTTCTCCCTCTCCCTCGAGATCGGGGAGCCGTGCATTGTCGCGCGTAAATTGCGTGCCTTCCTGAATTCCCCTGCAGCGCAGCTCTTACGTCGTGGATTATGCAGGTGTGCGCGCACCGGGCCGAGGACGTGCGAGCAGCAGCAGCAGCAGCAGCAGCAGCGTCGAAGTCGAACGATAAATTTGATATCGCGAGGTAATGGCTATAAACACTGAGCACGCGTGTACATGTGTGCGTGAGTGTACAGTGTAAGCTCGTGTGCGAGCAGGGAGTCCGTGGGGACTGGACTGGACTGGGCTGTGTGTGTGTGTGTGTGCACGTGGACGTTTATCGAGAGGCTATCTTTGCCCCGAGGACGGTGGCGACGACGACGACGACGACCGGGGGACGATTATGTGCGGCGAGGTTTGCGAATTAATGATTTATATATTGGATGATGGGGGAAGAGGAGGAGGGAGGAAAAGTGAGGAGATTTTGGTGGAGGAGATAGGACAGTTAGCGGGGGTGGACGGTTTGGGATTCTGAGATTTATCACGTTGGTGGTTTAGTTTTTTATTTATCATTGGTCTACACTATTTTTTATTTTTCTGCTTCTTTACTGTGTATATAGGAGTTTTTATATCATACTCCCAAAGCAAGACTGTGACAAGCCAGCGACGAAAATTTCACTCCTAAATTCCTACAATACGAAAATGCATCTGCTACTACTGAATCCATTGCTCTTTCGGAAGAAACTTATTGGTTTAACGAAAAAATAAATTTAAATGAACTAATCACAACACTTAAAAAGTATAAGAATTCCAGTGCAGACCCAGAAAATATTCCAAATATTTTTATTAAAGAACTTCCGATAGAAGCACTTGATTATTTACTGGAAATATTGAATTTCATATTGACAAATGACGTATTCCCAGATAAATGGCAAGAGGCCACAGTTATTCCAGTACCAAAACCTGGAAAAAACAAGCTTTTTACAGAAAGCTATAGACCTATAGCTCTGACAAGCTGCATATGCAAGCTACTTGAAAACACAATTAACAAAAGACTAATATGGTATCTCGAAAAAAGTAAAAAAATCACCAAACAACAAAGCGACTTGAGGCAACATCGCTCAATGAAAGACAGTCTAATAATACTGGAATCTAATACAGTATTTCTTGACATGCAGAAAGCATATATGGTATGGAGACAACGAGTGATAAAAGAATTAACAGAATACGGTATAGTCGGAAAAACACTTAAGTTCATAACAAATTTCTTTAAAAAACGATTTATACATGTTCGTGTATTCGGCCACCTTTCCGAAATAGTTGAAATTTGCAACGGAGTCCCTCAAGTATCTCTACTAAGCATAACCTTATAATCTTGTAATATATTTGCCGACGACTTGACAAGCTGCTTATCAGGCAAAAATCTTAAAACTATAGAAACAATCTTACAGCAGACCCTCAACAAACTCCAAAATTTTTCATATACAACAGACTTTAAATTCTCAAAATCAAAAACTACCACCACCGTCTTCACAAGGGGAAAAAAAGCCCGCAAAAACTAAATTTCTTTCTCAAAGAACAACTCGAAAACTTAGAACAAACTAAAATTTCAGGCCTAACTTTCGATAAAAAGCTCACTTGGGTGCCACATCTAAAAAAACTAAAAAATGAATGTAACCGAAAATTAAATATTCTAAAAACACTTTCATCAAAAAATTGGGGAGCAGAATATCAAATAATTAAAAACACATATGTTTCTTTAATAAGATCGAATATACAAATCAGCTAAAACAAAAATATTGAATATGCTTTCTCCAATCAACAACACAGCAGCAAGACTATATATTGGAGCCTTTCGTACAAGCCCAATTGAAAGTCTATTATGCGAATCATAGCTACCAACACTCGACTTTAGAAGAAAAGAATTAAGTCTAAATTATGCACTTAAAATAGCAGCATCGCCAAGTAACCCAACGTATCAAAAAATCTTCTTTATCAAATTCGCAGAACAATTTAAAAGAAGATCTAAAATGCCAAAACCTATTAGCATACGCATACAAAAAATTACCGAATGAATAGGCTTCAAAATGCCAAAAATCATAAAAAAGAGACAGTTCGAAATCTCTCCATGGACAATGAAAGCTCCAAGAATACCAGACGATATACCGACAAGCAAGCAAAGTACCATTTAACCCTGAATCTATAAAAGATGCCTTTTTAGAGAGTTTTAATAAATACTCGTACCAAAACTACACTATCATCTTTACAGGCGGATCTCAGTCTGAAAACGGTATATAGACTGTACAGTAATAATACAAGAAGAGGACAAAGAAATACTTACAAAGCTCTCTTCTTACTTTTCAATTTTCTCAAGTGAAGCGTACGCCATACTACTAGCTGTTAATTTCATTGAAATATCCGACAAACTAAATTTTATAATCAATACTGACTCAAAAAGTGTTATATTCGCTTTGATTAATGTTAAATCAGAGAACCCAATTGTAAGAGAAACAATTGAAATAATATCAAAATTAAAAACAAAAAATATACTAGTTTGATGTGTTCCATCTCTTATTTTACTTAACAATCAAGAAATGTGTCAAAACGTTTTAAAGTACCCTAAAAGACATTGAAATCTACAATCTATTGTAACCTATTGTAAACAAATATTATTACACTCTCCTGTATACTGTATCCGATATATTCAAACGTAAATATGTATCTACGTAAATGTAGTCGCTAATAAACATCACACAGTGCATGCGACTTAAAATCATCAAATAAAAAGGAAAAAAATTTGTCGTGTACAATTTTTCTGCGTAGAATAATAGCACCGTGTAGAGTTTGAATGTGTATATTTTGGATAGTCCCTTTAATTATATTAAATTAAGGTTATTGGTAAAACTCATTTATTTGGTAATAAAAATTCAATATATTAAATGCTCCATATGATTAATTTCTGTCGTAGGCTTTCAAAAAGTTTGTTCTTCATATTTATAATGCCAAAATATAAAATAAACTGTCATTTAGCTTTACTTTGCTATTAAATTTATATCTCATTTAAAAATGTATCCGTAAATATAAGCTGAAAGGGCAGCAATCGCCATATTTATATATAAAAAAAATAAAAATAATAAATAAAAAAATAAATATATGAATATAGAATTAAAATTATTTCTAGTTCTTAAGTAAAAGAAGTTATAATTATTTTGTACAATAATTTGTAGAAAAAATTACTTGGACAATTTTTTTAAACTTTGTACAAACACTGCTGAGTTTCAGAATAATGTGACAAAATCAAGTATGCACGAAACGCAAGAAATATTAAAAATACAAACCTCAGAAACAGGCGCTTTTATAAAATTCTAATTTCCCTTCATTTAATTGTATTTTTTTATTCATATCTAATACTTTTATCATTGCAGTTAAATACAATAACTACACAACAAATATTTTAACCCTCCTGTGTATTCGAATGAATATACATTCGTCCAAACTGAGTTGTACCTATCTACAAGTTAGGAGCACGAATATATTCGTCCTAGCATTTTTATCTTAACTTTTTATCTGCCTTAATGTAAAAGGTCTGTGACCCGGCAAATTAAAGCTTAAGTTCTATATTATATTATTACAGTGATTTAAAGTCCAGATTCTCATGAAAGATGGAAAGATGTTGTAAATTTAAGAAAAATAGAAAAAAAATAAGTTTATGATTCGAAATTCTAACGTAAGAGGGCTAAATGAATTATAAGTTCTTAAATAAACATGGTTTTTTATATCGAATTTGCGTATAAGCTGACCTTGATTTTCTTTTCGACGGCTTGGCTTTTTGCGTTTCAATCGTTATTTCGCAAATTCTCGTTAAATTCAAAGATCTAAATAGCCGAAACGCACGAGCGATAAAGCAAGATAATTAAGATAAACGTCCCGCAAACAATAACTCACCCCTGACACGCTACCATTACCCCCGGTATAGCCACGATAAGCAAGTGAGCTCGCGGCTACTCGAGCCCTTTTTTCCCCTCAGCTTTACAAGGCTTCCTGACTTGTTTCTCTCTCTCTCTCTTTTTCTCTCTTACGCCCGACCTTACATATATTACGCTCATACGCGCAACATACTTGCACATACTCACGAATCTCTCTCGCGCGTATATAGAAGCGCAAAAGTCGAGCGATAAATTAGATATTGCAGCCGCTGTCAGCAATGGCCATAAACGCGCGCTCGGCTCAAAGTGTGCAGTGCCAACGCAGCGCCGTGCGTTTCTGCACTTTCGTCTGGCCCTGATGTAAATCGCGCGGTGCAATAAACCGGCGGATTAACGATGCGCGCCGCTCTTTCTCGCGCGGAGTTCCAAGGTCAGGTCCGTCTCTCTCTCTGACTATGAGCTCTTTTCTTCCTTCTTTTCGGAGTTCTTGCGCGTGAGGCGTGTGTCGTTGAGCGCGGAGGAAGGAACTGACTGCAGTGTGCGTATGTGTGGATGTATGTTAAGAGAGAGAGAAGAAAAAAGATGATCGTTCGACATGTTCTTCGGTGAGAAGAGGGACAGGCAAAAGAGAAGATCAGGAGGGAGGACGGGGAAAAAAGAAGGAAAGAGGCGATCGAAAAAATTAAGGCGATGTGACGAGAGGACGTCATTCAAGTAGGTGGAATGACACTTGGACGAGAGCGGGGAAAGAGTTTTGCGGTTGTCGGGATTTTTTCGGACGCGCGGGTTAACGTTATTCGACACATGGTTTACGGTGTGCGTATAGTTGACTTTGTTTTTTTTCATCGGAATTTGCACGGTTTTGCTTTTCTTATTTGCTTTAAAGGTGGACGTATACCTTCGTTTACATTAAAAATGACTGATTTTACGTGTATTTTTTTATTGTTAAAATAAAGTGCTAATATATTATAATGTATACACTCAATTATGATCGTCAGTTACCATAAAAATCCATTTTAAACTTATCTAAACATAGTTTTTAAAAGGTGCTCGAAAAAAGTTAGTTTCTTCGTGTATCCGTATCTCGAGTAATCCACGGTTGTTTTTTTTTAAACGAAGGGGGCACAAAAATAATTTTTATATATTTTCGAATTTTTTTGCTTTCTAGCGGTTTTTAGATTTTTGGCATCTAGTTTTTCGTTTTTTTATATACATCAGAAAATGCATTTGAAAGAGCATAAAATTACCTATCTTTTACCACCCAATATTTCGGATAAGGTGTTTCCTTTCATTTGTTATACACGGAAACGTCATTCTTTGTTTGAACGGTCATTTCTCTAAAATATATAGATGAAAAGTTTTTGAAAAAAATTCAGATAATTAGGACAATGGAGAATACCATTCTGCACTTACTATCTCACTGTCTCTCGGCTAAGTTCTTTGCTCAGATCAGAGGACTTTTATTTTTCGAGATATTCTAGGTTATATTTAAGAAAAAAATTTCGGTTTCTTATTTCTTGGGTATTACACCGTAATATTTTACCAATCAACGCTTATTTTTTTCGCCTTTTGATCAAGAATTGAAATCAAAAAGAATTTTCAAGATTCATCGAGAATTTTTGTTTTAAAACATATTCTCACTTTATATATTTTCTTTTTCAAAAATTTTTTGATCATAGATTTCATGCGTATTGCGCAGTAATGTTTAACCAAACAAAGCTCATTTTATACGTTTTTTGTGAAGATTTGAACTTTTTTTAAGAAATTTTTTTAAGAAAAGAAAGAAGAAATTTTTTTAAGATTTATCGTTTCGTTTTTGTTTTATGACTTATATTTTTGATATTCATTTTTTTTTTCAAAAAATCCTAAATAGCTTTTTTACGATAATTATTTCCGTTTTGTAATGAAGATTTAAAATGAAGAAAAATTTTAAAGATTTATCGATTCATTTTTCTTATAACTTTTTTCATTTTGATGATATTCATTCTTCTTCAAAAAATTTTTAATGGCATATTTCTTGAGTATTATGCAGTAAGTTTTGGCCATTCAAAACTCTATTTTTAGTTTTTAATGATGATTTTAAATAGAAAAAAATTAAAGATTGATCGATTTGTTTTTGGTTTATACCGCTTTTTCGTTCTTATGATATTTTCTGTAATAAATTAATCCGTTGTTCATAAACTCGAACAAAATTACGAAAAAACTTTATCTTTAAAAGTAGAATGCATTTACTACAATATATTCATAAATAAAATTTAATCTACAATTATAGTGTTCCAAAATTTATTATTGTCAATTGGAAAAAAATGTAACTTGATATGCAAAACTTTTTAAATTGCTTTTTAAATGCTATACTTTGGTATAGGATTATTTATAGTTGAACATTTTTCTTGAGTTTTTTAAAATAATTTTTGTCTAATAGGTGTGCGTAAAATTATTTTGAAAATATTTACTCTTGTTTTTATCACAAAAATATGCTCTTACTCCAATAAATTGTAAAAAAAATGTTGTCTTACATAGTTTCAAAATAAAGAAGATTGTAGAGAAGTTTTAGTTAATCAATATATGTTTGATGTTTCAATGCAATTTGTTAGAAATAAAATTTAATAGAGTTCAAATTTGGGTTCAATGTTTTAATGAGTTTGAATAAACTGTTTTGTATAATTAACTCAAATAATTACACTTAATGAACATTTTTAAGATTTTGTTAGATACATATTATTTTCTTATTTTAAATTTATTTGTGAAAATGTTATGTATTATATATATTAAAAATATTTTGAACAGCAATACTTTCTCATAATTTATGCTATATTTTTGCATAACTTTAAATTACTAAATTACTAAATATAAATATATATATATATATATATATATATATATATATATATATATATATATATATATATATATATATATATATATATATATATATATATATATATATAAATAGATTTGTCATTTTTATTTTTCACCTCAGTATTATATAGAATAAATAATTTCATATTGGAACATTTTTTAAAGTTTGAGGAAGCTAAATGAAGTGGCAAGTTTTTTTTTATATTTTGTGTCATTATTAGAAGAAACATTAATGAAACTAATTAGGTATCCAATTTTGTTATTATTTACCTTCTTAAAACGATGTAGAAATATCGAGTGTTTTTATTAAATTATCGAAATTTTTATTAAACTTAAAGAAGATTGTGCCTTATAAATATGCTCAAAAACATAAATTTTTTTTAAATTCTAGCAAATTTATATTGTGATTGGTGTAAAAAATTAACAAAATATCATTAAACATACCATAAGGTTATTAAACCCCTTCATAGAAAGATATAGATTTTTCAGACGAAGATAGAGCTCCTTAAGAATAATAAAAGAGAATCGCGAATTCTTTTTTGAGCAGGTGATAAATGTATTGAGTGAAAGTGTATACAAAAAAATGTGATCGTTCGAATATCATACATTATTGAAATGTTTAAGAAACTACCTGTGCAATGAGAATATGAATTATTAATTTCAGATTAAATTGATTATAGCGATGCTCATGTAAGTTTATTCTGCATGAAAGTGAAGTAAAAATAATTAATCCAATTAAACATTTCTGCAAACCCTTTAGTGATTAATCATGAGTGATGTAAACCAGTTTTCTTACTGCAAAAATGTATACAATACAAAAATTAAAATTTTTTCTCACGATATAAGCTCTTCGTTAAAATTGTTTATTCCTACCCATTGCTGATGCGCGTACTTTGAGGATGATAAAGAACGATGGATACAGTAACCTATTCATATTATTATTTGCAATTCATACATTGTTAAGTGTGTATGTGCTTTTGCGGGCCCCATAATTTTTTATCGATTTTGATTTCTGAAACCGCATTTATGAACTTCTGTACAAGTATTACATTAAATTAGGACTTACGAACAATTTAAAAACATTTAAGATTGTTGTTATGAATGAATTTCAAAGTGATTTTCAGTTTTCTTTATGATTATTGGAATATATGCTTAATTTTTTTTTAATTTCTCTTTGTATGGAACTGATTGTTATTAAATTTAACAAAGTAAAATATCAATTTTTTAAAAACTTGCAGAAAAAGAAACAATTTTGTCGTTATAAATGCATTATAAGTATTTGGTAAATTGCAGTGTCTGAAAGTTTGCAAAGTGATAACTGTCGATATTACAGAAAATTTATTTCGATTTCTTGTAAGAACTACCTTCAGTAAATATTCCACTTATTTGAAATATTTATTTATTTTAAAATAACTTTTCAAAACTCAAGTGAAAGTTAACAAACTATACTTTCCTCACATTTCAAACTCTAATGAACTCAAGACTCGGAATGACCAAATTAAAAATGACGTAGCCACGTGCATAAATTAAGGAAAGTAAAGTGAGAGTATAAAGGATCAAAAAGAACTTAGCCAAAAAAAAGACAGGCAAAAAGAAACTCAAGAAAACCAGCACAAGTCACAAAAGGAAGACAAGCAAAAAATCTCGAAAGAAAGAGAAAGAGAAGAGAACACAAGAAGGAGAAAAGTGACCACCTCCATTGTGACTCTCGTCGGCTGCGTCGCGATGAAATCTCATCTGCTGCTCGAAAAAACGAGCATCATCGAAGCCAGAAGCCGACGACGACGAAGAAGAAGAAAAAGAAGAAGAAGAAGAAGACGAGGAGGAGATGAAGCAGGCAGGCGCGAGTATTCGGTTACGGGAAGAGAGACAGAGAGAGCCGCAATGTCGCCCGGAGACCTTGAACGTGGCCGCCGCGTCTCCGCTCACGACAGAGAGAGAGTACACAATTAATGAGATTAAAATTACCGCAGCGCTCGCGCGCGCTCCTCGATACACGCACCTGGATCATACATTGGCCCGCCTCAAGGTCTTTATACGCACTCTTCTGCTATCGATCGTTGATGTAGATGCGCGTGTGCGTCTCGCGTCCGTTAACGAGAGGATTTTGCAGAAAGGGGGAATATATTGTAATGGCGCTTGTCGAGCAGAAGAAGGTCGACTTTTCGGAGGATGGGAATCAATTCGCTTATTTGCGATGGGAATTGGCGCTTTTAACGTCGAGACGCGCGCGCGCGTGGATCGGTTTACTGACTAATAATGGCTGGAAGCCGTCATATTTTTCAGCGCTGCGGGTATGAATATTTATTTTATTGCGAGGCTCGCGGGGATAGCCGCTCGAGATGGCTATCTTGCGAATGTAGTTTTAAACTTGTACAATTTGATACGCTTATTGATATTTTACGCTGCTGCGTAGCTTTGAGTTTAATGCTACAGGAGTTTTCTTGGAAGTGTATGGACTGTTTTCTGCTTTGTTTATTTGTGGAATTCTTGGTCGATAAAGTTTTATGATGCCGTATCTAAAGGATTAGCAATGACATTTACATTGCTCAACAAACATGTTTACAAGCATCAAATATAATAAACCTTATGAAAAATGGGTTTAACTTGAACAAATATTGAGTTTAATAGATTGTAAATGTAACATAAGAAAGCCCTAAACCGTTTCGTGCTTGGTGGTCAAATATTAGCAAAATTGAATAAATATGGAAAATTTATATATTTTTGTAAAATTTCCATTTGAATTTAACTGAGACTCATTTTATTAGAGTTTTTAAGAATGATGATAACATTATTCATAGTTAAAATTTCAAAATTATTAAATCAAGAAACGACGATATCAGCATGACAAACGAAAATGTGAAATTTTATATTAGGTTTGTTCGTATTAGAAGTGGGTGTTAAATAAATGATAAAACACAATGTATATTTCAAATAAAATAACTTTCGTTTATTCAAACTTAGTCAAGGAAGGAATAATGTCAGCAATGTATGACTGATCTAGCTAGATGCTCTAGTACGACTAAAACACTTGACAAAAGGGCATAAGAGAATTTCGGGGCAGACGCATATAATTTCCCACTCTTTTCTATACTCGCATTTCAGTTTATGTCTTTGAAACATTTCTTAGTAATCGTCGATTCATTTTTGTACACGCATGAAGTAGTGTAGAACAACAGTTACAAACATCGGTATGCTAAATAATAGCGACATTCCGACAGTTCGATTATAATAGTTGGTCGACTATGGTTCACTCCGCTTTCCCGTGTACAAATTGAAACTATGGGAAAAAATTGGCCCTAATGCTGCCCGTTAGTATTGTCAACATTTAGACAATATATTGGCAAAAGAATTGCTAATATGTGGCATCAATGTGGCTAAGGAACACTATCCAACATGTTACCAATAGCTTGGGCAATATTTTTACAATAGCTTTACTCACATATGGGCATCGTTTGGGTAACACTTTGAACTCTGATTTAAATTTTTCTAATTTATCTGATTTTTTATTTTTTATTTAGTGTTTCTGAAAATCAACTATGAAGTATTATTTTTATTAAAATTTGCATCATTATATTTTTACATAAAGTATAATAATAATAATAATAGTTTTTTCGTTTTTATCTTTCATATTAAAAAGAACCTCTATTCAGTTATACACAATATTGATAAAAGTTTTCAAATATGCTGTGTTATCATTACCGTTAGTAGAACTGTTTTTTTTAAATAAAAATGAACTATTTTTAACAAACGTAGTTTTTCTTTTTTATACCTAGATTTTTAAATAATGTTCGGGAAAAAATAATAATTATCCATCTTTGTCAATCAAACTATACATTAAAAGTGAAAAATGCGCTAATTAAATTGATTTATTTGAATTTTCTTTGAAAAAAATTCACTTTGTTAATGAACGATACAATAAAATGTTGCGTAAACGTAATCTTAACAATCATCGTTTAGAAGTAGTATTCGCCTTTTGTATATGAATGTAATGAGTCTGTCGAGACTAACAGTGTAGGTGCTGCAACCGTACAGATTAACAACCTGACGAAGATCAACGGATACTCCTAGTGCCTTACATCAGCATTTATCAATCTGCTGTTGATTAGTGCATATGGTTCAGCTTCAGCTCCATCAAGGCACCGTAAAGGATTTCGGACCAACTCGACCAGCTCTATTGCTCACGTTTGTCTGATAGAATCAATAAAGAAAATCACAAAGAATTTTTTCCTTCTCTTTTATAATAAAAAATTTATTGCATAAAAATGAAATACAGTTGTGAATTATTCATTGAAGGCGTTAATCGAAATATGAAGATGTAAATGTTACGATAGGTTATAATGTTATAAAGAAATATATAAATCTGTTTTAATTAATCAATATCTACTGAATTTTTCCAAATTATCTGACAATTATGCCCCATGAAAAATGTTGCAGGCATACTTATTTTTTGTTTAAATAAGTTTTTATAGTAGAATAAGTACAGACAAATCTAATCGAATGAAAGAAAACTTATAAAAAATTTTGAACACTCAGAACGTGAATCTTTAATTATGAATGTTACAATAAGTTGATGTTTTTTTTGCAACTGTCATCGCCTCTTCTACATTTTTAGTAATCATAAAATTATATATCGCTATCAGATAAGTTAAGATATTAAATATTGATTAACTGATTAATTTACACATATAGTTATTTATAACCTATCGTAACTTTTCTATTTCTGTATTCCGATTAACATCTTCAATGAATAATTCACCACTGTTTTTCATTTTAATTCAATAAATTCTTTGTTATAAAAGAGTAGAAACAAATTCTTTGTGATTTTTTACGAGTTCCAGCTGAGTACGTGAGCGACTATGGTGGTCGAGTCGACTTAAATTCCTATGCACCATTCAACAGCAGATTGGTAAATGTAGTTGCCAGGCAGTAAGAGCATCCGTTGATGTTGATAAGGTTGCCTAACTATACGATCGCATCACATATCATTACTCTCCGCAGACTCCTTACATTGATCTACGCAAGACAAATGCTACCTCTAATCCCTAATTGATGAGACTACGTTTTTACAAAATTTTATTGTGTCGTTCATTAACAATCTCAATGTTTTCAACGAGAATTTAAACTAAATGTAATCAACGCATTTTTTCTTTCTTATGTAAAATTTTATTGACACAGATAAACAATTATTATTTGTTCCTGAATATTATTTAAAAATCTAGGTATAAGTTGTTAATAATAAGTTTATTTTTATTAAATAAAAATAAATAAATAAACAGTTATACTAATGATAAAACAGGATATTTGAAAACTTAACTCAAATTTATGTATTATTGAATAGAGGTTATTTTGAATGTAAACGATAAAAACGAAAAAAGAATTATTACTTTATTATTTATATTATATACTTTTAATGTATTACATATTTTATTATTATTATGCTATATTATATAAAAATAAAATGATACAAATATTAATTAAAATAATACTTCATAGTAGATTTTTTTTTATTCTAATATAAAAAAGCAGATTAACATAAATAATAATTACATAAAATTGAAAAATCAGTAGAATTTAAAAAATTAAAATCTGAGATCAAAAATTTGCACAAATGTTGCTTATGTGTTATTAAAGCTATTGTATAACATGTTGGCAACATTTAGGCCAAATTTTTCCCATATGTTCAATTTTTACGTGGGTTTTTTGCTAGAAATCCAAAATAATAGCGGCGTCAACCAATGAAAGTTCAGAATTTTGGGCTGAATCAGTCAAGCCATGCGAGAATAAACGGGGTTAGATCAGAGTCGACCCAGAGACGCTCTGAGCGAACTAACTTTCTAAATCTATGATACCCATTATTTTAACTGATCAGTCATTTCTTCGAAGTGTATATGATATCTAACTATGTATCTGTTATAAACAATTATCAAATAACCGACATAACCGACGATTCTAAAACAGATTTAGAAAAAACCTGGTTACAAAATCGTTAAACAAATTATCGACTACATCCATATTCAAACAGTATACTCCCAAGAAGTACCCATGAATTTCATCAAAGCAAGACCAGCCATGCAAATGACACTGCCACACTTCTCCCAAAACCATAGCCTCGCCACCAAAAAAACCCCACGTTCGTTAATAATAATCAGCATCAACGAAGCGCCCTTCAAAGCTAACGCTCAGTATCAAACCCGGGTCGTAAATTCGGCGCTACGCGGGATAAATTAAGAGCGAACAATCGGGACGGATCCCCGCCATTCAGCCGTCTCGTCCGCTCTGACCGAAACCAGAAGCTCCTATCCCGCTGTACTGCCCCGCGCGCCCGCGCGCTAATCAGATATCGAACTATCCGGCGGAATCAAGACGTCCCGCACGCGCGCTTGTTCCTGAATGCGCGACTAATTGTGAAATATCTGCCGCTGCAGCCGATAGAGAGAGAGAGAGAGAGAGTGAGAGAGAGATAGTGTGTGTGTGTTGCGCGAATTCGAGTCTGCGCGCGCATTCGGTCGGGCGGAATTTATTGCTGCCTCGATAGCATCGTGATTGAGTGCCCGCGCCGCTATTTGTTTAGGGTTTCGGCGTTTTATTCGTTCGATTCTCTCTCTCTCCGGACTCTTTTTTTTGCTTCTCTTTGCGCTGCTGTTGCTGCTTTTTTTTCGTAGCGGGCGAGCTGGCTGTTGTGGGGGTGGTAGTGTGTGGCGTGCCGGGGGTTTGATTCTTCCGCGGTCGCCACGGCGAAACTGTTCCAATGCGCGGTTCGGTTTGTTTGTAAAGATACGTTGTTTGGGGAGAGGTAACGTGGAAAATTAATACTACTATTGATAGGTGAATATTCGGAGAAATGTTTGAATTTTCGGTATGAGGATATTGTTACAAATAGGAGTAATGTTAATTATTCATAATAAGGGTATTAACATATATAAGGGTTTGGTATTTCCATTGATCGGTGACATTATTACTGACAATTTGATTTACGTCGATTAAATATTGTTTAATAATGATTGATAATACGTAAACCTATTTCAATGTATAATAATAATTTCAAATGTTTATGTTACTTGGGTAAGACATAATAATAATAAAATAAGCTTGAATACTACACTGACAAAAATTACGAAAATTACAAATTCACTGAGCAAACGATATTGTAAAATATGATGATATTGAAATAGTAAAAATTTTGTAATTTGTAAAATTGAATAAATTTGTTTTGCAAGTTTTCCTAAATTGTTTTTAATTGTTATTTAAAATCGAGTACCTATATTCTAAATGTAAAGAAAAATAGTAATTTATAATATACCATTTCTCTGTAGTCAGCGTATTGATATAATTTCAATAAATTTAATTATTTTTCTTCATTATTATTAATGATGAAAACAGTATATTGTGTATCAACGGTGGAAAGTAGGTGATTACCGCAAGGGCTGCAACCAGCACGAGCGTTAATCGCCTGAAAAGATGATTTTTCGTGCATATATGAAACGGGCGAAAAGTACCGCACTTTCCACCCTAGGGTGAAAAAGTACCACTTTTCGCCCTCTTTATATGTACAAAAAAGTACACTTTCGGTGCAGGTAGGACAAAAATAGTTTTTCGTAGTCGAAGCAGTTTTACTTAATAGTGACGTCAAAGTATTTTCTTTATCTATTAGTAGAGTATTAGCCATATACTCGACGTAAAGATAAATGGATAGATATTCTATTTTAAAAACAAATATACATTATTCATTTGCATCGAACACTAATTAACCTCGAACACTGCACCAGAAAAGCCTCGAACCACTGCTCGACTAATTTTTAAGAACTTGTTTGTTACCTTGGTTTTTTCAATGTAAGATTTTATGTCTATAGGACAATATTAAGTTACCTATAACTCATAGCTACATAGAACCTCGATTAATTAACGTCATTAGCTGGCAGGAGAGTTAATTGTTTCGAGCAGTGTTCGAGGTTATTTTTGCCGACCACTATCGGTGTTCGAGGTTCGACTGATGTATAAGTTATCACATGTTTGTCGATAGTAAATTGCATGCCGTCATTAAAATATATATCCCCCTGCTTAACATAAAATTTTAATCTAGTAAGTAAAATATTGCATTCGTTCGTTAGATCAGACTTTCACAAATACGAGCTTATAATAATAAGTACACTCATAATCCATACTTTTATGCACGATTAAAATACTAATTCGTCAATACTAAATTAATTTGCTTTACTTTAATTATGAAATATATACGAGAAAAAATGTTTTCTTAACATTCTTACATGAATTAAGTAGTGAATTAGTATAATCCGCGAATATGCGCCTTTGCGACTGTACGCTGCTTTCAAACTAATTCATGGGAAAATTTTCTTTCTAATTTTGAGACTTTTTTTTATTTTTAGGAATGTTTCTTATTTTTTAAGCTTCTGATTTTTTCACAAAAGTTGTTTGTAAAATTATTAACAATGTTTCGAAAATGTATTAAAAAAGTGTTTGCTTTTTATCATAAACTGTCGATCATTTCTGACCAGCATGATGAGCTTTTAGACGCCTATATTACGAGCGTTCTACAAAAGTCATCGTTTTCGCAACTGGTCAAAGTAAAAACATAGCCGAAAACAAATTCGCCCTAGCATGCAAACAAGCAAATATGAAATATCATCCACCGCTATTACGAACTTTCCCTCTCTAAAGTAAAATAAAAAAAAAGGGAAGCATCCCGGAAAACTCGAAGACACAAAAAGAGAACGACCAGGTAAATTACAGCGCGCGCAGCCAGACGGCAGCGTACGGCTCTCCCACGCGGCGGCGGCGACGGCGGCGGCCGTGGGATATTTACACATGAATACGAGCCGGAGGTCCCACGGCTTATCACTGCCTGAATGAAGTGCGGAGAGCGAGACAGACTCCCGACCCCCGGCGGATATATTGACTCCTGGGCAAAGAAGCCGATGCGAGTCGCGGCGATATCGAACTCTATGTATACTCTCCCTTTTCTATACACATACACACACACATACACATGCACGCGCGGCGAAGCTCCGCGCAGATATTGCAATCTCGACGGTTGGGGTCTTTTTTTTTCTCTCTCTTCGCGGAGTGAAATGCGCGCCGAAAACTTCTTTTATTGTCGCGTATGCAGATGTGCGCATGTGTGTGTACCTGTGGGGGAGTCGGATGCACACTGGCGATCGATGTAGACCTGGGGCCTGTGTCTGATCTAGGGTGAGGGTGTGGGGGAGAGATTGAAACGCTGCCAGGAGGATGCGAGAGTCGAGGCGTATGCACGAGATGCGTATTATTATAAACGTGATATGGGTTGGGAGGAGGGAGGTTGGAAATTCAGGATTTTGTCCCATGGGAGGGGGATGGGTTATTACATGTGAAGCTGTGCGAGCTAGTGGAGAGGAGAGAAGTTTTAATTGAGACGTCGAATGAGAGCTGTTGAAAGAGGTATTCTGCGATTTGATTCTTTTTGTTCTTATGTGGCTAGACTGGCCTATGCCTATATGTTGAACATTACCATAATTGTATACAACTCGAATTGTCCACTGGGGTCTGTTTCATTTACTCAATGGTTGTTAAAGGGATACTCATGCTTGATTATCTAGATGATAATGCTTGATGAGTCAAGTACGTGCCATTACCAGGTACTTGCTTCCAATGTTGAATTAATAAATATGTAATTGAACCCTTCGAAGTATTCATTTTTCCTTTTATTTCTCTCTTTTTTGGTTTGTCGATCAAAAGTCTGGAATCAGAATTTAAAAAATTCCTTAATTTGTTGTCAGTGATCAGATAAACTAACGAATAGAAATTTTCAGTATGTTACGTGTTGGTGACATTTTTAACTACATTTACACAAATTTTGTTCTGTCACATTGAGCGACGTTAGTGAATTTCGAAATTCTGACTTCAGCTTAAATGTACTTAGGAATGAATTTTTGAAAAGATCAGAGTTAAAAAAGTGATTTTTTTCTTTTGTGATGTATATTATACATTACATTGTACTTCAAAAGGTTAAATTAAATAGTATTTACTGTTTTGCTCTTTCGAGCGTAATACATTTTTATACTTGTGAGCTTTATTATATACTGAAATTTTTGTCAATTTTATAGAACGAAGGTTTTGTCATATACAATGGAGCAGCTTTTCTTTTATATTTGCTGAAGCAGACGAATGAAATGATGTCAATATTTAACGAAGAATAAGCGAACAGTTTTTGGAACTTGATCTACTTTTTTTCCTCTTGGGGGGTGACCCTTGTAAAATATAAAACGAACTGGACCTTGTGATTTCGGCATGTAGAAATTATAAATACGATTCTTATTTTCTGCATAAAATATTTTTGCCTATAGGTAGTATACTGAAACGATTTTTTGAATATTTAAAGAAGAGATGAATGTTTATAATAGTATTATAACTGTTTATGCTATTTAAGCAACTCCTCAAATCAGGTGACGGTTAATGAATGCTGTTCCTCGATAATTAAAACATTCCTTTTTCTAGCACGTATTAAAGTAACACAAAAATTACGAACCAATTAAGACCACTCTGAAGATCCGATTTCTTGTCTTCCTCGTTCAGTAATTAAACCAGTTTTTTGTTCATCAATGACAGTAACTGCGGACATTCGTCACTCAAGTACTGAATCCGAACAAAAGTGAAAATATTTCTTGCTCCCTCTCTGCACAAACGATGAGAAGTGAATGTATGTCAGGCCCTTGTAAAAAATTAATTCATTCAAGTTACATATTGTATTACCCTATCGCTCATTAGTTAATTCAGGAAGTGCAACTCGAATTTTTGATGAGTAACAATGTTCATTGTTTAACTGACGTTTCGATTCGTCGATTGAATTGTCTTCTTCTTCATGCTGGAAATTTAATATTTTGTTATATCACATTTAATTAAGGTGAGTCTACAATTAAAATCTACAGAAAACGTTCTTTTTTATCTAAAATATCATATTGATTGAAATTCAAAAAATAGAAAGCTACTTGTTTTCTTGTTTTTGTTTTAAAAATATGAAAAAGAAATGTTTTAGAAGTCAACAAAGAAATTTTTTTTTCACTAAATTCTTGTTGTTCTATGCACATACAATTTCATTGTAGACTTCTATAACTTTTATTTACATATTTCTAAAACATAAACAAGAAACTTGTAAGTTTCAATCAATATGATTTTTCAGATCAAGAAACCTTTATTTTATAGTTTTTGACTGTACCCTAGTAGAAAATCATCTAGTTTTATCGAGGCCCTCGATTATTTCCTTGGCAAACTAGATAGATCTACATAGTTCTAGATTAATTTTCTACCAGGGTAGATTCACCTTAATATTTTATTCACGACTAATATCTATTGGCCAAAGGACATTTGCGAGTTTGCCTAATTACTTTTTTTTTTACTTTTGAGAAGTAAATTTTTTTTTTTAATTTAAAAAAAAACTTTTAAAAATATACTTTTAAGAAGGTATATGGGTGCATACGTCCTGCATTAAAGAACAATGCGTAGTCGGAGAGTCAGAGATATTTTTCTGGCGAAAAACTCAAAGAAAAAATTCTCGAGAATTTTCGCCGGGAATCGAACCCTCGGCTGCTTGACCTTAATCGAAGGTAAATATATTTGGCAAGATAGCGGATCGTATTGATACAAATTTGAACAAATTGGCTAACAATTATTACTAGGGTGTTTTGGGGGTAGCTGATTACGAATCTGAGGTTGGATTTGTAATAAATGATAAATCAGCACACACTTTTTGAGATTCTAATTAAAAAAAGATATAGCAAATTTAATTTAATTTATTGGAATAAACAATTTTATATTAGAACAATTAATTTAATTTGAGGACGCTAAGTGCAAAATGGATAAACAATTTTTTTGCTTCCTCAAAGAGGAGGCTTTAAAGTACTACGAACAAAAGTTTTAAAAAAATCATGTTAGAAACACGTTTTAGGACATTTGTAATCAATACAATACAATATATATACGATTGGTATACATTATTTTTATGAACATTTCATGCTAAAATTAAAAGATTTAAAGAGCAATATTTTCAAATAATATTTTTTAAATATTCTGAGGTTATATTCTATATAAACAATTTATTGTTTGCGATATAATCAGTATATTAATATTAACTTATATGTTTAAAAATGAGATTTTAGGTAATAATAAAAAAAACTCTCTTTAAATTTGTTCAAAATATGTTAAAACGAAAGTACAAAGTAAGTTATGACAATTAAGTTTTGAGAAAAATGAGTTTAAATATAAATATCAATAAAAAAAGCATGATCAAGCATTTATCTACAGCTTCAAATAAGTAGAAAAAAAATTATTTTTCGCGTAAAACCTTTTACTTTTGAAAGAAAAAGGGTTAAATAGGTGTGTTTCCACTTAAAAAAATTGATTTTTTGACCAAAAATCGGTATCTTTTTCCCTTAACCTATACTACCGAATTAAACTTAAAATTAAAAAAAAAAAAAAAACTACAAGTATCCACATTGTAATATTACGATCACAAGACTATCAAGCTTGTATATACTTTCATTCGAACTTCCCAGCTATAATCCCCAAAGCGCGTTAACTCCAAGAACCTGCAGAATTAATCACGAGCAGTAAAACATCAACGCGTGCCACGTCCCCGCGCGACTTTCCGCCCGAACGAGCTCCAGCCCCGGCTCGCGCCAATTTGCCATCCTTCGTCACCATCCACCTCCGCTTCTCCACCTCCGAGAAAGCTCGCGGCGCAGCCCGCGATATTTTCCGGGGCGTCTGCTCGCGCATTTTCCCCATATTAAATAGCACGCTGCAGCCAAGGCGCAGAGACGCGACGCAGATAAGAAGAGAGAGAAAGCAAGGATAAAGCCAGATAGAAGAGAAAGAGAGAGTGCGAGCATGTGCGCGTGACGGCTCGGCAACTCTCGCGATTAATCGCGCGCCGTGCGTCATAAAGGTCGAAAAGAGGCGCGCGCTCTGCGTACGTGCGCGCCGTGTGTCTCTCCCCCGGCAAAGAGACAGACGCTGCGCTGAAGGAGCTGAGCCTTTTGCTCGCGATAGTTTCAAAGCGGGTCACGTGTGTACTGTACGGATACGTATGTATATTGCGCGCGTGCATATGCATGTGTTTGGCTATGGATATTAGGAGAGGCTGTCTCTTTGGGAGCGAGCGCCTCTGGCGCAACTTCCGCCGATGGATCTTTAAAATGCGATCTCTCGTCCTGGGAGCTTGGAAACAGTTTCACGAGAGGGTGTGTGTGTGTGTGTCGAGAACTGGGGAGATTCCAATTCAATTTACTTAGAGTGGGAGATGGGTGAGCACTCGGTGCGCTGCGCTCTTTCACGGGTGATTTTCGACGATGAGAGGGAAGGAGGAAAGGCCGAGAGCGATTGGCAGGAGTTTTGGGTGTTGTATGTATGATGGATGCGATGGATTCGAAAGTGTATTTAGAGCGACTGAATGCAGTATTGCTTTCGGTTTATTTCTTGGATTTTAATGTATGGTGTGGGTCGAATTGCTTTTAGAAGTTCAGGCAACATTTTGTAATCTTTTCTTTTATTATTATCTTTCAAACTTTACTATCAATTTAAAAATGAGATTTTTTTGTAAAAATATTTTTACAATTAATTAGAGGCATTCTTTAGTTTACTATACTTCTTTTTACTAATAATACAAAATCAATTATTTCAAAATAGTTGATGAATCTAAAAAAATAGTTAAAATAGGACTTTTTCCTTTAAGAAAAGTTGTTTACTCTTAAAGAAAATTATCAATAAAAACCGATAAAAATCTTATAAACAAATTATTAAAATAATTAGCTTTTAACAATACATAACTATTTTCATTGAATTTATGATCAGTCTTCAATTAAACATTTTAAGTAGATCTGACAATTTTTCACGTACAAGAAGCATTTCATGTCCAATATCGGGGCTTCGATAATGGAATAAACATCATCTGTTATGAATAAAATAAGTACAAGTAACACAATATTTTTTTTTGTATAAATATAAAAAGAAAGATTATATTATTGATAATTTATTCAAATCTATCACTTCTAGTCAATTTAATTACAAATGTATGTGTTGTATAGGATAACGACTAATTCTGTTAGCTTTGACACTGCAGAATTGCATGTATATTTCATTAATTAGGATAACGATTGGGCACAATGATTATATTGATCATGACCTCTAACCATTACCCTAATTATACCGCGTGAAACACGTTAAATTGCTAATTAGCTTTATTAAACGTAATTAGGCAATAGTAAAATTAGAGAATATTATGAATGCGAATCGCACTGGTTTTAATATTTAATAAAAGCAGAGAATTTAATTACCTATGCGGTTTATTATCCGCTGCGAGCTTAAATTAAAATTATGCGCTCTAGTTAACGCCGTATACTGATTTAGATTTTAGAAAAGATTGAGGGATTACTGACGGTTTCGTGGCTATGAATATCTGAAAAAATAATGGAATTATTAATTTCTGTGGTTACATTACCACAAGTTAACTTCACTAGATTAAAGCAGAGCTTTAGGACGCGCATAAAATTAATTTGGCTAAAAGTCTATTTTTAGAACTTGCGCTCGTGTCAGACATTTTGCATAATAAACGTTATGAGCTACCTCTTTGGAATAAAATGCCTACAATGGGATATGTAATTTGTTACAGTAGCTTGACATTTTGAGTCTCATTTACATTTATTATACGAAACTAAAATTAAACAGTTTTACTCTTCTCACTCGTTAAGTTACGCTTGAAAATATCTCTTTAAATAAAACGATGTAATATACACGGCTTTCATCTCTTCAAAAACTAAATGTGTCGTAATTCTGCTAAAATACATAAGAGTCAGAAGGGACCGAGGCAAAATAAGCTTTGACACAGATTTTGATTTTTAAGTCTTTTTCACAAAACTTAACAGGACTTTTATTTTGTACACAGTCTTTAATCCTTTTGATCTACTTGTAACCATATGACATGTTTGACACATAAAAAAATAATTTTATAAGGTATATATTTAATTTATATGGATCTTTGAGGTACAGATTAAGAGATTAAAACTTGATTATACTACTTTAAGAGGGAAAATAATTTAAGAAAGACAGGATTAAGTTACTGCAGATGCATGTAATGACTTAGGTTTTCCGACACATTTTTCGTAACTAACACAGCCATCCAATCGTATATCGTTTTAAAACGACCACTCTATTGAAAATCGAAACTTTTCTAATATTAAAATCATTGTGGTCACATCCTAAATATAAACAGACAAAATAAATATTAAAAGGAGAAAATATAATTTTACTTTTGTTACAAGCCAGTGAAATGAAGGACCTCTTTTAATTTTAAATACACCATTTTCATTATACAAACAAGATATCGAAGTAAAACCCCACCGAGTTGCAAATTACTAAAGAACACACCGCCGCCATTTCCCCAGCGTAAATTTTAAAACTCCCCAAAAAAAGCTTCCCTCTAATATCCATCCCGGCGAAAAAGGCAGCGGCGAGCGATCACGACCTTAAGAACACACGAGCCCCATACTCTCTCCCTCCGAAAAACGTGCCCGCGTAAAAAAGATTCACACTGGAGACGGAAAACTTGCGCGAGAGATGACGTACAGAAAAAGAAAAAAAAGAAGAAGAAGAAGACAAGAAGGGGCAAGAGACGAAACTTGGCGCGCGTTCAAGAGTCCTAACTCGCGGGGCCCGGGCTTTGTGCGCGCGTGCGTTGGAAAAAAACTTCGGACGGCGCTGTGCTCTCTCTCCGGGTATATGCCATTGAAAAAGCCCGGAGCGAGAGAGAGAGAAGGGGTTAGTTACGTATGTTACGCGCGAGCAATGCGTGCAGCGCGAGCTCGCGAACGTACGGAAACCCTCTTAACCCCTTCTGCTCTATAAATTTTAGCTCGACTTTTTCAGCGCGAGCGCTCGTGCTGTGGGCTGGGTGGATCGGTTGAATTTTACGGCGACGGGCAATGGGGGTCTGGACGCTTATGGGGAGAAAAATATGGTGCCGAGGAGATTTCTTTTTTCTCCTCTCTTTTTTTTTTCTTCGGTGCACGGTCTGGGAAATTAATAGAAGATGTATCGGGTGGCGGATAAAGGCTTTTTTTTGCGAGGGAAACGGTCGGTAGTTTGGTAAAGTGGATAGAGTGCAAAAAACTCAATATACGAGATGATTCTTTATGTGCATCGTTAAGTGTGTTTGAATTTTCAATTACGAGGTATGGATTTAAATGTAGTTTGTGTAACTGAAAAGTGCAATTATCGTTGTGATAATTTGACTATAACAGAAAAATTGGTAACAATTTTCTGAATTGTCAGTTTTTTCTTAAATTAGTAATTTTCATAAAAGTGTTAAATTTTCATTTAGAAAAATTCATTTGGTAAAAGCGACATCGTTTACATATGTGACAAGCAAAAATAATTAGTATTTTGGTTACTTGAAACTGAAACTGTTTCCTTTTCATATGTGTGCAAAAGCTAACGTGTTTCATCTAGAAAAGTATGCCCCATAAGTGGCATTGTAACCGAAGACTAATCATATCGCCTCGCATATTGCAGTTATAAAAATTGACATCTAACTACAATAATAAGTACACATAATACTGAGATTTGCTTTTCAAAATACACAAATGTATTAAAATTCCTGTGAATCTGCTCGAATATTCATCGATTAATTACATTTTCAATTACTATCTGCTTAGATTATCATTCACAGTATAAACGAATATCCATTACGACCCCGGAAAAGCTTCATTTCAACGAGTAATAAACGTTCACATGCATCCATTTTAATTCAAATAAATTTTCTCTCTCGCCAACAAAGTCCATTTGCACGACACACAGCATCACCTTCATAAGAAATATCCCGCAACCTCTTGTCCAACTCCACACCGCGCATCACAAACCCAGATGATCACGCTCCGCGTACTTTCACCCGTCGCATTAAATCTTCGAAAAAGACAAAAAACGAAAAGAAAAAAAACAGCGAAAGCAAAAGGCGCAAAGAAAAACAAAACGGAAAAATGTCTCGAGGCTGCCGCCGCTACACGCGGATAGGAATCTCAAAGTGCAGCGGGACTGCAGCGAGACGCGCGCGCATACACATTCGAAGCGACCACCGCGATATTTGTCACTTAACAAAAGGAACCCGCCGCATAAAGACTCTCTCCGCCTTTGAAAAGGACGCTGCGAGCGAGCGAGCGAGCTTCAATTCAGCGTGAGGTTACACACACGAGGTGGTTTTTCTTCGCGGTCGCGACTGCCGTGCAGCCGCGAGCACAGAGAGAAAAGATAGAGCGAGAAGAAAGAGCCGGGGAGCTGCAGCGCGCATGGAGAAATCACGATGTCGAAGCCAAGCCGCGAGTTGCATCCCTCGCTCTTGGGTGGCTGGCCACGTATGTATAGGGTGGCGAGAAAAACTTAGGGAAATGAACAATTTTTGGATGGTCAGAGGAAAAGTGGAATTAAATAAATCTAGGATGAAGTTGGATTCGGAAGGGAACGTGATTTCATTTGTGTAATCGGCAATTGTAAGATATTCAATGCGCTTATAAAAATTAGCAAGAAAGCTTTTAGCAATAATTGGATATTTACCTCAGAAATCACTTTCTTTAAAAGCGAAAATGAGATAGATCATTACCGATTAAGTAGATTATTTTTTGCAAGATCAACTTGTCTATTTTGATACGCGTAACGTTCAGTCTACAACTGGTAGAAAAAATCCACTTATTATACCGAACTTGGTATTGTGTAAAATATATTTGTTTATTAAAAATGAGCTGAAAATCTGTTAATGTCTATGATAAATGGCTAGTTTTTTTTTATTGCAGTATAACGCTTTTGCTTTCATTGTCTAAGCATTTAAGTGTAGGTAGCAAATGCGTCACCTAACTTTAGAATATTTCAACTAAATGTTCGCTTTATTTTTGTATAATATATCTAAGAATTTAATTAAGAAAGCTAATTTACAAAGTTACAAATAACAAACGTTGACTTTAGAGGTATTTATGCCTATTCACCTAGATGGCACAAGGCTCTTTTATTTCTTCATCAAGTTAAACTATTTTTATAAGCTCGAAAATGCGCAAGAAATCGATTGAGTTCAAGACGCATTTCTCTACTCTCTTAAATGTTCTATAATAATGTGATAAGACGTTCAATCGGAACCGGAAAATTAGACCATTTTTTAAGCATTTTGGTTCTGGACGAGTCACTTACAGTTCTCAAAATGGAATTCACTCCCGCGAAGAGACTGACTTTTATTTCGTCACCCTGTACGTACGGTCTTCGCGAGGAAAGAAAGACGAGATCCCCCTCAAAGGCAGCAGCAGCAGCAGCGGAAAATTTGCCCATCCGCGAAGTCAGGGCGCGCGCGAGGAAAAGCATCAGTATAAGGAAACACCGCCAACAAACGAAAGGTGAAAGACTCTATACACATACACACACAGAAGATACTGGCGATGTAGACGCACATGTGTACACGGGATTACGTATGCATATGCGGGGACACACATGTATGGGTCGTACAAACACGTGTAATAATGCAAATGACAGTCGCGCGAGTGCGCGTATAGGTATGTGTACACGGTGTAGGTACTCGGTACGCATATGGTTGCAATTATATTCCCGCTTCTGTACGTTCTGATACGTATATAATCGCAATTAGATAAATTTGAACACGCAAAGGCACAAGTGCAGAGATCTATGCTCGCGAGGGTAGAGGCGCACACATATTCCGTACAATTAAGTGTATACAGAGGCTGCGTGGATGGGAAGCTAAAATCATGTATATTAAACGCTGCTAATTGCAGCGCGGCGTCGCTTTCTCGGAGGAATTTTGCTCATCACGATGAGGATAATTGTGCAGTATGAGCTTCGGTGGAAATCTCATTTGACTGTGCAGCTTTTCATTTTATACAATCAAATTTTACCTCTATGGAAAAATGTTTAGTAACAGCAAAGAATTTATTTGTATGATAACTAATTTAGTTTGTAGGAAGTGGACCAACCATTTATTTGATTAGGTTTATCTATTATGTAGGAATTCATAACAATAATATGCAAGTTTTATGTAAATAGAAACTTCTGTATTATTAAATACAAATTGTCTTATTCGAACAATATGTACCGTTGTTTAACGATTTTTATATATTTTGTACTGAGTTTCATAATGCTTTAGTTACTTTCATAAAGAACTATGTTAATTTATTAACTGGTTAATAGATATTGTTACAATGTCACTTTTCTCCTTAGACTTATAATGTACTATACGGGTCCTGAATTTTTATGAAACTTTGAGGATCTTTTCCTTAGATCACGAGACATACCAGAAAAATATACTTAAAGTTTCCTTGTAAGTTAGTTACACCATAATTTTTTAAAACTAATTTCTACTTCGTCCCGATCACTAAGTACGGATTTCTCCAAAGTCTTGAAATAATACGGATCCCTCATGAATCTCCTAAAATCTCGTTCCACAACAGTTGCGAATAAACTGGTCACTATTACTTTCCAACATTTTCAATAACGATCACACAAAACAACGTGCACCCATTGATTTCTTTCTCCACACTCTCTAGTGCACTTCGGCCAACAAAGTCGAACTCGCATGCAAAGTTCGGTTGAAATATCGAGTGGTTTGCGAACTACCACCCACGCGAACACCCTGCACAATTCCACTCGTACGCAGACACTCGCGTACCCCCGTCTAAAAACCTCAGCGAGAAAAGTGCGAAGGACCGCGAAGAACGCGAGACAGCAGCAGCAAAAGCAACGGAGGCATAAATAAAGAAACGAGAGGCGAATAAAAGAAAAGAGCGCGCGCGGTCCTTTGTCGCTCGCCGGCCGGCGACTGGGCTTTTCTCCCTTCCTACCGGTGGATGGTCCGCGCGCGAAACGGAAGCCGGACGAAGAGAGCCCCTGGCGTCTCGCGTGGCTTTCTTTACGACGAGCCGCGGGGATTTTGCGCTCGCGCTCACTATATATAGAGAAAGAGAGAGAGAGGACACAACGATGTAGCTCGTTTCGTGCGATTGCTATCGTGCTCTTTCTCGCCTTTTCTCTTTCTCTGTGTCTTGACTGCGAGTCTCTGTTTCTTGTATACGACAAGCCCGAGACGCTGTAATGCGCCCTGTAAAAAGTTTGTTTAGTGCCACTCGACTCGCTGTGTTATGTGTGTGTGTTTCTGGGCAAGGATGCGCGAGCGAGCGAGCTTCTTTTCTTGCCGTGACGCGGGCCGCTGCCTTCGTAACCCAGAAAATTACGGGAGCGCGTCGTATAATCCTCGCTGGGGAGGAAGTGGTTTTATGCGTCGGGGGACGGGGTTGAGGGGGAGGGAAGAGTTTTACGCGGATTGTTAATTGAATGCGTCGGATTGCGGGAATTGGGATTTGCGGAGGTTTGATAATTGGAAGGATGGAGGATGGTGCATCGGTATGGGGAAACTGGAAGAAGCTGGAATCGGAAAGGGAATTGTGTGACGTGAGATGAAATTTAGGAAAGTGAAAAGCTCAAATATTTGTGAAGCTGATTCGTATTGGAAGTTAAACGGTAATTTAGAGAATCGCCTAAATTTTCGGCCGGGCCTGATCTGTAAAATATCTCTAAAATGTAAAATAATTAATTGAAAAATGAGCAATGTACGTAGGTCACCTGTACGTACACCGGTTTATGAGATTGTTCCAATATATGTGCTGCTATAAATGTAATTAAATTGATTTAAACAAAGTAAAATTAAAATAAATAATACAATTCTACGAGTATTATATATTTCGTCCTTGCAGAGGAAGCTTTGTTTACGCAAGAGAAATTTTTAACATTTTTTCCGTGCATGCAGTCCTAATGTCTTAAGTAATTAAAGTAAAGTTTATATCTGTGGGTGCCCGGAAAAACGACTTAAGTCCATTTTTTTTAAATTGAGATTCGAACGATTTTGGTTCAACAGAGTATATTTTTAGATAAGAATGCAATAAATCACAAAAGTGTAAAAATTAGTGACCATATCGACTATTTGTGAGTTTTTTTAACATTAGTTTAAATGGAGATTAAAAACTTTAAATCTTAATAGCTCAAAAACATGAATAGTGGACTTAAGTTGTTTTTCCGGGAACCCACAGGTATACTATCTCCGTTTTCCTTCCATCTCTTACTTGATTTTTGGGTGTATTCAGTGAGTGATTTTTGTTACAGTGGACTCTTTTACTGCAAGTATGAAACTTACGCCTGAACTTACCGGAACAAATTCCGATTCTATAGCAGCATCACTACATGTACATTGCATTGTTGAATTGCTCGCAAATTTCAATTATAATCCTATTTTCTCTTGAAAATGCCGAATGCAGCCGAACAGACTACTGTTTCATAGTCAGCCCTCTCTAACTATTGATTTTTAAAGATTCAGTTATAGATTCTAATTTGCTATTTGTTAGCGCATTTGTGAGTTGACTATATTTCAAATTTGTATCGGATATATTTATGAATCGCTCGATTCGAAATGAAATTTGGCTTGAAGCCCTACGTATAGCTCCAGCAGCAACTCCGCACCATTATATTATTCACTGGTGTATCGACGAAACTCTTTTCTCGGCGAAGGGGCCGTAGCTTAGAAAATTTTAATAATCTCTCTACATACCGTCTCGAAGAACATTTCCAAAATTGCTCCTCCAACTCTTCTCCCCGGAACTGCCCTCGCAGCCTTAAAAATCGAAAATTACCCTCGCACCGCGACGATTTGCTCCGAGAAATACTGCGATCCGATCCCCGATATCCAAATAAAGATCCCGGAAAGCGCGATTCCGCGCACTCGGCGTCGCCCCTTAACTACATATCAGCAGCGCGCTTACCCCCACCCCCGTATACCTCTACTTTTCCCGCGCGCCTTGCGCCAATCGCGAACAACGGTTATGATCATCACCCGTCGTATATACACCCACGGCGAACCTCGCTCTCCCCCCAAGAACAATAGCTCTAAATTAGCCCCACCCCCTGAAAAAGGGGTCCACCGTCGAACTCGGCGCGCGCGTAAGAAGGCGATCATGCGCTTTTTATCATCGGCGCAGCTTCTGCGGCGAGAAGTTCGGCTAGTTCCTTGAATCGCGCTTTTATTGCACCCAACGAGACCCTTGCGGAACTGGTGTATAGCGGAGCAGGAGAGAGAGAGAGAGACTCCGGCTGACTTCCCTTTATGTCCGAACTTGGGAGATATCAGATATCGGCGGGTGGAGAGGGAGGAGACTTCGGTCTCTCCAAGGAGAGGAGAGGAGAGCATAACTGCAGCTCGAGAGCAGCGCATATACGTCGGGGATAAGAGGCGCGCGGCGGCAGATAAGCGCGGGAAACGAGTTTGGCTCGCTTGAATTTCGCTCGGTGTCTTAGGGCGAACTATGCTGCCGCCGCTGCTCTTGGGGGAAATGGCTTGTTTTGATAGAGATGCGCCGGTGTGTTTATGGGGGAGGGAGAAAAATTAATGGCCGGGCAAAGGAGAGGAGGGAGGTGGGGACGGGTTACGCGTGTAAGCGAGGTTGTTCGGGGCTGTCTCGGTTATACGGGCGTGTTACTACTGAGGAGTTGAGCCGAGGTGCGGGGCTTTGTTGCTTTGGCGATATTCAGCATTTTCGACGCAATGGGTTGGGTTATAGGTGTAGGAGGTTTTCAATTGAATTTGATAATTTTTTATAGTATAAAATAGGGTTTATAGCCTAAAATAGATATTGTTCTATGAAATTAAAAATAATATGTTATGTTATATATATATAATGTAAATTGAATAGAATCAGAAGGCGCTATACTATTGTACATATTTAAAACTCTGCACACTATTTTGTGAATTTTTATTTCAATCTAATATAAAGTTAACAATTATGAATTGTTGATGTTACAGAAAATATTTCTTAGCTAATGTTTTAAGTAGAAAGAGATTATTATAATTGGCTGATTTATTCGGCAATATCGACTTTGAGTTACATTCATATTTTAAATTATCAGTAATGGTAATATAACACTCTAATGTTATAGTAAATGATTTTTTGAAGAAAGAGAAGTAGATTAGCTCAGTAAATGAAATATGTATAGTGTTTATACAACGACACAAAGATTCAACAGTAGATTTATCTAGTTTACTATAAAGAGCAGAGAATTAAGCGATGGTTCAGATAATTGAAAGAAAATCTATCTTTATAAGCCAAAAACTTAAAAACTTATGAATCGTATGAATAAAATTAATACTTTAATTGCATCAGCTAATACATAAATTATAAAAAAAAATTATGCTTTAATTTTTATTGACTATATAATGCGACTATGATTCACGCATGGTTTTTTTTTAGTTCAAGAGTTTTCAAGTCGTGTCCTTACAACTTTTCCATGAAGTGTTCTATTCTACAAAAATTAGAACTCATTTTACGCTCCAAACGACTACACTACTTTCGTTCTACAAAGTTTTGCCATCGTGACAGAATTCTAATGCACCCCTGGGCATCTCACTTTCTTTATCAAAAACTATATTCTGGTGTACACAGTTTTTAAACGATCTCGATTCTTTTACAGATGCTATACATTTTAAATTCGTTAATGTTTAAGTTGCTCAGTTACTTTTATTTTAATTAAATTAAAAATTATTATTATATACTTATTACTCCTATAATAACTAATTTTCCAAATATATAATATAGTATAATATTTATCATTCAGCAACAATAACAAAACATTATTCTTCAAAATTAAACCTAAAATTGGCGAAAATTCCACAGTTTCTAAAGGAAAAAATCATCCTCTGCCAAAACAACAAGTGAAACTCACTCCGCACCAAACTCCTCGCAAAACATAAAAACACGTATCTCACTCTCACCTACGACCTCCTCCCCCGCCCCGCAATAAACCACTCGTCCGATCTCACCGCACGCACGCATAAACTCCTCCCCTCCCCAATCCCATACCAAGAAAAGCTCGCCCCATTTTTCCCTTATCCCCCCCCCAAGACGTTTCTCTCAAAGAGCGGACTAATGGACCGTAGTACTGCTGCCGCCGCGCCGTTAAATAATCACGGCCACACCTCCGTAATTGAAAATTTACGATTCGATACGGCGATTTCGTACATATATATACAGCGCCCAGGCGAAACGCGAAAGGAGCAAGAACTAAGAGGTCGGGGGGGGGAGAGGGAGAGAGACGCTTTCAAAGTGCTCTCGGTTAAAAGCTCATCGCCCTCCCATTCTCTCGGCAGGCCCGCGTGCAGCTGCGAGCCATTCTTCCCATTGTGAAGTTCGCGAAGCCGCCGCGGCCATTCGCGCGAAAGTGGGAGAGGGAGCGAGGAAGGTGGAGTGGAGAGAGAAATGGCGTAAAAGGCCGAAGGAGGCGAGCTGGAGATCGCTGAAAGTGTTTTTATTGCAGGAATGACCGTCGTTGTCGCATTAGTTCAAACGCGTTTAGTTGCCGCCGCCGCTGCTGCTGCTGCAGTTGGATTAGTGCCGTGCTCTTTTCGCAGGTGCTGCTGGGCGAGAATGTTCGTGGGTTTTCGGTAAGAGGAGGGTAACTTGATTGTGAGAGATGAAGTTGTAAGGTTCCTTTTTATTTGGGTGATAATGGTAATCGTTGATTGTAAGTTTGACTGGTTTATGGTGGCTCTGATGTTAATCGGAGATAAAAAGAAATGTTTTATGTTTTCATAGGTAGTAGGAAATTTTAACGCAGGTCAATAAACTCAATAATATTTAACAAAAAAATGTTTTAATATAGGTTTATATTAAAGATTTTTAAAAGACGTTTTTCAAAATCTTTACTTATTATGTACAAATGATGTATATAACACCTAACAATAAACATGGTCATGTTTCCGACATAAATAATCTAGTAGAAATTTCCTTTATCATCGAGTAGTAGTAAGACACAGTAGCCATTCTCGCAACATCTATGAGACTACAAATTAACTTTTTCTATGTGGTTCGGAATTTGTCCTATATATTACCTAGTAATTTTTACTAGTGTGATTTTGAGCGAGTTTGAAAAAAAAGCTTATGACTGGGCGCAAACCCGGGACTTTTGAGTTGGTCGTCAAACGCTTTACCACATGACTACCGATCACTTAGAAATTCATGTACTCATTTGGCTTATGAGGTACCACACTTTTAATAACAATTTGTATTGTGATTTTTTAATTTCGCATCGTACATCATTTTATCTGAATAAAGCATGAAAAATAATCAAATCCCAAACAATAAAATTTTACATTTATATCACCGTGTGAGTGAGATCTGTATAAAAGAAACCGCAAGAGGTCCGGTGGCGGAGCGGTTAAGACGTTTGACTTCGGTGCGAGAGGTCGTGAGTTCGCGCCCGCAGATCGGCAACATTTTTTTCGATTTTTTTTAAATTACACATGAAGGAAATGACTATGTAATATAGGGAAAAGTCCCATGTAAAGTAGAGAGTCACACAGAAATAGCAAAAGTTACATATAAAGTAGAAAAAATACAATCTTAATCGGAAAATTTGCGAGTTAACAAAAGAAACATTCCGATAATTCACTTGGGAGAATTAATGCGTGTACTTAAAAATTCACCATGTCTCACTACTACTAGATGTAAAAGGGAATTTCTATCATATTATTTCTGTCAGTGTATATAAAATGTTTCAAATTGTATTGTATTAAAACCTGCCAACGGACATAATTACATTCATGTAACTGTTATTGCATAAGTTAGCTACCTGTTGAAGTTTTATTAAAACGGTGACTGGCCATTGTAGATATAGTCTAGGCGCCGACCATACATTCCGTGGCCACTTTTAGGTCCCCCCTGAACCCAAGTTTTCTAGATGTATTTTTGGCTGCTGAATCCGAATTTCGAGGGTTCTCGGCCGAAAAAGTGGGACATAAAAAGTTATAAACAAATTAATTGTTTAAAATGCGATGAAACGTCGTACCAAGCTGAAACTTGTATTAAAATGTTAATAGCTAAGAAAAGGATAAGATAAAAAAAGTTTCTAAATGTAAAAATAAACATTATAAAACAAGTTCTAGCTTGGTGCGATGTTTCACTTCGGAGATATCGCATTTTAAACAATTAATTTGTTTATAACTTTTTATGTTTCACTTTTTCGGCCGAGAACCCTCGAAATTCGGATTCAGCAGCCAAAAGTACGTCTAGAAAACTTGGGTTCAGGCGGGGACCTAAAAGTGGCCACGGAATGTATGGTCGGCGCCTAGACTAATAGTCTCAATGTATAACTTGAAGTTCTTGCACAAGCGTGCTAATAACAATTTTCTAAAATTCTTCTCAGCGGTATAAATATTTAAATCAAATCGAATATTTGGGTCACGCTTAACTGTTCCTTCATCCCTACGCGCCCAGCTCAGCTTAAATTCATCCAAAACAAGACGAGCAAAACTATTTTGAACTCAAAATCAACTGATAAAACCGAAAAAGCTCGCAAAGAAATCTGAAATACACTCCGGTCTCGAAAATTCTCCAGTCGTGCCCTGTGGCAAAAAAGCACAAGAGTAGCGCCCGAGCCAAAGTCTCGGCAAAAAGTTGGGTCTAGCAGCGGGAAAGCCGCGGAATAAGAGACACACACACAGCGAGAGCACAAGAGCGGCCGAAAGCGAGAAAGCAAAGCTTACCGCGCCCGCGCAAACTTGACAAAGGTCGCGCGCGCGCGCTTGCACTCTACTTTTCTCTCCACACCTAGACAATGGCGGAGAGCGCGGTGCAGTGCAGCGATCGCGATCCGCGCGACTGCAGTTCTCTCCTTTTTTTCCTCGTTCCGTGCACTGGAAAACGCTCTTAGCCGCGCCGAGCGTGTATATATCGGTTGCAGTCGGGAGCGACCTTTTAAGCCGGAGAAAGCCTCGCCTTCGCGCGAAAAAGCTGCTGCTAACTCGCGACCTGCTCCATATTGCAGCTCCCCCCTCCTCCCAGGTGTGCGCATGCAGGGTATTTACGTGGCGAGCCGCGACGACGAGAGTTTCTCGTGGGAGGGCTTTTTTTGGCTGTCGCGAGGGGCTTACAGTGTAGGCTTGCAGTTGGCAGTTTTGCGGGGATGGTTATTGAGCGAGGATGACGAGGTGGATTTTGGGGCGTTTGCCGGGCTTGTTGTAGAGTTTTTGCAAGGATGATGGATAAGGGAGGGTAGGCTTGACGTGCTGAGTAAGGGGGGGGGGGGGGGTGATGTTGGTTATGTTAGTGAGAAATACTTATGTTATCAATTTCGAGAAGCTTTGATTAAATTTCAATATGCATTAGATCAAGTGTGTAAAATCCCAGCTGAATTTCATTTCACTTCTTTGATTGATTATTGAGTGTTGTAAAATAAATATTATCTGCTTTGTACCTAGAATCGGGTATAGTTTTGGGAAGTTCAGCGGATATTTAGATTTTTTGTACAGCCGTTTCAAGTGTTTGGAGTGTCGCACATCCTATGTGTGTTACCTAATTTTTGGGAGATGTGTATGTTGAAGGTTATATCGTTAGACTGTCAATTTTAGCTACTGTATATGAATATTTGCAAACAGATTTGTATACAAATTTAATATATTGTATTTACAGGCAGAAGAAAAAATATAATAATAGGCTAAGACTACAATACAAATAGGGAAATTCTGCTGGGTGTAGGGGTAAATGCCAGTCATTAGTCGAATATACTTTTTATAATATATGTATCAACTGAATGCCATATAATACATAAATGCTGTCCATAGCATTATTATTTTTTTTGTTGGTGAAATATGTTGCTATATAAACTATGTTATATATATAGAACATAAGCAATATTAAAGTCCATTGTGCCTTATCTAGTAAAGGAGAACGAGGTGTCCAAACTGTTTGCATAACATAGTGATCTACATTATTCTAAATCCGTTTGCGTAATTTTAGTTAGAATTTAAATAAATGCAAGAAGATTCTGGCTAATGTTTTGTTTTATTTTCATTTTATTAGATCATTTTAATTATTAAAATAGTAAACCTTAGTAGCTATAAATAGTAACTTTAGTAACAAAAGTATTAAAATTTAGAAACAAAAAAGTGAGGCTTTCTTATAAAAAATATATGCTAAAACTTTGCGCATAACTATTCAATACATTGCATTAGAGCGTTACTTTAAAAATATTTTAAAATAGTTATATATTACATATTTAATATTATCATATATTTTGATATCGCTTCGTTATAAGTACGCCAAATTTTAATATTCTTTATAACAAAGATAGTTGGAATAATCTACTGATGGAAATACCCTACTCAACCTTAAGGGGCAGCGCTGGGTTAAACCCACAAAAGTCCAGAAAAGTTTTTATGTTTAAACACAATCATTCTGAAAATATGTATACTATAAATACTTAATAATATATTAAATTTTATCGTTCTAGAACCTCAAAATCTTGATCCCGCATGTCACAATAAATTATTATTTTCAATACCATATTTATTAAAGGATCTTTGTTCCTCACACGATTATAGGTGACATAATAAACGATAACTTTTTTTCCACGGTTATTCGACTCCCTTTGATATGTATTACAAAATGAGCGGAGCACTTTTTCGTTAATCTTATTTCTTTATTATTTTTCGTACATCCAATCAATTTTTTAAAAAGTATTAAAATTCTTCTTCAATAAATATATTGTATCTTAAAACTTATATAAACTACGTTATCATTTGGAACCTTCGCAAACTACATTCAAGCCATCGCAAAAGGAACATCCCCAAATAAAATCTTATCACTCAAAATTTATAGCCCTTGATCCAGATTTTCCAAACAAAAATCCCCTATACACGTCCCACCTTCCTCCCAAGAAAATTTACGAGTCTCCTCCCGAGCCTCGTCTTGTCGTCCACCGTTATACCATTGCTCCTCTTTCTCGCGTCCGATCTCCGCTCTTACGACGCGAGTAATGCGGGCTTGCATTGGCGAGCGGCCCGAAAAGCGACGGGGTACTGATGTATCATTATGGTGCCGCTCGCGACTCGCGATTTATGGCCGCCTTGGCTCGTTCAAAGGGCGACGGAAGTACGAGGCGCGAGAATCCTTCTTTTTTTTTCTTCTTCCTTCTTTCAGCGAGCCGAGGATGCGTCTCCGCGAAGACTCTTCTTCGGTGCGCGCCGCTTATTTACGAGACGGGGGAGTCACTGGATTTCTCGTTTCGTTTTGCCGCTGTTATTTTTTTGTTTTGTTCTTTTGCGAGTGGAAAGGAGAGCGAGGAAGGGATCGGGATGATAGTCGCGGATAGGAGGCACTGAGTTATGGCTTGTCGCGGGGATTTGCAGGCAGTTTTGTATGTGGTGTGGCGCGCTTTATCGACTGCTGTGTGTAAGTTTTTTTCAAGCTTTCGTAGAATGCTGGGTTTATTGGGATAGTGCTACTTGAAGTACGGAAAATTATGTTTTTACCCGTTTAAAAAAATTAGTCTTGCACTAGTCTGGGATTAATCTGGCTTGACAAGTTTGGCGAAAGTCTTGCAAAAGTCTGGTAGAAGTCTGGCTTAGCCCACTGTGCCAGACTTTTTTTGGAATTATGTCAAGAAAACTCATTTTTCACAAGTGAATAATTAGAGTAGTACATTAATTATTAGTATCGACTAGAATTGTAAAAATACGTACTTTTCGATAAAATAGGAGAAAAGTTTTTTTACATATTGCAATCTTGTTTAAAATATGAATATTTGTAAAAGAGACAAAAGTTTAGGTTACTGGCAATTTGACATAACGCGATGCTTTTGATTTGCACATTTTGTCTAAAGTCTGGCATAGTGGCCAAAGCCAGACTTCTGCCGGACTTCTGCAAGACTTTCGCCAGACTTATTAAGCTAGACTATTGCCAGACTAATTTTTTTACACGGGTAGAAATGATTTGCATGCAAAATTACATTTATTTGTGCTTTCTAATTAATAGTAGAATCGAAAGATTACTCTCTAGATTTTGAAGAATGATATTTTCCCTTGGAAGGTTTCGAGTGGCTCACTTTTCACTTCTTTCGAGTGAAAATATCAATACACTTTTAGTGAACCAGAAGATTTAGTTTAATAATTTTTTTTTTTATTTATTTAAGTTGAAATCTTATATTTTGCGTGCTACTTATCAGTGATGTAGTATATGACGTCATGGTTCAACCAAGAAACAATCGCAAAAGTTTAATAAAAATATCCAAATTAACAAAGTACAATAATCGAATCATTAATAACAATTATTACTATAAAAAATAAATTTGACCTGACCAGTGTCTTTACTTTTCAGACTTATGAATGCTGTCACAAATAAGTCTTCCACCGCGTAAATTATACCGTTATATTTTTCAACCCTTATGAATTTTTCCAGTATTGTAATTGAAGTTTTGGTCTCATTTTATACAAAACAATATTTTCCATAATTATATTTAATTACTTGACAGAACTTAAATTCAAGATATATCTCAGTGCTGGATAATTTAGCATATTAAGCCGGAATCAGTCTCCGCAAACACTAATTATATCCTTACACTTTCATCCTACAACAAAACAATACGTCCGCAATTTTGCAGAGCCAGCCAACAAGACGCTAAATCCCGCGCACCCTACCTTACATCTCGCAAACAAGCTACTACTAGTACTACTACACCCATCGTCGTGCCCTCCCTCTCGCATTCATCCCCCCCGGCAAACAATCCCGAAAATTCCTCTAAAACGTCCGACCAACCGGAAATCTTCCGAATCGCCGAGAAAATCGCAGTCGCAAAAGTGCACCTTCAACCCCGTCGAGCTCTCTACGGCGTCTATCGCGCGATCTCCGGGATATAGCGCACGGCTCTCAAGAATCGCCTCCCCCTCCCCCGAAACGTCGAGTATGGCCTCGCCTGCAGAATTCGCGTCTCCGCCATTCGCGCCCGACGGCCCGTGTTTACATTTCAATTATCCTCGCGCGGCTCTTCTCGCTCTCTGGCCATTATTAGTATTTGCATGATTTAGCAGCTGAGAAGGCAGTCGAGGGGCGCGGGACTCGGGCGAGAATCGCTCGAGAAGCGGAAGGCGCGAGGATTGCCGGGGTATATAATGAGCTCCAGGGCGAAGGAGACGCGGACGGTCACGGGGTGTAAGGGTGTTGGGCTGAGTGGGCGAGAATCTTAGACTGGACGCCGGTCGTTGTGGAGCGTTGATCTTAGGTAGGGGGGAGTTGTGCAGGATGGGTATACGTAGGTATTATAAATATAAGAATAATCAAAATTTAAGTATTAAAAAAGAAGCTTATTTATTTATTTATTTAGAAAAGCCTGTTCGTTATAAATCGCTGGGTCGTTAGTTTTTCACACTCATACACGGTTAAAAATGAATTCGTAATGTTATTACTATCGTATGTTAAAATTTCTTTGTTACTTTTGGCGTGCATTCGTTCGTAAAAGTGACAAACTTCATATATGTCAAATGAGATTTGTGTGTTACTTTCTCCATTCGCAAACAAGTATTTACTACTGCAAATTATTCGCGTACAATTCTCTCTCAGCAGTCAGCGTGATACGAATACGCGGTTACGAGTAATGTGAGTAAATGTGCGTTGTTGTCGGTTGTTCTACAGTTTTGTACACAATTTAGTGTACCCATCCGCATCAGGCAATCGGTGGTTAATATAGTTTTATATGTTACTCTTTTTCTTTAACCATGTACGTACATTCTCTTGCCGTCAATGTTGATGATCTCGTGGTTCTTCTTACGTCTACATCTCTTTTCTGGCTGGACTTATATCAGCTTGGCGAATATAAAAATAAATGTTGAAGAGACTGGTTTATTGTAAGGAAAGCGTTCTTCCTCTTTGTCGGTTATAGACGGGGAGTGAGCAAGTGTCACTCCTCGCAAATTCGTCGATGCCTCACGATTCCGGTGTCTCTTCTCTTCTCTCATTTTTCTTATCCTTATCTAGGTCATGATATAGATGTCTTACTAGTACACGGAGAGAAACGATGTTCTAATTCTTATTACTAAATAAAAAAATGTTTGGACATACTCGTAATTTAAGAATTTGTACTATTTAATATAGCAATTTTCTAAAATATTAAATAGGTAGTAATTTTAAAATTCACATTTAAAAAAAATTCTTTCTATTTAATGTTTCCGTGAGTGTCATTTATTCTGGATATTATATCAAAATTTTTTATATTTGTACGAACTGATTTCAACTAAAATTATTTTTACCGAAAAAACCGATCTCATGGAAATTTGAACCAGCGCAGCTCCTGAAGCGGTATTTATTCTAGATGTTAATATTTTTTATATTTTTACAATGTAATTTCAAATAAAATTATTTTGGCATAGCGCGTTTCTTACACATAAGAATTATACACGTAATTATTGTACACATTTTAGCATTGGTCAAATTATATATAGATATATTTGACCAATGTTAAATTGCGCACAATAATTACGTGTGCAAAAATCATTTATTAAACCTCACAAAATTACGTGTACAATTCTTATGTGTAAGAAACGCACTATCCCATTATTTTCACCGAAAAAATCGTCCTCGTAGATATTTGAACCGGTAACCCTCAGCTCCTGAAGCGGACGCTCTATTATAGCGACTGCGTCATTAAGATCCTTGTTTAATATACTTCGAATCGTCCTTATAAGTTACACTAGGCTTTCTTTTTGTTTACGCTTATCTTATTAATATTCATTAAATATTGATATACCTATTAATTGTTGTAGTTCTAATTAACTTACATGTATTAATATAATGAAAAAGATCTTGTCATCATCAAATTAAAAGTATCGTAGTCAATTGCAAAAGTTTACGTAAGTTTTAGAGGTTAGATTATTGAGTCATACGGTTTACAAAAAAAAATTATAGATATACCTTTTTTATATGAAGTAACAAAATGGTTTTGGTGAAATTTAATTTTCGGAATAAATTATTAATCAAAATAGGAAAACTGAAATTGAAAACCGTTTAAAAAATTGACGTCCAGCATAGCGTCGAAAATTATTTCATGGGATTAAGGAATAAATTCAAACTTAAAAGTGAGATACGCAGACGACATTTTTTTGTTTTGTTCGTTTTGGCAGTTTCACTCTACTTTATACTGAAATTTAGCTAACTAGTGAAAGAGCCAACAAATTAAGCAGGTAAAAACAATGACCACTAACTCGTTAAATAAACCCACAAAATTCTAATGCATTATATAACCAGCGTCGAGAGTCGAGTCAAGACTAAAAACTGCCTACAAAACTATTCTATTGTAAAAAAAGGCGAGTCAAAAACTCGTCAGTGTCCATACCGTTCGATCCTCTCCTATACAGTTTTGCGAAGAAACGGAGAACGAGGCAGATTTCAGACGACAATGGCATAACGAAGCGTATTGAGATTCTTGGCCTCGGACATGCCGGGGATGTCGCAGCGTCGAGTTTCGCTGCAGCGCGCGCCCCGTATACAGCGCGACGAGGCATCGATCGCGAGCCGAGCTTTTGATTGCTGCGCCGCTCCCCGGAGTCTCGTGTTCGCCCTTTTGGATTTTGGCGCGGCGGAAAATTATTTTTTGATTTTACGAGCCGAGAGACGTTGCTTTTAATGAGAGTACTTTTTGCAGTGTCGAATGGAATTTCGTGCTTCGTTGCTAGCCGCATTGAGAACATTTAGTAAGTGTAGATGAACGTTTATTGCAATATTGATAGGACAATCAACTAGGTTTTAACAATGATTTTTGTATTGTAATAGATGTTTACTAAAGTAAAGTAAACATTATTTGTTTGAAATAAATGCGTTATTAATAGTATTTTAATAGAAGTTTACTTGCAGGCTGAAAAGTTTTGGGTGATATTCCACTATAACTTAGAAGAAAACGTGGATCCAAACTCTCTTGGAGTGAATATTTAGTCTAGCTGTGTCTATAGTCATTCAATGAAAAATTAATTTTTACCTTAAGATGCTGAATGCAATTCGCTATGTATTCGATAAGTGACTGTTGTTTCAGCTAGAGAGGTTGGGTTCCATATTTCACTCAAAATTTTTAAGCATGTGAATTTACTGAATTCTATTCTTCGTGCATTGAGTGTAAACATTTACGGATATGCTAAGAATGCGCATGTGAATTGATAAAGGCATTGACAGATATTAATTGGCTATTCGCTTCAGAATTACTTTATGCATTTGAGTATGTAATTAAAACGCTTACTTGCTGGGAAGAAATAATTAACACAGCCCGGCAACTCTTGGAGAAATTAAAATGCAAGGGATATTGAATCTTAATTAAAAACTCAGTGAAGCATAAATATTAACATTTTTTCTGTATTTAACCCACAAAAAATTAAAGCTTCAGAACGAAACTTTCTGCAATGCGGTTAACCAAAGTTTCAAAGTGGAGCTATAAAATGTAAAGTGCGAAATATTTTATCAAACTTTACGAACTGAGATTCCGCACGAAAGCGATCCTCATTACTTCTTTAAGTTCGAGCGCGCGCACGTCGTCGTCGTGTCATGGTCTACCAGGTTTTCTGAATTCTCGATAACGTTTGAAATTCTATCCTTGGATCAACGTTTACTCGGGTTACGTGGAAAATCCTCTCGTTCTATCGAAACTAATCCTTAAAATCGTCCTTTTCCTTCTTACCACTCAATTTGCTTTCAAATTTTCCTTTCTGAATTCAATTTCCATTTTATGTTAATTTGGAATATTCGTGTTCTAAGAAAAAAGCGTCTATATAAATAGAAAGGTAAAGCAACCAATTTCATGATTATATAGAAGCTACACAAATATAACAAATAAAAGCTTTAAAGATTTTATGGCATGAAAAAAATGTATATTATAGAAGGGTGTGTACCGAATGGAAAATAATTGTTTCTTAATTTATAATAATTATGTATATAACTATTTAATAATTATTAAAATAATTATATGTGCAATAGAAAAATGCTACTTAATAAAATAAAGAGTTATAATAAAAAAATTTCTTTATTTTTCAATTAATTTTAATATTTTGGTGCTTATATTCTTCCTTAAACATTCATCTGCAAATTCACAGTTTAAAATTTACGCAAAATTATACTTTAAGGAACAAACTAACTGCTTATACATAAAAATCTTTTTTTTGTATATGAAAACCTATAAGCAATTTTCCCCATTTTTAGTCGATCATTTTATTTTGAATTTAGGAAATAGCGGACTCCAAATACGAATTCAGCGACTCAAAAACCCTGTCACACAAATTTGTTCAAAAAACAAAATTAAATACACAAATATATGTTTAAAAAGATTAAACACAATCATTCACGCAATTCAATTGAATTCCCTTCCTTCCTCCACCACGAAAAAATATCCTCCTAATCGAATCCCTCACTCAAATTAAAATACATTCCCCTCCTCCACCCAGAGCAACACCACCCGCACGCGCGATAAAGCGTCCGACCAAACACCGCGCTCGCGCACAATACCTTCACACCACACCACACGCTACCTTCCTCCCTCTCTCTTTCGAATCCTTCTTTTTCTCCACTCTTCCAATCCACCTTTCTCTCTGCTTTTCCGCACCTTCCTCATCGCGCGCACACGAAAGAGAGAAACTACAACACGCCATCGGCGCTGTGCATGTCTCTTGCATGCACAGCTCAGTGAGATAAAGAGAGAAAGATAGAAAGTAGCGCTCGCGGCTTGGCTTTGGAATTCGCGCGCCGCAACTAAACTCTCCGATGCGCATCGGCAATATCGAAACTCACTTCCGATTACGCCACTCTCGCGAGCTTCTGTGCCTTTTGGCTTGTGTGAGTGAGCGAGGGAGGGGAGGGGTTGCTGTATTTGTAGCTTGTTTCAATGTTACGTGAAAGCTGCTGCTCTGCAGCGCGAGCTTCATATCGACTGGCAGGTTTTCTGAGATGGGCGAGAAGCGCTATTTACTGGAAGGGGCAGAAGTTGCTTTCCGCGGTAAATCGAAGTCTCGCACGTATCGCGGTAGTTTTGAGAGTGTTTATTGTTTTTTTAAATGTTTGTTGGATAAATAATAGAAGGACGTGTGCATAAAGAATAATAGAGGTTGAAATTTTGATGTACGCAAACAGCATTTTAAAGATCGCTACGCTGAGGTAAATTGTAGTAAAATGTATGTTACTAGAAAATTATTAAGTGTATTGTACGGAATTACAATTGCGAATAAGTGCATCGTCTCGTAATCCGTGCTAATGACAATATCGAAAACGAACGGTCGATCGAGAGGTAGATGCTCGCAAGCTATGGATCTTAACTGACTACTGACAAGGAGAGCCCACAACCTGCAGGGAACGGTTTTCGATGAGGCTTTGGGATATGGTTTTTAGTAAAAAATCATGACCAAAAATGCACGGATAACTACTCAATTTAAGAAGCTGAAAATCTTCTCATGCATTTCCGTCATCATATTTAATTGTTCATAACTTTACAGCACAACAACATTTTTGTATGAAACAAAGCTTTAAATTAAAGCTATTTTAGTTAACCTTTTTATCTTATTACATCAATTATCTAGCAAAAAAACTGGCAGAGTTACGATTTGAAGTATAGGTACCATTTTTTACTGAAATAACGCGTATTTTGAATATGAAAGGTCATATTTAGACCCCAGGGTCGTATAAGATGAACGTACGGGTGTTAGGCATCATTTTTAGGTACGAGAAACCACTTCCCAAAGCCTCATTGAAAACCGTTTCTCGCAAGTTGTGGACTCTCCTTGTGAGTAATGTACGCTACGTGTATATGTATCTGGCTTTTCAAGCGTTGCTAAAAAAACGCGGCATTTCACCTCATAACACTTTTCCAGATGACTACAACTGTTTCAACAATCTCAACGACTCTGCATCATTAAACCAATGATTAATATTTGATTATTATTTTTATTATTTTACAAGAAACGTTCAACGATTTTACGAGAATCCTTATAATCAATTCATTAATCTATATCGGGATATAGATATTTATTTTATATTGACAAAACGAATCTAGATGAATATAATTATTTGCTTCTTTTATACCCTCAAACTTGACTCATTACAATATTTTCTAATGCTAAATGGGTAAAATTATGACACTAAAAAGTAGTACTATTTATTATTTTCTTAACTAATCATAAATTAACGTGGATGCATTAAAATGTTTAGTAACAATTCAGTCTACTTTCACTCGATAAGTTTTGCCCAGTTTCATCGTATGAAATACGTATCACACAAAACACGAATATAATTTTCTTTATACAATAACTAACTCGAGCATCGTAAAGTAGTACAGCTCCCCCTCGACGACAAAGCTCTTCCTGGGTCCACCAGCAGCATCGCCAAATCGATCATCCTGCCCTCCATATAAAAAACAATCCAAATCCAGCTTAACCCATTTCTTCCCAAGCGGCCATTTTATAGTCGATTGGTTTTTTGCCTAAAACCGCCATTTTGAAATTTTCCAACGGAAATTTCAAAATTCTGACTTCAGAATCGGAAAGAGCGGACAATTTTACTTCAGAAAAGTGCTATTGGTTATTATTATTTTTTTTTTCGACAATTGTTTAGGCAAAAAACCAATCGACTATAAAATGGCCGCTTGGGAAGAAATGGGTTAAAACGAGCGCGACAAAAAAGCACCCCCAAGGAACAAAAGAAACCTCTCCACTCTCCCGCGCCACAAAAATTATCGTCACCACCCCCGACTGTCCCACGGCAGCATCCCTCCTTCCATCTCGACATCCACCTGACTCCACATTACACCCCCTATCCACCCCCATCTTTCCTTTAATAAGAAATCAAGGCTTTGCATACAGGCTCCGAGCGCGGAGCAGAGCAGAATTTCGCGATGGCAAAGGGAGACCGACAAGCGACAGGCGCCGTCATAGAGGAGACGGATCATTCATATTTGCTTCATTTGGGCACGCCAGGGACAAAAGGCCGTCTAATTAACACGCTTGAGACGAGGCGCGCAGCTGGCAGCAGCAGCGGCAGCGGCAACAGCGGATGAATGCGCAGCAGCCGAAACGGACGAGTCGGAGCGAACGTGAGGCTCGGGGATGCGCGAGAGACATCGACGGAGATGGAGATGAAGACGACGGCCGGGTTTAAGATTTCATTGAGGGAGGTTGGCAGAGAGAGATAGAGAGAGAGAGAGAGGGGAGTTTGGATGTGGTGTATGGCGTGGATGGGGAGTAAAAGCGCGGTAACGAGGTCGAGTGAAGAGGATTTTTAGCGTTGGTAGGTTTTGAGATTTATTGTTGGGGTGAGTTTCTGGGGTGATGGTTGAATTGCGATGATTAGGGGATTTTTGTCTTTTGTGTAGCGTGGTTACTAAATGAAATTATTTCTATAGGTAGTATCGTTAATTCTTAGAGAAGAATTCTTAGGGAAAGGACGTTGATAAAGATCCTTACTTTTTCTGAATGTTTTGTTTTTAAAATCTACAGACGCTACTGTATAATACATGTGTATGTACCGTAACCTATTTTACTAACTGAATGCGATTAAAAATCGACAAAATTTCATTGATAAACAAATTGGTAAAATAAATTGACATAAAATGAAAATCAAAGACATTAATAGTACATTATGTAACAAGGACAAAAAGTCGAATATTTTTCCCGTGGGTGAGTTTACTACCCTAGCGAGTGAAGCGAAGCGAGGGAAAACTCGACTTCTTTCGCGAGTTACATATAGTACTTTATGCCCATCTCAACTGTGGCCACTTTTTGACTTGGAAAGCGGGACTAATGAACTGTTAAAAGACAATATTTTTAAAAGACAATCGAAAATCAGGGTTATTGGTAGAACTTGATGAAATAAAGGAATTTAGACTAGTTTCTAGTGAAGTCACTTTTTTCCCGCAAATGCGTAATTTTGGTCTCGCTTTTCTGGGCATAAAGTGTCTATTTTCGTTCAGATGGGCATAAAAACCTTTTAACATTTATAAGTAGTTTGAAACAATAAAATGAAATTGCAAAAATTATTGAAAGTTCATTAATTTGTTATTATGGAAAAAGAGCCTTATAAGCACAATTTCTTTAAATGACTGTCATTTTTTATAATTATCAAAATTAATAGCATTTTCTTATTGTTTTTATTTTATTTATTATATTAATACATAACTTTTTATTCATATCATTCGTAGCAACTTTCAATTTGTTTTTAAATTATAAAATTTTTCCTAAATCAAGTCCTAAAATATAAAACATTAATATTATACAACCAATTTTATTATGATTTATATCATACAAAAGCTCTCTTTCAAAAAAAGCAATATCAGTTTATCTCTGTCCCCGGTGGAGCCACCCTGCTTTTACAAAATAGTACGATTGTTCAACAACTCCGCTACACACTCCCCTGGAATAAAATATTTATCGGCGAAAATGGCCGCGAGCACACGGCCGTTTCCTGCTCTAAAAGCAGAACGTACACGCGAAACTCCCCGAGTACAGTCGTTTAGAGGACAACGGAGAGCCATTCCTCGCGTTTAGAGCCAAAGGAATGCGCGCCCGGGCTGCCGAGCATCCGTTGTCTCGCTCATCCGAGCCATTATCTACTGGAAAGTGGATAATGGTTTTATCGGGGGAATCGCTGGAACGAAGCACGTGTACACTCGGAGGCCAAGAATAATATCTTGCTCTCCTTCGCGGTGAAAAGACTGCAGAATTATGTCGAGCGGTGGATTCTTTCTTTTATGATTTTATCGGGGTACTGTTGCTTATGTGCAAATTGTGGATTGATAATTTTATTTATTAATAGATGTTAATTGCGTGAGGAACATCAATCATCATATCAATTTAATCAGTTTAATGCATTTTTTTTCATAAAAAATTATTTTATAATCTGCTGGCAGGGAGAGAATTTTCTAATGAAAATTGCCGTGAGATTAATAGTAAATGTGGGACATTCCGAGTGCACGGTAAAAATATGACCTTTATACGCGTTAAAAAATGTCCTTACTCACTCGCTCACCTTTACCTCTTTTTCACTGTAAAATTTATGATGAATAACGTAAAGTTTTACCGCATCTCGCGCTAATTTTTACCTCAGAAGAACGTTTATATTAATTTTCACGATAGTATTTATAGAAAAGTGTTCTATATGTGTATTTTATATTTTATTTTCATCAAACTCTGCATTTCTATTCCTCTTACACAAGACACACAAAACAATTAAAATCACCCAATCGTCCTCCACAACGCTACGCCATCCAATATTAAATTTCTCAATTGTTCCGTCACGAACCCCAACATAATTCAACCCCAAATTAAACCTTAAATCACGCGCAAAATTCCCTCCCAAAAAAGCAAACAAAAGAAAAAACTTCTCGTCCACCCACAGCGGCAATAAATCCCCCCCCAGACCCCGCACCTACACTACTGTTCAGTACTCTCCTGCCGAAAAAAAAAGTGCCCATTCATCCACGGGGCGCGCGCCGCGTCAACCAAATTACACCTCCCGGAAGTCGTCGCACCTTTCTCTCGCGCGCGTGCACAGTCATACATACGCGCGGCACTTTAATCTTCGTCGAATCAGCAGAGAGAGAGAGAGAGAGAGAGAGAGAGAGAGAGCGGCTGCCGCCCAGACGTTTCGCGTAATAAGCGCCCGTGCAAGCTTGGTATATATGAGACTTCGTCGCGCGGCGGAGATTCTCTCGCTCGCTCTCGTTTCAGGACGTGCACTGGTGTATAGTGAGGTGAAAAAGTTAGATTTTCAGAGAAATCGTGTTTAGGTGTGGATTTTTATGATAATAATGCTAGGATGAAGAAGCAAGATATATAAGTGTTGTTAAGCTCGATCATTTTGTCAACGTTATCTTTTTTGTTTCATTAGCTATAAGCATTGTTATTCGAGATAATTATCAATTTATAACGTGAAGCATTAAAACATTGTTGAAGTATGTAGAAGTGATGAAATAAGACTAAGAATCGACGGGTGATATAGAATCTTGCATGTACTGTATCGCGATATAGATATACTCTTAACATAGCAGCTCAACTTTAGATAGCTATATCTTTATAAACGGTACCGTTAATCCTGCCAAACTTTTCATACAGCTCTTCTATGATCATTTTGCAACACGTACCAGTTTTTGAAAGAAACCCTAAGCAAACTTCCTTCACAGTTCACTAAAACGTCCATTTCACAGAATCTCCAGATAGACACCCCACGTTAAAGCTCGAAACTTCAAAACCAAATATCTCACATCCTATACCACAGCAGGTCTCCCAATTTTCACCATCTCCAATTCCCCCCCTAACCCACTCTCAACTAAAATCCCAAAAAAATCCTAACAAATTCCCTTCACCACTCCCAACTCCCGGTAATCCGACGGGGAGTCAAAGCGCCTCGTCGGCGGCACAGGTGCCAGCGGCGAATGCTCAATCTGCGAGAGCCGAGCAAAGGGGGAAGGTAAGGGGGGTACGCGTGTCCGTGGAAGCGGCAATTTCCGCGTCGACGTACGAGGAGCCGAGAGGTGCGGAGCTGGCGCTGGCGCTGTTACTACTGTGCAGTCTGAAAGGCCACGGAGATGCGGCTTTCCGGGGGGGAGGTGGAGACGCGTGCGGTGGATATCTGTGCGTGGCAGTGCGGCTGCTTCTTGAGATGTTGGGGGCAAATTATTTTGCGATGGAGATTGGGATGAGGAGGTTTGAGGGGGGGGGGTGAGAATGGAGGTTGGTGGTTTTTTTAGAGGAGTACTGGGGGATGGTTGTGCAGTGAATTTTAAAAATGTTGTACCCGGGTAGAGAATTGTTTTGTTTTGGATGGATTCGTTGCGTGCTTGTAAATGGGGATCCAAAGATTGATAAGCCGGGAAGCACGATTTTCTAGTAGGGTAAGTAGTTCCCGAATTTTTAACGGATATTAGTAAAGTAAAAGTATTGAGGACTGCCAACCGCCAGCGTATTGCTAAAAGATTATAGTCTTTATCATGTGTGATTAAGTTTTTTATGTAATCGTATAAAACCACAATCTTTTATTTTATTGAACTCAAGTCTCATTGTATAATTATAAAAATGTCTTTCCATCATCTTGAGTCTATAGATAAGAAATGCCAGATCAAATTTGAGAATTCTTCATCTTCTTATCATTTTGTATACTTAAGGAGGTTGAGAAGTTACAAAAACATACAAATAACTTAATAAAATTAACAACTATAATTGTTTAGAGTATCATAAACTTGCCTGAATTTTTTCAATATTTTATACCCCACATATTTTGAAGATATTTTATTTAGAAGTTTACCCGTTATACATGGACTCTTATAGGACTCGAGTCATAAAAAGAGATTGACATACGGTACGATGTGTGTACAAATGTAGAGGAATTATGAAAAACTACATACTTATTAAGTGAATAATTAGACAGCTGCATGCGAAATTTCAATCTGTGTTGAGAAACTCAAGCTTGTAGGCTGCGCGAGGTGGTGTGCGGGGAGCGGAACGGCGCTCGGGGAAAGGACGTCCCTGCACCAAGTGACACTCCTGAATTTCCTTAAGCAATTTGGTAACAGACTGTCAAAATCTAAAAAGTTACCGTACTTATTTTAAGAAGTTTTACTATACGTATAGTGAATTTTACTGTAATTGTTACGAAATTTCACCAGAAAATATAGTCATTTCTGCGGTTTTGGCAGTCTGTGACAAAAGATTTAAACATTATTTGTAAAATTACTGTATAAGTTTAAGAGGAGAAAGTTTCTTATGCAATATGAAAAGTTATAGTTGGAGATTAGATTCGATTACTCGAGACTCGATTACCAGACTCGAGACTCGATTAATTGTACATGTACAGATGTAACCCTATAAGATCGTATGGTCATTGGTGGCCGACAAGTTATAAGATCACGCTAAACATCTATACTCGATAAAGTACTTGTTCTACCAACTTAGTTTCGTAGTTTATGATTAGATTAAGCCACTGGTATTGGTAGTTCAGAAGATTACGAAAATCAGGTGGGACGAAATACTCATTGCGCATATAACTTATGACGAACAATAGTTCGTTTAATTTATTTTATTATTATTATTAGTTTCGAATTATAATGTAATTTTATATAAATATTAAGATTAGCAAATGGAATATGTACTTGTACTTGTACTTGTACATGTACATGTCTCACTAAACTCGTCTTTTTCTACTTGGTTGCATATGCTGTTCAATATATAGAAAAAAATGCTTTGTTAATTTAACAAAGTCACTTGGTCAAATACGCACTAACTATTTTTTTTATTACATTTACCAAGAAATTTGTTGTTTCTATAAAGTGATAAGTTAATTTTACTAACCCATTGGTTAATTTAACAAATTACTTGGTAAGTGTAATAAAAAAAATAATTAGTGCGTATATTACCAAGTGACTTCGTTAAATTAACAAAGCATTCATTTCCGTGTACTGTAACCTAATAACCTTCTACCCTGCTTTCTTAAACTTTGTCTTATAAATGTCTTATTTATCATTTCAATGCTAAAGAATGTTTGTAAGAATATGCTTGAGTAGTTAGAAAGTTTTTATAAAAGTTAAAGTAGAATCAAGTACAATATTTGCGTAATATACTTAAACTATTTGTAAGGTGTTAAATTTTAGATTTTATGAGTAATTTTATTAAAACAATCGTATAGGTTTCGAAATAAATTATATAAAAGTCAAAGTAATTCAAAGAAGAAAATATGGCTAGTTTATATTTTAACGTCATACATTTGTACGATGTTTAATTTACTGCACAGCGAGAAAGCGTTAGCGAAGTCGAAATGAAGTTTCAATACGGAAACTCCATATGATATATTCCGATGCGAGCGTTCAAAGGATACAAAGGGTTCTCACGGTAAATAAAATTTGTTGTGAAAATTCAATTCGTTTATGCTTTATTTAGTCTCTATTCATGTACTTAAATATAATAAAAGCCTCCGTGAATAGCGCGAAATACAAAAAACGCAATATGAATTTAAAATTTATGAAAGTATATACGTAGGTTATGAAATGTTTTATTGCGAAAAATATTGCATACAGTCAGCTCATGAAAAATATAAATATATTGTTTTAAATTTTAAAGGAAAATATTCATTTTAACGACCAGTTTCGTTTTATGTTATCCCGCAATATTTTACATATAAATATTAAATTACTGCGTAAATTAATTTACAATTGAAATTTTTCTGTTTGTTTCAGGTGAGTTACAAAAATCATACATTACCAAATATTCATCATCACGTAAGTTTAAGTACTATATATTCAATCACCCATTAAAATAAATTTTTATCCATGCTTCTGAATTTACTATATTTGATCTGCTTACCAATCGCTTACATCAACTTGCTATGAACGAGTCAACCCCAACCAAAACCCCGTAAAAAAAAAGACACTCGACACTTCACTCCGCACACCTCGACACCAAAGACCATCCCCCTTTAACCTGCTCTCCAATATCATCCACCGTCGCGCGTCATGCATTCGCTAAAACGAATCCTCCCCCTTCGCCCCTACCTCATCCACTTCTTTCCGTCTCTCTCTCTTTTTTTACAGCCCATAAATGACCTATAAAACACTCGGCACAAAGAGCGCGCCGCGCGAGCGTTAAAGACATTCGAGGGCGTCGCAAGTTATTCCTCGCCGCTCGCATTAAGTAATTCAACGAGGCACCTCTCCCGGCTCTATCCGTGGAAAGAACTGCCCCGAGGAAGGGGGCATTCGTTATAGTGTCTCCGCGGCGCGCTCGCGCGAAAGAAAGAAGGAAGAGATATGGACGAGGCGTGGCGACGGTGAGAGAAGAGAGAGCTTTTCTGGACTTTTTAAGCCTGTATTTTGATGTTATGCTGCTGATCGATATGAGGGGATGGTACTCCTTTTGGGAGAGAATAAGTCAAAAGAATATTGAGTGAAAAGAGGAATTATCAATTTAAGATTTTTAATTAACGGTGAAGGTAAAACAACATTAATTGATTATTTCTTTATTTCTTAGCAATATAACATTTTAAATATAAAAACATTGTTGAACATTGACTTAATTAATTCGCAATGTGCACTTCGAAAATTTTAATTTGTCACTAATTCATTACAGTGCGTTGAGATACTTCATCCCATCAGCAAATTGTGAAAAAATGACTTTAAGAACATTTCAAGAAAAGTCGTTTACCAATTGACAGATCAAAAAAGCAATCAACCGGTCCTATATCCTTATCGTAATTTATGCTGACATTTTCAGTCAGATGTACGAATTTCTGTTTAAAAAATTCCGGTATGGACACTATAAGAACGCGCACTTTGATGAACAGCAAAAACTGAGTTATAACACTTTAAGAAAAGTTGGTTCTACTAGAGTCGAGTTGCAAAGTGCAAGTATCCTACTTGTACAAAAATGGGTTCTTCTTATATTCATGAAAATTATCAAATTACCATCGTCAAGTGTTTCGTTAAATAAAAAAATATACATTATTTTTTCAACTCGAAAAACAATATTTGGACTGTAAACCGATCTTTTGACTCAAAACCAATCTTTTGACTGAAAATTAATATTTTGACTGAAAATCAATTTCCTGAATGAAAATCAATCTTTTGTAATATATCAAAGAAGCCTTCTGTGATATATTACATAGATCATGACCCAGCATATTTAGAGGTTAAATTAACTGATCAATAGACGATTCTCGTGCTTTTACCTGATTGGTACGAGCAATTAGCGATTGGTAGGAGCAATTTGATTAGGTAGGTAGCTTTCACCCAAGGTAGGTTGCTTTCATCCAAATGGACGGTCGTTTATTTATTTAGATATTTCATTTTAAAAAATCTTGAACAAATGAATATATCAAAATAATCACGTCATCTCTACCCTTTTTAAAAAGTAAAAATTATGATGTTGCATAAGAATTTAAAGTTTCCATATTTTCGATATATATAGATATACTCTAATGCTACGTGACGTCATGAAAGTATACCATCGTGACGTCACGCAAATTTCAAATGGCTGTAATTACTTCGATTTTCGTTAAATTGAAAAAATAAAAAACACGACCTAATTATTTTAGCATAATCTATTTGAATACGAAATAAAAAAGAAACATGCAACAATCGAATAACGGAAACTCCTTTTATGTAAAGTTCTATTTAACTAAAGAAACTTACGACAACCACTAAAAACAGCGTCGTACCTCCAATCTTCCAAAGCCGCATCATCGAGTATACCGCATTACCCAAGTCCGTACCTCCTCCTCGCGGTAGCCGCGCTCGCTCGCTCGCTCGCGGGCAGAAGAGATGCCGTTGCCGCCACCGCGTAAATCGTGCGTAAATCCCTTCGTAGGTTTTATGGGCTTTGTCGTGACCAGCGCGCGCGCGCGCGCCTGCCTGCCTCCCTTAACGGAAAGTGGCGAGTGAATCTTTGTTTTATGGGGCCGCAATCTCGGGGACCTTCATTATTTAACGACTTGTTCTCGCTCCTGCCGCAAGCGCGAGGCTCCGATCAATTATGTCTGGCTTTATCGCATAATTTAAGAAGTTTGGATGCTCCCTCCCGTCGACGCGAAAATCATTTCCGCGCAGATGGCTGACGCGACGATCTTTTTATGTTACTTTTGCCTTGCCTCGTGAGGATGGGGGAGATGGTTTTATGATGAGGATCGGTGTGTGGTGGGTGATGCGGTTTATGCGTGGATTGGGGGTGGCTTTAGTTTCGTGAGATAGGAATGCAAGGAGCTATGCGCTAAAGAGTATATATATATATATATATATATATATATGAGGGAATAAATAAGGAAATTAATCACGTGAGTAAAGCGTATTAGTAAAGGAAATTATGCACATTATTGGACACTTGAGGTTCTTGGGCCGATTATAAAAATTATATTTTGTAATAAAATCCGGTTCAAAACAATTACTTTGAGTAGAGTTTACAACTGCGAAACACTACCGGCGCCCATTTTAATTAAAATCTATGAAGTTATAATTAAATTTTGAAAAAGTTCAACGATTTAAAATTTTTAAACAATTTCAAAATAAAGGGCCAAGCCACCTTTTTAACATAAAAATTTCAATTTTCAAGAAGATTAATTTTTTAAATTGATTTTACTAGGCTCTATATAAGGTATGATGAAATTTTGCATATTTAATCCACGATTTTTGTCAAATCGACAAAACGTACATTCAAAAATAAATTTGTGTGAAGTCATGTACATTCTTTACACTATATATCGATTTCTTTGAAACAACGAACTTCATGTACCCAAATGATATCATCAGTTATAGAGACAAAAGTATCGCTTTTCAAATACTGGATGTTATTCAAGCATGCACGGATTTACGTTTTTAATAATTTTTTAAATTTTTATTAATTTAATGCGAGGGTTTGATGGAATTTTATTCTTTCAATAAATTTCATATTTAACGCAAGGTTTTGCAAGATTCAAATTAAATTGACATTCATTTTATTAATTTATTCATTAATTTATTCATAAATGCATAAATTTCGAGTCACCTTGGTATAAAAACTAATAAAGTATTACACATTTAATTACTCTTTAAATTAAACGAGCATTGTAATTAAAATCGCTGCATAATAATTAATCGAAAATCAATCCTACCTCCAGAAGGTCGCCGCTATCTCAAAAACAAGCATGCACATAATATAAATATTTAAACTAAATAATTAGACGTCATGAACGTAAACACCTATATACCTAAAGAAATCCAACTCTGGAATGCTAGATTGCAAATTTTCGCACTCTATGCAAGCAGGCGCTCTGTAAATCAAGATTTTCCTCGCGTATGATCGATATGTCGGGCCCACTTTTCGACGCATTTGCGAAACCGTCTCGGCTCTATAAACGAGAAACCGATGTGCATAATAAAAAATGCGTTATGCTTGCACGTGGCCGCCGAGCGCGTCGTATGATATATTCGCGACCCGTGTTTTATCGGCGGTTCGTTAACGAGTGCGTTTTACGCCTTTCCGAATGTGAATATGTGTTTGTGTGTGCGCAGAGGCTGGCTGTCCATTAAATTCATAATTTTGCAACTATTAATGATTATTTATTGCCGGGTCTGAGTTCTTTTTATACGTGCTGGAATATGTCAGCATGTACGTCGCGTGGATTTCGAACGTGTTTTAGAGAGACTGTTATCGTCGCGATGCTTTATTGCTGTGTATATTCGTTCGAATGATATATTGATTGATTGTTTATATTCGTGTTTTACGCGTGTACGTAATGTTTTTGAATTTGGTGCAGTACGTGTGAGTTTATTTTTACTTTGAAACTTTTGAAGTTGGATTTGAATACGAGATGAATAAATTGAAAGCGGAACATTTGCATTCGGATATAAAATACTGATATTTTTATACTCACACATTTAGGCTGTTACTGGATAATTTATAGTGAAGCGTGGTTGCTAGTCAGGGAAAAGTTACGTCTATTTGACATAAATCAAAGTAACTTCGTTAATTAGGTGTAAAAGCGTTTGGACGTAGCGCAATTTTGTAATACAAACATTACGCTTCTAATAGAGCTCGCAATTTAGTATAACGCACTTGACAAACAGTGGGTACTATAAAGTTTTCTGTGACGTCGAGCAGGAATGCAAACTTTACACTGCATTGTGCAAATTAGACTCCGTTATATATATATATATATATATATATATATATATATATATATATATATATATATATATATATATTCTACTCGATTAGTTTTATGCGCTCTTGTAATTCAATCGAATAATTTTAGATTAGGTGTACATAGTTGACACAATTTCAGTGAGTTTAGAATAAACAGACATTTCCTTAATTAACATTTAGTAAGTTTAACCTCGTATAAGAATTTGTTCAATAGTTCATGAGGTATAATAATGATTGATGTAAAATAATTTTTTTACCTTTTTCCAGGCTAAGCTTCAAACAACTTTAAATGGAAGTTTAATGAACGTAAAACTTTTTTTATACATTATAATTATGAATGATGTAATCAATCAAAAATATTTTCAAATAAATTCCTTTGTTTTAAGAAAAGTAGTTTTAAAAGATTAAAAACGAAGAATAGTGCTTATGATGCCTCCGGGTATAACTTAAAATCCCTGCGGAAAAAACTATCAAACCTTTTAAATGTTTTTTTATTTGTAAAGTCATTTATAGTATATTATACATCTGGGGATTAAGTGAGCTAGTAAATGCCCGGATGTGGTTCGGCGCGTGCCTCGCTTCGCTCGGGCGTCATACACGCTGGCAATCGCTGGCTCACTTTATTCACGCGTGCAATATACCATTTTTTAACATATCTACCCAAAAGTTCATACTCGTTCACCGCCGAAGAGGGAAAATAGTTCTAAATATTAACTTCCTAACCTCACTCTAGTTCCCGCCGCCACGCGCTGTTTGTGCCCAAGCCGAAGGCGAGAGTGGGGGTAGGGAATTAATGTAGCACTTTTTTCCCGCTTCGGCGAGGAAAAAGTACGCACTTTATGGCGGGGTGTGTTAAAAAATGATATTTTAATATTTCTTCTACTGGTAGAATGTAAGCTATTAATTAAACTAAAACGATTTTTTACGTTAGTTACTGTTGGTTGACAGACATCAGGATGGAGTTAACGAGCATCGTTTATTGTGCCTAAGTACCAAATACTCTGCATCGTATATTTTACGATAGAATGTAAAATTTATAAATTTAACGTTCACTTTCTATTAAAAAAATTGTTTTAGATTAATATCGTTCATTCTTATGTTTGTATACTTCATAAAGCTAGGTTGGTATGCAGAGGCAAATAATAGGGAAGAATAAAAAATTTATTTTATGCCCATGTCAATGAAAATGGCCACTTTTTGCACTGAAAAGCGAGACCAAAATTACACATTTTGTCCGCAAAAATGATTAGCGGGAAAAAAGTGACTTAACTAGAAACTAGTTCAAATTCCATTATTTCATCAAGTTCTACCAATAACCCTGATTTTCGATTGTCTTTTAACAATATTGTCTTCTAACAGTCCATTGGTCCCGCTTTCTAAGTCAAAAACTGGCCACAGTTGAGATGGGCATAAAGTACTATATGTAACTCGAGAAAAATGTCGATTTTTCCCTCGGGTGATACTGCGTGGGCAGTGAACTCACCCGCGGGAAAAATACTCGACTTTTTGCCCTTGTTACATAATGTACTATTCTGATCGGCACTTATGCAAATGGTAAATATAAGCTAAGCCGACGTGTATTGCTTTTTGAATTTTTAAATAATAACTTAATTTCTAAAGTTATAGCTTATTAAAGGTCCTTTAAGTGACGTCACACCGTTAAAACATCAAAAGGTGCCGGCCGGAGTTACGTCAACTGTTTTTAAAGTGTTACCTATATCTTCTTTAATTTTGAAGATATCGTAAAAGTTCCAAAAGTTTACAAATAAACCATACCATAATCTACAAGAGTATACTGTTATCTAAAAATCGATATTCTTTATTATTCAAACAAACGTAAAAGCTTACTTGGCCAGTTAGTTACTCGATGGAGAATCGACCGTCGTAAATTTAAAATATTATTTTTGGTATTTTAAGAATATCAGTATCAGTAACTAATCATTCCAGTAAATAAATAAATAAAATAGAACTCTTATTCCATTAAATAAAATGAGTTTTTAAATTAATTAATAGTTCTGCATTTTATATACATGGAAATAAGGCAGGAACACAGTAACCGGTAAGCATACAGTAACTGGCACACTTTCTCTAGTTGCTTAGATTGCAAAAAACAGAGATTTGTAAACAAACTTGACTATTTCAAATGAAGGAATTAAATTATAAAAATACCTGCTGCTAATATAAAATATCCACCTCCTACTAGTCATGTATTTCCAGAACTAGTAACTTTGAGAGTTGAAGAAGTCAATTTCTTTTTAAATTTATGTTTTTGTAATTTAATCTTTAGACCTGTGGGATGACTAAAGATAGTCTCTACGTGTGATCGGAACTTTTTATAGGTTATATACAAGATATAGGCACAACATGTTAGGACTGTCTAAGGGGATTAAATCTCATCAATTCCTGGCAACGGTTAAATAACTATACAGGTTAGGAAGGTTTTATCCGTACGGATTTTAGCTATATACTTACGGGCCTTGTTCTTTGGCATATAGATGTGATACAAGTATTTTTCTTTTTGTTACTTATTTAAAAAAATTGAGTTTTAGCCGTATATAAAGGAATATACATTATTTAAACAATTCACAAATTGCAAAAATAATCGTAGGAAATTGTAATTAACAAGGTTTAAATTAATTGTTTATTTCTGCATGGTAACTGATCATATATCTTAAACTACAGATGCATAATATTTATTAGAAAAATTTATTTTTGCTTCCCTGCAGAGAAAGCTTCGTTTAGACCTATAAACCTACTGTACTTAAAAGGGTTAAAAGCGTTTCGAAGGATTCACTTAACCTCTTTTTGGCATGCCATCCACACATCCATAACATAAACTGCATAAAGAAAATTCGAGGCGCTTCAACCTGTCATTTAAAGTTGGTTCAGACGTACCGTCCTGCACAGCACAATCAAATTTACCTTCTCTATAATTACAACAGAAGTCACTTAAACATACCAATCGAACGCGCGACTCCGCCTCGAACAAAAAAAAGGAACGAGCCACCTTTGCAAGCTGCACGCGCATCAATCGCCGTAAACGATCGTAAAACAAAGCCCGGCGTCCCTCCGCGCAAAACGCAACCCCTCGAATCACCTCCCTCGCCGAAAAAGCCTGCCTCCATACAAATCCGGTGCGCCCCTCGCAAACAATTAGCTGCACCTTCTATTATCCGTCAACTCGAAAAATCACCCTTCGCCCCCTCGCCGCTCTAAAAAACACAGCTGTAAGAAGCTTAATACGCTTATTGAGAGACGTATTTAAGAAGACTAACTAAATTTCGACTTAATATGTAATGGAAATAAGATTCTCTAGTTTTATTTATTAGAATGATGATTTGATTTAGTTAGGGCTGAAACTAATAATTGAGTAAGATTAACTAACCTCCTCGTTAAATCGTCTATATTTGTCATACATAGTCATAGAATGCAAGTATATTTACTTTAGGCATCAAATTGTAAACTGTCGTTTGTGAATAGCAGTATTGTAGACGAAACGAGAGAGTAATTATATTGCGAATATCGCTTCTTTTTGTACAATGAGTATGCGATACTCGATTTTCATTGTTATAAAAGAAACAAAAATTGCAATCGAATGTTAACATTTATTGTGAATATAGCAATATTTATTGTAAATACAGTAAATTTTTTTAGAAGTTCAAATAGAGCAGGTTTACCCATGATTAAAGAGCGCGTCGATTGGATGATTAAAAAGAAAGTGTTTACAAATGTACAATAATCAAAGACTTGTCAAAGTTCGAATGTTATCTATTTTTATTTGTTTTATTTTATTTTACTTCATTTTACTTTTATTTTTATAATTGAACGTGCCCTTTTACATATTTGTATTATTTTATTTTACTTTATTTTACTTTTATTTTTGCAATCGCACGTGCCCTTTTACATATTTTTTTTATTTTATTTTTTATCCCTCGGGCCATTATTTGCCAGGCATCAATCTCCATCAGTGATCAATAAAAAAATGTACCTATAAAATATTTTACAAACTTGCAGGTACTTTGCAGTATTGTATTTTATTTTGAAGAACTAATTATCTAAAAAATATTATTATCTTTTTAATAAATCACCTCTTAGTCAGACCTTGAACTACCCTTTTAACCTGAGATATTTGATTATGAATAGCTATGACTTGTATATAGCTTTCAAATTAACACGATAGATCAATTAACGTGGTTTTACACTAGTTGTTAAATTGTTCGTTGTGGTTTTTATTTTCATCCTATGCTATTTAGATAACTTAGTATTTTAAGTTAAAATTCCTCTATGCACCTTAACGGGTTACACAGAATAACAATTAAAATAACATGGGGTAATAATAGAAATAGCAATGAAGAATATAACCGCTGTCAAACCTAAATTGATCCATCGCGCTAGTCTGAAAGATACACCCTAAATCATAAATGTTCTAATCAAATATATGAGATTACAAGGGGGTTTGAGGATAGGTTAATAGTGATTTCGTTAGAAAGATGATATTTTGTATACAATTTAGTTTGTAATACACCAACTGTTCACTTTTAATATTTACAGGTGAAAATTCAGAAAGTGATATTATAACAAGCAAATGTTAACTGATTCTTTACACGTAAAAAATGTAATTAGAAAAGTGATACCCAAACCTGATTCGACATACTTGCTATTTTTGACTTTTACAAACAAATGAATATTGGAAAATTAATAGAAAAAATAGAACACATATCATTACCAATTCGTTTTTATAAGCACTCCTACTCCCAATCACCCAATCAAAGTCCCTACCTAATCACCCTAAAATCTCCCCCATCCCCATCGTACAATGCTTCCCAATGCACCGGCGCGCTTATCTCGCTGCACCGGCATATAATTACGCTCGTACGCCTGCGACTCCGCGTACGTAAAGTCGGCGTCGCGCGTCGGCCGTGCTGCGCATGCACTGAGCGGGTACGAGAGAGGGGCTGATGCGGCAACCGCCGCGGGGTGGCCGCCGCCGCTCCACGTGGTGCAGCGAGAGAGCCATAGCCAGGCAGTCAGTCAGTCGCCTCTGCTCGGGCTTGCCGGGTCGACGCACGCCCGTCGCGCGTAGGAAACAGATAGATAAAGAAAGAGAGAGAGACAGCGTTTGCGTTTGTAGAAGAGTGTCTTTTTGTTGTGGACTGGAACTGTGGTTTGTTTGTGAGAGGTGGTGATGTAAGGGATTGATTGCTTGGTTTGGCGATCGAGGTGAAGGGGATTGGAGCGATACGAGGTGAGCGAGCTTTTTGTTGTTGTTGGTGGGTTGTGTATATTGGGGGTTGTGGTGGTGTGAATTAGAAGCTTTGGAAGGAGTTTAATAATATTTAGGAACTGCGTAGTTGGTTCTAGTACTTGCGACACGAGCGATTATAATTATTGCTTTGTAGGTGTAGTTTGTAATTATAGACTTGACAGTTGGAATTATACGATTGGTTATGGTAAATACTGATTAGCACGCTTGTAGCTATAACAGTTATAATATTTATCATCTATAATGGTTATTATTCATAAGTCAGTTTTTACAAATGTTGAGTGTTGAGAGCTTTCATTATAATTGTGTAATACACGTACGTGATATTAAAAATGTAGTATTAAAAAGACCTGAATTATACGAGCAAACGTACAATACACGAATGGCTTTGCGGCACATGAACAGTTTTATCATGTAACCACGTGCGTCTTCTTTTTGCGCGACTGTATAATAAATTAATAATCCGCTTTATCCAACCCATTTGTTTAATACAATGCTTTTTTTATCCACTAATGGGACGTTTTCCAAGTGTTAACGAGAATTGAAGTTCCAATCCCATGTAATATTTTTAAAAGCTTTCAATGCTTAATTCTAAAGCTTCTAATTTATCAACAGCCAGTACTCGTGCTTAATTATTTACATTGCCTCGAATGTGTTGTCACAAAGCGAGTATGCAACATGCGTCGACGAGGCGCTTGTAGATTTTTCCACTTATTACAGCGAAATTCTTAATGAGACGGAATTTGCTCGGCCTCGTCGCACGATCTATAGATATGTCGCGCGTAAGGGAAAGCAACACTACTCGGGGGGCCGAAGTGGTGCTCGGCCCGTGCCAGGCGTGATGAACGGCAAACAAAGTTAATTAATCGAATTCCCGTGCTCGCGAGCACCAGTCAAAATCGAATCAAGTGTTTGACTGATGTTTTTCAACTACCCACCCAGGGAAATTGAATTTTTTTTATTACTCGTTACTTTCACGCCCGCACTCGTTATATACTGGCGCGCCGGCACCTCTTTGAATCAACTGCTATCATCATCGAAGTACTGTAGTTCTTTTTTTAGTGAAATGAAAAAAAAAATGTCGCGAGCGCTATGCAAGAAAATGCCTAAATCAGAGAGAAAAGTTATTCTTCGTGAACTAGTCTATGAAAAAGAAAAAACTGCTCGTTCGTTCGTTTTTTGCAATTTTCAAGTTTCAGAGATCCATCGACCATGGAATGTATAAAATAAATTCTATGAAAGGAATTATTTTAGTATTTTTTTTTTCATTCGAGCTCAAAAGCTTTTAGTGGGATTTAGCTTAAAAAGCGGGATACCGTTAGCTCCGCTTTAACAGAATAAAGCGGATATATCGTTTGGTAATTTATAGCTAATGTTGAATTAAAATTGTTGAGTATGTTTCTGTGCTTAATTATATTTTTGTTTCTCATTATTTATAACGATAACTTGTTTTCTAATTAAAATTCTTTATGACTGCGTATATAAGTTAATTAGAATTTGAAAAGCCTTATACTATTATCTGTATACTATATCACTTCTAAAATTTAATTAAAAAACACGTAACAAATCATCAATTTACGTATCAAATTAAAAGATAGCCTCACCCCAGCACAATTCCAAATGGCTCATCCGAAAATGTAGCTTTCGCAAATGAGCCGCAAAAATTATCGTAATCAGAGCCGTGCGCAGTAGCGATGGGGCTGCCAACTCAGTCGGAAAACGTATAATTGGCAAATGAAAATAGCTGGCTCCAAATATCCTGGCATTCGACGATGTACATATTACAGATGCGATAATGAATTTATACGGCCTGCTTCGGGCTATACGGCATCCTCCTGCTTCTGCGTGTTTTCTCCGCTCACCCCAACGTGTATGCGTATGAAACATTCCACGTCAAGTTGAATGGTCGAAATTTCTAAATCATTGAAATTGTTAGTAATGTCAGTCATGACAGTGAGTAATTTCAGACAGTAGACAAGCTGAGATTTCTCGCTTGATAATGATCTCACGAAATGATAATCGAAATTTGCATTGTTATTCTCATAAAAAGCTGTATCTATAATAGAAAATAATTCATAACTTACTGAATATTCTATAATACTTACAAAAATTAATTTGATAATATAGTCATCAGTTTTGGTTTACTTCCGGTTACTTTTGATTCACTTCCGGTCGTATTCCATTCAGTCGCGGTTCATTTACGGATTAAATGGCAACAACATTTTCATGAAGTAATAGTAAAACTGTTATTTACTTCCGATTACTTTTAATTCACTTCCGGTCGACTGCTATTCATTGGTGATGGTCAATTTATGGGTTAGATGGTAACATAATTTGCAAAATATAATGATATAATGAAAGATTAAATTAAAAATAGACAGTAAAAGTAGCGGAGTACAACAACAAAAGTTAACATTAATTTAATAGAAAATCATCTTCGGTATATTTCGAATCACTTCCGGTATACTTAGAATTACTACCGGTTCACTACAAAGTCCTCTCGATTAACTGGTATATACCAATTTAAGGTTAGGATTGAAGGTAAAAGAGTGTGTCCAAAGTAATAAAAAAGTAGAATGTAAAGCAATACAGACGGTAAACCCGATCGACGTCAAACGATCAATCAAAACTTTGGACATCCAAAATAAACTTTTTCTGTAATAGATTCTACTGAATACAGTAAACAGCTTATTTCTCACTTTTATAAAACCCTACATAATATTCTTGAAATCTTCACAAGCAAACGTTCCTTATTTCACATCAATTACCATCAAATACATCAACGTAACACGTACACCGAATATTCCAAATATTTTCAATCCCCAAAGCACAAGAGGAACCCGATGATTTTAACCATCCCTGCTTGAACCTTGTATAACGTAATGCTCCACGCGTTGCAACCCCCAGCCCCGGAAAGTGTCAACGAGCATTCTCCAGCTCGCGCAGGTATACGTATATAACCCAGTCCCTCCGCCCATCCACCTATATACTCGCTAGTGGTGCCATCAATCAATTAAACGCGCGCGCGCTTTCATCCGCTCGCGCGCTGTTCTACTTTCAAAAAGCAGCGGCGGCAGTCTTTCATTACGCCCCCGTCATACATCGCCGATCACGAAGATACGAATTTTGCGGAGCACGAGTGTGAGGATGGAGCCGTGAGTGGATTAAAAATGTACGTGTATATGTTGTTGGCGATGAATGCGAAATTGAGGATAACTACGGTTGTAAAGAGAACAATTTGGAGATGTTGATGTAATTTAAGGTGGTTCATGCGTCAATACGTACTTGAATTAAAAAAAGATACATAGTAATATGTTCGTATATCACAATATGAGGAACAGGATGATGTAAAAGATGGTCACTTCAAGTGACGAAAAAGAAATTTTTAAACCAAATTTCCGCATTGCAAAAGTATAAATATCGTCGACTAGAGAAAGATTCGACAAAACACTGGATACTTTTTATTTTCTATCTGATTTTGATTCTGATGGTGTCATTTTGTTCCTTGAAAGATTTCAGGGGGACTGAGCGGTATAAAAATTCAAAAAAAAACGATGAACCTGCAAAGTTACAGCCAATTTATACTTGTATACCTACGAATTTACAAAAAACACGAGTATTGACTTATAAACAATTGGCTGTAACTTTTCAGATTCATCGATTGGTTGCAATTTGTATATCGCTAAGACTCCCTGAAATCTTTCAAGGAACCAAAAGAGACCTTCAGAATTAAAATCGGATAGAAAATTAAAAAGTCGACGATGTTTATAGTTTTGCAATATAGAAATTTGTTTTGAAAATTCTTTTTCGTCGCTTGAAGTGACCATCTTTTATATTATAACGTTCCTCATAGTGTAATATGAAAACATTTTATCATATTAATTTTCATATTTTAGGTTCATATGAATCATGAACCACCTTAAGGGATTGAATTTATAAAGATGTATGTATATATGTGTGCCTGTTTAACTCTCTATTATTTATAGAAGTAAAAATCACACTAACAGGCAGTTTGTCGAAAAATTGGAGTTTTTCCCGCGACCACAGATATATACGAATATACACGCGCGGGCGGATCAATTTTCAGCAGCTGCTGCGTTTACGGGGCGATAAGAGTCGGCCCCGTTTTAAGCTCTGTTTTATAGTGCATTGAGGGGGTGCAAGAGATAGCGATTATGCGCAAGCTATAATTTGCCGGGGGATTTCGAGATACGGGGGAGGCAGCAGTTTTTTTGGAGGGGAGGGGTGGGAGAAAGAGATGCGCTAATTGAGAGATTATTGAATCGTGCTAATTCGCTACTTCATTATGCGTGCGCAATACGACTGAATATTGAAATCAATGTGGCGCGAACGATTTTGGTGATATTTCGCGGGGGCTAAGCTGCAGCGAGTCAATTCGATTCGCAGCGCGGGCTTTGTTTTTAATGGGAATGCTAATATTAATAGCGTTGGAATATTAATTATATTCAAGCGTTTTGCATTTAGTTTGTGATTTATTGATTTTGAATCTGATTATTGAATAAAAGCAGTTATTACGTATAATTTGTCTAAGTCGATTGGTAAAATGATTTCAATTTAATATTTCACGATTTCATTGAATTTATTATTAATTTAATACAATTAATTATTATATTATCTTCACATACGTGCACTTGCTTCTTTGATAACGTAGAAAAAAGCTACGTTTATATTCCTTTTATACTCACTATGTACAAACATTTAAAAAACTAAGTTACCAACTCAGATCTGTATCACGGCTCTTGTCCCGTATTCGGCGGTTTTAAACAGCAATTAAAACTTTTAATTTCGTTCCCTGAAAATTTTCAACTGTATCGCAACTCCGCCGCCCGCGTCCAAATAGAACACAACGAAGCCGGCCGTCAAAAAGCACGAGTCAAGAGGCGAAAAAACGCCGCCGATATAGAATTAAAAGTGGCTCATCGCGAATCCTCGCGCACCCTTCCCCCCCAAAAAAAAAAAAGAGAACGGAAAACTTGACGTATCAATAGACGGGAATTTCGCGTTTTTTTGTACAGGAAAAAAATGTCGATCACACGAAACGCAGCGAGGATGCACGATACGAGATCTGTTTTTTTTTTGTATTTTTTCGTGCCCTCGATACGCCGCTGTGATTCCGTGCTTTGCGGCAAAGATTGTGGAGGGGGCTGTTGCGGTGTTGTAACTTTTATTCGGTATTAAAGATTCGCGGTGATCAAGATTTTATATTGATTATTATGATTATACGTTTTTTATTATTAATAACGACAAATCTTAATATAATTTAAAAGTTAAATTAATAATTTATATTTAGTTTGTTCGTTTACCTTTCTTTCTTTTCTTATCTTTGTTATACTACTAATAGAACGTCTAGATCAATGTTCTTTGTTCTAAGGTCACTTCAAAGTTCAAAAATCCAGGTATAACATCAATATTGTTCGATCTACATTTAATTGTAGCTCTTCCATTTGGAAACCGTTTTTTAAATTGTATTCTGATCAAATAGAACTTGAAGAAATCAATACTTTGAATTTGCACTATAATAAAGGTTGTTAAACTATCTTTTCGCTTGGATATGTGTGTCACTTTGTGTGAGAGTGACGAAATCAGATAGCAAGTGATTAATGCATCAGAATTATATACAGTTCACTAAAAATACACTTACATTTATTTAGTTCCTTTTAAATTATCTCCTATTTAGTTCCATAAATAATCTAATCCTTTTAAATTTCCCAAGTTACTCCAAAATATCTCCAATCTCTTTCGCAACATTTTAAAGTGCGCTACTTTTTACTTCATTTTTAATGCTTTGAAAATGAAACTCACAGCGTTACGTTCGAGGCAAATAACCAGCCCACTCTTTAAACATTACCGAACACAAGGATTTCCTAATATCTCTTAAATCCCACACAAATCACTAATAAAAGCAAATTTCCCATTTCACAATAACCTCCACAAATCACTATTTAAAAAAATCCACGCTAAAAATAGCTCTCCATCGTCATTCATCGGCACTATTCAAACTTTTTCTCTCTCTGTCTCTCTCTCTCTCTCTCTCATAATACGCGAATCCCAGCTAAAACTCATCCCTACATCCTCGCGAAAACGAGCGCCGCGGCGCGCTTTCGCCACGCGAAATGGAGCGCGCCCGCTGCAAGCTCTCGATTCTCTTCTCTCTCTCTCTTCCTTCCTGCCTGAGTTCGTGCTTTTGATGGGCCCCTCTCCTCTGCATTTGACGTTTCGATAAAGAGCGAGAGCCAGAGCGAGAGAGCCCCGGTGTACTTTTCTCTCCTGGCGCGCTCAATGCCACTACCACCGCCCCTCCCCCCTCCCGGCAGCGCCGAGACAAAAAAACAACGGAGAAAGAAAGTCAGAGAGTATAGAGAGCACAGGGTAGGTGTATCGATTATGAAAACAAAGCTTGCACTTCGACGAAAACGAAGCCATTCAGCTAGGCGCGCGGGCGCGGAGAGGGACATTTTTCTCTCGTTTCTTTTTTCTTTTTTTTTTTTCGTTCGTCGGCGCTTTTTGCTGCAGTGTACTTTCGCTCTCGTTTTGGCATTTATACCCGCGCGAGCGGGAGCCTCGATATTACGGGGAATACTGCCCTGGATGGATGATCGTTGGCTGCTGCAGTTCTTGGGATTTTGCGCGCAGGGGGGTTTTTCCTTTTTATCGAAGTACTCGAGATTTACATTGGCCGGGGTTATTGATTGGAGGCTTGGGAGTTGATGGAAATTATGGATGGAGTCCAGTTGGAGAAGTGCTCTAATGGCTCGTGCTTCGTTTAAGTCGAACGCTCTGGAGGGTATGTTTTGATTTTTCGAATTATACGATTAGCGAGTGAAAATATCTTGAGAATCTATCGATTATATTTTCATCCGTTAAGCGATGTCGGAGCTTTTGAAGGCATAATTGAAGAGCTTCTCTGAGTATGGACATTTTTCCAATCTAATTATAGAGATTTCAGAATCTGTGAATCCAATTACATATCGTATGCCCCACAAGCAAGCCTATATTATAATAACTGGAATTGATTTGATATTGCACAAGAAACAGTTTAAAAGAAAGTAAATAGAATTTTAGCACAGGAATTACAAGTTTATTTATTATTATGTTTTATAATCTTATTTTGAAAATGTGATATATCTGTTAATCGGTTACGTAATTTATATTAATTTGTATCAATTTTAATTAAAATATTTTATTTAATTGACATAATAAAAAGAAAATATCTATAAGCATACGAATCATATAATAATAATATGAAATATTGATGTTTTAATCGTAAATAAGTATTTTTTAAAACACTTTTATTTAGAATTTTAAAATTCAGACACTGATAAGCTATGCAATTAAAACTTTGATACTACTGCTATTGATTACATTATAACTCACGCTACATCATATCGTAAAAAGGTACGTGTCGATATAGTAATTATTCAGTGTCAGATGCAATATGATATCGAAAAAATTGCAATCTGAAATCTTAATATGTACATTATAAATACATTTTTAAATAGTTCTATTTCTTATAGTAAGTCGTAATGCATTATTTGCAGACTCATTGCCAATATCTTTACGACATTAAATCATCATGAATTCGCTTGGCGATATGAATCTTACAATATTGTTCTCTCAGCGTGGTATCTTGAAATAACGATATCCCAATATACAAAGACACTACTGGTCTCCATTTAAATATTTTTCAAAATGAATTATTTACCACATGCCATTCCAGCTCACGCATTACCGCATTGCCGTAATGAGATTGCGTCGCTAATGTAAGACCGACCCGCGAGCGCGATAATGCGTTTCACTTTGCGAAGTTTGATGAAGACAAAGCTCGCACTTTGTTGAAACGTAGCTTATGCGGCGGTGGCGATAGCGCGCACGAGAGACATTTTTTCCGCGCGCGGGAGAGCCCCGGCTCGCGCCGCGGGACTGTTTTTTACCTCGGCTCGCGCTCGCGCTCTCGCTTTCGTTTTGGCGCCTGCGCTCGCGTTGGGCTCGGAGCGCCGGCGCTCGCTCCATTAATTATCGCTGCATTCTTGAAATATATAAGGTAGTGAGCGTTTTATTCAACGCTGGATAATATTAAGATAAATTGTGCTTTGACGTGAATGAATTGAGTGGGGGAGGGTGGGGGAGGGTGGGGGAGGGGGTGCTTAGAAAAGACTTTGAATGCGCGTGTTTGGATGGCAAGAGTTGAGATGGGAGATGATGATCTACTTGATTTAGCAGTTTAAAAAGAATCAAAATTGCGGTTGTAATGGATTATATGAGAGAATTCAGAGAAAAAAGAAAATTGAGCGACAAACCTTTGAAGTAAAGTGAAGAGGTGGGAGAAATGTGACGAGAGAGGAATAATTGCCGAAACTAAGTCTCGATCGCGACACACCACAGTGTGAAGAGTAAGTACGTTTTTCTCGCTCGCGGCGCGAGCCGTTGGCTCGTTCGCAATCCTCTACACTTCAATTACTTCATCAGCGCAGAAGCTGAATAATTTCTTTGCCTCATAAAACCGCATGAATCCGAGGGACGGATTCATGTTAACGCAGATCTGCTGTCTACATCACCCTAAATTTTGGGTATTAATATCAAGTTAATCTACTAATATTCATCGTCGAAGAAAGGAAGAAAGAAGATTTGTATGCGTAGTATGTGTGAGTTAACGTTCCTCTGTTTATTTGTAAAGTACATGTACTAATATATGGTCTATTTTTTAATCGTAATCCACGACCCATTTGTTGATATTTATTAATACACTTATTTATTTCCTTTAATATAAATAAGTATCATTTATTTATTTCCCAGTCATCTTACCAATTTTTACCCTAACACGGTGGAGAATAAACGAGCTTAAGTGGCTGTTTTGCTAAATTTTAGCCAGTTGTAGTTAGGTAATAAATATAGTAAGTATAAGCCTAGTAAGAACTAACAAGTGATTGGTCAAGTGTGAACGTCAACTTTATGTAAGATCAAAATCTAAATTCTGAAGTTACGGCAGTGTTTATATATTCTACAGTTCGAAATTATGTTTCATTGAATAGGGTATAATACTTTTCATAATTTTCCATGTTTATTACTATTATGTATATGTTGCAAAAATGTATTTAGGTCTCTATTTGAATTGGTACATACTTCCTCATCCCTGAGACACGTTTGAATATTTTAATAAAGATGAGGGAAGATGGGGGTCAGATTGAGAGTGGTCGAAGTCGCAGGTTTTTAGTCCCGAGAAATTTGAGATCAAAGTTTAGATTCTCTCCCTTGGAAATTGTTATTCTTTGGGTATTTTCGTATGCTCTTTCGAATACCGGACTCAATTTTCAAATTCTTATTTGCTCGAAAAACAAAATGGAAAGTCTTCAATTACCTATGAAATATGGTCTATGATCTACCGCGAAATTTTAAGCGATCAGTTCACGAAAAATTTTGTGGCTATGAACTAGCTAATGTGTTTATCACGGATGATTCTTTGTAGATTCTTAGAGATAGTTCCCGTTAAACTACCTCATTATCTCCTACAAATAGGCATTCTCTAACTTACACTCCTCAAGACTCTTACAATTCAATCTCCAATAGACTTACAAGGAGAGTATTCCACCTGTAGGAAACTATTTTCGATGAGGCTTTGGGAGGTGATTTGTAGTAACCAAAAATGAAGCCCTGCAGCCGTAGTTTCATTTAATGAAAAATGATACCTCTACTTCATATTAGTACTATGTAAGTTTTGATTCTGGAGAAAATGCTAAGAAAGTAAATAAAAGTAGATGAAAACAGATTTATTTTAAACTTTGTTTCGTAAAAAAATTTGAATCCAGTCCAGAGTTATTAACAATTGAAAATGGTGTCTGAAAATACATGAAAAGTCAACGAATTTATAAAAGATAAATATCCTCGAATATTCATGCAAGTCACCTTGTTTCACTGTTAATAACTTCGGACCAGCTTGATATTTTCATACAAAACAAAGCTTAAATTAAAGCTTCTTCGCTTACTTTTATTTATATACTTATATAGTATCGACATGAAGTAGAGGTACAATTTTTCATTAAAATAACGCATAATTGGAGTAAAATAGCTCGTATCTCGAGATCAAGGAGCTATTGGAACAAACTACGGATATTGGGCTATATTTTTGGGTACTAGAAAGCACCCCCCAAAGCCTCTTCGAAAATCGTTTCCCACAGATGGGACACTCTCCTTATTAGACCCTCACGAACCCCTAACAAGCCTACAAATTGCTCCCACCCAACTTTTTCCTCGTCGTTTCCATTCCCCCTACCCCTATCCACACGATCCCTCTCAATATAAAACAGAAGCCCCAATACCCCCATAGAACAAAAGAAAGAATCTCGCCGCGGCGCACACGACAGACCAAGCTCCAACTTTGATAATTTCATTCCCCATTAGCAATCCTAAAGGCACAAATCTCTCCAAACAATAACTCAAGAAGAAGAATAAAGTAGTACTAGTCCACCGCCTTCGTAGTCGTCTACCTCCACTCCTCGAACCTCGCGAAGTCTATTTTCTTTTAATAGCCTCAGCTGTGGCGACGGTGACTGCAAAGCCCCCCGCCCCATAATGAATCCCGCGGAGGACTCGTCGGTGCAGCGGTGGCCGCCTCGCGCGCGAGCGTGCGAACAAATCATTACACTCGAAATCGGCTCTTCCTCCTTTCCATGCCTCGTCTCCTCTTGCATATTCGATCGATGCGGGCGCGCTCGCCGCGCGAGAGTGAATCGCGAAGCGCGAATCGCGAGCTCTGTGACAGCCCGAGCGAATCGAATCGAAAGCGGAGAGAGAGAAGAGGAGAGGAGAGACGAAGACGTATAGGATTCTCCGTCCTTTGAGAAACGAAATTCAACTATTCTCTTGAAGCCGAAGTCGTCCTCGGCGAGGAAGCTCGAGGTTCATATGACAGTTGGCGCGCGAGCGAGCGAGCGGTGAATTGCGAGGGGGGGAGAGATCGAGGATTCTTGGGGAACTTCGGATGGATGACGCTTGGAAGCGCTTTAATGAAATAAGATCTTTTGATGAGGTGGATTGTGGATTTTTGTTTTTTACGAGTTTTTTCGCCTGCCTTTTTGCGAGAAGGTAAGAGGTGGAGAATAAAGGTGCCTTTTAAGGTTCACTTTTTAGTATTTAAATCAGTTTTGCCATTTCAGTAAAATGTTGAAAGAGCTTTTATAAGAATATATAGCACGCTCTATTATTTTAATTAGCTTAAATTCGGGTTCACTGTTTATATTATTATTGTTATTGATGTTGTTTCTTCAAAGTCAAATTAAAATAAAAAATATGTTCATATAGCTTGAGTTGCCTGTGTCCATTATACCTGATTTCCACATTAAGCTTTTTTATCCTTCATCATCACCCGAAAGTGGTATTCAAATAAACCAGCAATTATTTATAATAATCCATCAATCGGTTTTATCGTCTCTTTTTTAAATATTTGTTCTTGAACGGAATTGAATCAAAGTAATCGGAAGTATAAAAAAAAGTCATGACTATTTTCCAATCTATTTTATATTATAGGATATTTCCCATTATACACAACTTTTACCGAGCGAGGAATCTCAACTGATAGGAATACAATCATTCAAAATGTAAGTTCTAAAAATAATAAAGTATCCGTTTAAAAGCTAACGGTCTATAACCCGCGCGCTTAATTCTTCTAGTCTATTCTTGCAAAAATTCTCCCGTTACACGAAATCGACGCAATACTTTCCATTGAATCATCATAAATCTCGAAACGAAGCAGGCACACGTTAAAATCACGACTCCCAACTCGGCATACATCCCTCGTTCCTCGCAAAAACAATTTCCGATAGCGAGCGGGGAGCTGCGGCATCCAATAACACTGCGCGCCCGCGCGCTCGTCCGACCAAAACGCATCGAGGCAGCGACTGCCGCGGCCAGAAGAAATAGATTAACCTGTGGAAGCCCTTTGACTTACTGCTCTTCCGCCCCGGCGCACCGCTCGCATTCTGTTTGCCAATAAAAATCGACCTTAAAACCCGCGAGCGCGCGCGCGGATTTTAATTTCCCATGCGCTTCACGCTCGCCTGGCTACTGCAGCTGGACCTGCAATTTCGACCGATATTGCTCGGGCTTCTGCCGCGCGCGGATAAAGGGAAAACACGCGTAATTCGTTGCGGTTTTTCTTGCTGCGAGGTGTGTAGGTTCTTATATGACTGGCTGTACGCGGAAATGCAAATTTGGGTTTCTGTTGGATGCGTTTTTTGGATTCTTGATTTCAGTGGTTGCGACGGGATTTTTTATAGTGTAGGTTTATTCGATTGCATAGACTTGCTTTACTTTGTGCGAGTAATTTATAGCTAGAATGAGTAAAGGAAAGTATTTTACTAATAGTAGACAAAAAAAATGGAGATTATGGGTAAAGTGGACTTCTACAAAACTCGCGAGCACCGAAAAAAATAATAAATAAATTGGTTTCAAAATGGAAACATTTTCGATTCCATTTTGGACGTTCAAAAATTCAATACAATATAAATCGAGCATTATGTGGCGTTTGTACCTTGGTCTTTAATTGGTTTTCAGGTAGTTGATGTTGGTCAGAAAATGCTGCGTATTTTGCCTAGATTATAATAAATGTTACATTAATATTTTACAAAAAGTTTGTGGTAGAAAGATGGGTCAGTTTTTTAATAGTATCGTTGTAAAATGCTCAGTTTCTAGTTTATAAATAAATTTAATTTCCACTAAGAACAAGATATTTGAAAAGGTGATTTTCTTTATTAAAGTATATCTTTGTTCTCTTCAGCAAAATATGTGGTAATGCGGATATTTCTCTATTATAGATTGTTGTCTCTATTATTCTATAAATAATTGATATTTCTAATATTAAAATTGCCACCGAGTTTACATAAAATTTAAGCATTTTTAGAGAACCACCCTTATAATAGCAATTTTTATATAAGTTTCCCTTGAGCCGTCTCGACGGAATCGAAACGAATCTAATTGAATTCTTAATTGTGCTAATTGTAAAAATATCGTTGAAGAGCCGAGATTGAAAGGAGTATTGGATTATTGGCGGAGGCCAGCGGCTACTGCTTGAAATAATTAAGAAAAAAATGGTAATTGCACGGATTGCACTTTTTGCACTCCAGGGACCACTCAGGGACCTTTCAATAAGTAAGATGATTGAGGTATAAATTGCGATATCGATCGGAATTGTATTTTAAACTGCGACTTCAGCTTCTAATAATAAGGACAAAGAAAATTTCCGTCTCTCAATCCTCGTTAAAACTGCTATAAGTATTATACACTGAAGTATCGAATAACGCGAGCAATATTCTGCGACCGTTTTTTTCAAGCTCCACGAGTGGCTGGTCAAACAAAAGTCGCGCAAAATCATGAATATTTTCGACTTTACGACAAAAGCTATTTGTAACGATCGCAACTAGTCCAGCCTAATGACATCCTGCGATTACACACGTACACACACTCATGGCATATTTCCCGTGTGGATCGTTGCTCACACACGGAAAACTTAAATCTGCATTGCAGATCCTCGAAATTTCCATCTTCCGAAAATTTCGACTTCCGCCCTGTCCCTTATTACCCGCGACTGGCCATAAATTTCTTCGAAAATTGCCCGTCCGTATTATGCGCGTGGCGGCAGATTTGATTGCACCGCGAGGAGGGGCGCATCGGCTTACTTTGTGCGTTCCCGAAATTCGATACCGTTTGTTTTTTCGGCCGCGCGCGCGCTCACTCGAGACGAAACGACCTTTTTTTTTGCTCGCAGTGCCCTTAATAAAGTGGACGAAGTGGAGACAAAGTCAATATATCGGCGGGCGGTAAAATTAAGAAGAGCCTGCGGGGGCGAGGAAAAAATGCCGGAGACCGAGGGTGGGAGGCTATAAAAACAATTGATTGATTGGGTTCTCTGCGTGCATTAATGTATTGCGGGTCGGTGTAATTAGATTTGTGTAGGAACGATGCTAGTATTTTCAGAATAAATATGTTGTTTGTATTATTTTTCACTTTTTCGTAATCAAAATGTGATGACCTGAAGAAGTATCGAAAAACTTGATATTTTTAGCATGTTAATAAAGGTGCGATAACTATAGCGATTTGAATTTAAAATTCTGAATATTTAAGTATTTATATTTGAAGAAAATTTTTGTAAATTATGTATTTTTTTCTTTTTTAAATTATTATTAGTGTTAATCATACTCTTTAGGTACATATAATAATTTTAAAATATCAGGAAGTCTTTGAATTAACAAAATCCAGACTCGAACACGAAAAAAAAGAAGAAACGCACTTGGTCCGTAAAACCTATCTGGTATAAACGAAATTTACAAAAGAATTCAGAACCTCTCTTTTGTAAAATAATTTACTCCGACAAATTACGTTTCGAGGCACGCACGCTTTTTCATCGAAAAAGCAGAATACCCTGTGAAATTTACGGAAATCGTCGGACGCGAGTATGTTCTACGAAGAAAAATGTAACGTCAATCTAAAAATACGAGTGAAATTTCGTGGATTTGTTTAACCCGACGAATTTCCACGCGTACAAAATCGCATCACGAAACTTCCAGTACGCGATAGTCAATAAAATTGCGCGTCGTATCGGGCATTCGATTATAATTGTAAGCTAACTGTTCGATCTATTAATACCGCTGTAGCTCGCTTCGCAAAACTTCGGGAAAAATTCCATCGATTGGTATCGGCACTTCGCTCTGCATAGCAACGTAAAAAACTTCTACCTACAACGCTATCTTTTCCCCACAAGTATCAAATCGCTTTAATGGGGCAAGCGTAAGTTAATTTTTGAAAATGAACGTAAATGTTTAAGGCTATATTAGAAATTTTTCTTTGAAAGTAGCACTAACAAATTTATTATCCATAATACCTCTTGGGTATTTTAAGATTTAGTACAGTCAGTTTTTTTATTTATTTAGCTCATTAATCTCTGATACTCCTTAAATTAAAAGTTTAACGTCGACGCTCACTTGCTACGCATTTACGGAGTTAATTCTTAAGGAACCGATCTGAAATTTTCAGAGAATCATTCTTTTATGTACTATATGGACTGATCGAACCAAATTTCGAAATATTAAGTTTGAATCATAACGTTAGTCGATTAATATTATATGTAAAATCGAATTTTGCATTTTTGCAGTGGTTATTAAAAAATTAATTTAAAAAAGATATTTCTGATAAAAATTGCCTAACAAATCATAGAAAAGGTGTGATATTCTAATCGGAAGAAACTACATTCATACCCACTGTACAAATTAACGTTATTATTATAATTTTACCACGAATCAGGCAATGTTTACCGTTCAGTAGAATACATTTTAGTCAGAATGCTTCACCTTTAATATGATTTTCACGGTAATTCTATGCTATGTATATCCACAGGAAAATCTATGTAATTATTTTAACACATTTGGAACCTCACCTTTCCCCATCCTATGAATATACTGTTCTATTAGTTACTAAAGAATATTTTTCTAGAAGGTTTATATCTCTTAAGAGATTATTACGATGCGACATCTATCCTCCTGATTTAAAACTAAAGATATAGAGTCCCTAAATCAGGTGTGTATGTGTGTGCGTGTGTGTGTGTGTGTGTGTGTGTGTGTGTGTGTGTGTGTGTGTGTGTGTGTGTGTGTGTGTGTGTGTGTGTGTGTGTGGAGTCACAGCGTCATTTTTACCAGAAAATTCTCTCTGTAAAAAATCATTCGAGTACCTACCTTCAAAAGAAAAAAATTTCATCACAGCCTTAAACATTCATACTCGCCCTCAAGGTTCACCCCATGCTCATCCCCTCCTCGCCAAGTAGCAATAAAAAGCCAGCCACTAACATCCTCGCAACCGAATCAAGACCCCCCGGAAGCAAAGTCGTCGCCGCCGGACCCCAAGACACTCTTATACACGCGTCTATTTACTCCTCCGGCGTCACTCTATCCTCCTGCACTTCCTCCTCTCCCCCCCCCCCCCAGGAAATCTAATCTGGCCCAAGCGGAAACCACCGGGGCACAGCCTCCGTCCTCACCTCCTCCCTTGTCTGCAGCAGTCGTGTCATCCTCACCGCCATCTTGCAGCTCCCCCAGACCCCCGCGCGCGTATTTGCACTCGATCGCTCGATCACCGGCGCCTGTCCCCCCCCTCCTCCTTGACCTTCGTCCCCTCTTCGTGCCTTTGTCCTGTGGCTCGTCTCGACTCGCCCTTTTTCTTTTTTCATCTTTTCTCCGCTGGCGTCGTAAAAAGTCGCGCGCTTGATTAACGCCACGAGCCCTCCATAGAAAGGAGACAGAGCGTGAGTGTGTCTGAGAGAGAGAGAGAGGGAAGGCGGAAGAGAAGAGAGATGAAGGGGAGACGTGTATATATCGAGCCGAGCGCCCTCGAACGCCTCGATGGGTTATTTCGTCGATTGAAGCGCGCGGAGGATAGATAGATGTGTAGAGGGATGTGGAAGGATGAGGGCGCAGAACGGGGGCTCCTCGATTGTTTCGCACCTCTGACCCGCATAGCTCTCGGTTTCTCTAGCTCTATCTCTCTCTCTCTCTCGCTTGTTCGATCTCTTGATGGTTCGGATCTCGGGATTCTTTAATTAGCGGCTGGCTCTAATAAAAGCGATAGCGCACGGCCTCGGCTTCCGTGGATGGAATCTGGGACAGGGAGGAATTGGCCTGAAGGGCGACTGCGATTTTTTTTTCTCTACTATGTCGTTGTTTTTTTTTGTGGGGACGGGGGGGGGGGGGCTGCAGCGGAGATCGTACGAGAGAGGTTGGCAGGTGTTCAGTAGTGGAAAAGTAGGTGCGTGTGCAACGGTTCGAACTGGATAATGGGGTTATTTGAATAACAAAAAGAAAATTCTTTGGGAAATTTTATGCTAGACATTAAGCTAGTATAATAATATAATACTGTTTTGAAAATTCCGGTGTTTGATATTTAATTTATTTTCTTTTAAATTAAAAATAAATTATACCAAGCTTAATGCATAATACGGAATGTAGAGTCGTGCAGATTAATGAAACGTACCTACATAAGTTTTCGAAGTTATTGAGATAATCCTGATAGGATTCGTATCCACTTCTACAGTAAAAAGTGGCCAATTCGATGAGTGAATCCCACCTGTGGGAAACGATTTTCGATGAGGCTTTGGGGGGTGCTTTCTTTCCTAAAAATAAAGCACAGTACCCGTAGTTTGTTCCAATGTGTCCTTGTTCTCGAGATACGAGCTGTTTTACTCCGAATATGCGTTATTTTAATGAAAAATTGTACCTCTACTTCATATCATTACTATGTAACGCGGTATTCATATACTACATATACATGCCGCGATATACATACGCGCGCACACTAATGAGACACACACACATACATTACATCACACCACACTGTTACCTTACAATAATGCGAGAGACAGATAGAGAGAGAGAGATGAATAGACGCGTCAGCTGATGGAGCTGACCGCGACAAGCAGCCGTACCTACACTGAGAGAATACATCGGTCAGACTTGCTGAACTGTTCGGTAGTTTTGATCGAAGTGAGTTCGGTAGTATGTATACGGGAAGAATAGCGGAACAAGTTTGACAGCTGAGTCTCCGTAACCTCACTTTTTAACAAATAATCAATATTTTAATGAATTTCTTATTTTTTCCTTCTGTAACCTTTTTATATATGATTGGTTAGTCTAAGTTACATTTTCGATGTTCTACTTTAACCGTACTTCTGTTTTACCTTATCACAAACGTGATAACGAGGCTACAATAAAGCGCAACACTACACATCACTTTTAATACACATCCGGCAAAACAGCCGAACTGTTCCGCAGTTTTTACCGAACTCCTCGGTAAGAATGACAGAGTATGGCCTCCGCAAACTTAGCAATGCGACTTCGGCAAGCCTAACTGAACCATTCTATCAGTGTACGCGGCGAGAGAGACTTGCGCGACGAACGAGCTATAAGCGACGGATCGGCGAGTGTATCGTCGCGAGCTGGCCGCGAGAGCCGCGCGCGGTCCGGGCAGCGAAAGCGATTCGAGCGGACCGAGGCCTGCCGGGTGACCTTCCGCGAAGGGCATTTGGCGGTGCACCTTTGCGACATCCTTGGCCGCGTCGACGGACGACGAGCACCGACCGGAATCGAAGTACGAGTGAGTACGTGATACTTAGAAAGGTATCCACGCGCACCCTGATCTCGAATCTAATTTCTGTCTCACACGAGAATAAATAAAGAGCGCATAAACATATATACACGTAAAGAATTAGTTATAGCTTAACGCGGGAGACGATTAGTCTGAAAATTCAGTGCGTCTGATAAACCAATAGTGTGCGTGGGCGATTTGCTTTATTATTCGAAGTGTCAATATTACATCCATGCGTGCGTGAGTCTACATTGTTACGGCAAATATTTGTGCCGACTAAGCGCGCGAAACATAAAGATAATTACGGCAAAACATTGCTGCCGGCTAAAAGCGCAAAGCAAAGATAATTTATTATGGCAAACGTTCGTGCCGACAATGTTCTACAACAATTAATACCAACAATATTATAAACATCGCAACATGAATTTCATAGAATAAATTAGATTAGTTACGTTTTATTTTTTAAACAAGTGTTCTTATTTGCGGACCTTTTCTTAACCTGCATGCTCCTAATTATTTACCCCATGTACGGACCACCCATCTCTGAGAATAATCTGAGTAAACCGGAGCAACACTTTTCTATACACGTGGTCTATTGTGTTCTCCTCTGTAGGGGCCGAGACTGCAGAAATAGGAAACTATTAGTAATAAACAAATTGAGACACGCTAGACCCATATTATAACTATATAAGTTTTGATGTTGGAAAAATTTTTGGAAAAAAGGAGCTTTATTTTAAGCTTTGTTACGTATAAAAATTTGAATCAGTCCAAAGTTATTAACAATTGATAATTGCGATTAAAAATGCATGAAACATCAACGAATTTGTAAAAGATAAATTTCCTCGAATATTCGTGCATTTTCAATCACAATTTTCAATTGTTAATAACTTTGGACTGGATTCAAATTTTTGTACGTAATAAAGTTTAAAATACAGCTCTTTCGTCTACTTTTATTTACATTTTTAACATTTTTTTACAGCATCAAAACTTACATAGTAGTAATATGAAGTAGAGGTACCATTTTTCATTAAGATAACGCATATTCGGAGTAAAATAGCTCGTATCTCAAGATCCAGGGCCCATTGGAACAAATTACGGCTGTAGGGCTTGATTTTTGGGTACTATAAAGCATCTCCCAAAGCCTCACCGAAAATTGTTTCTCACGGGTCGGACACTCTCCTTGTTAGTTATTTTTTCGAAATCATAATGTTACTTCTCATATTTTTATAGCTTTAAAAATGATAAGCTGTAAAAAATACGCACAAGCTTACAATTACCATCATTTCTTTTCGGAATTCGATTTCCACAATTGGAAGAATTAATCAAGTTATATGTACTTTTAGAAAACTAAAAATTGTAGTAGTATTATTAGAGTCTTGTTTACAATTAGTAGATAGTAATGCATTCAGTCGCCACGTGATTTTGTCTCTCATAGTATTTTATTTATTTTATTTCTTGGTCCAAAATCTACTTTTACAATCTTTATTATTATATAATTTTTGTTTGTAAAATTTCTAATAATTTATTACTCTATATGTTTCAGTCGTTATTTTACTTATTAATCTTATGTAGATAAAATTGTATAACATGTGCAATTGTAAATATATCTTAAGCTATATTTGTATCAACACCAGATAAATTCCTTCGTGCTATTAAATGTAGTCACGATAAAGTTTTCCGATCATTAACCTTAGTCTCATTTCCACTTAGAAAAACATCTAGAATCTCCCTCCAGATACTAACCAAATAATATCCCAATATAAATCAAGCTTTCAACGCATCCCCCAGAAAAGAAGAATCCTCCTCAACCTGCAAACTTCAATCAAGATCTCCGATATCCTAAATCCCAAATCTCAAAACTTCAATTAGTAAACCAGACACCCCATCTCCCTTCCCCGTCCAAAAAAAAAAAGAAGAACCTCCATCCAAGGCACGCATCTTACCCGCGCGACATCAAACACCCCACATCTCGTGTACACTCCCCCTCCTCGTATAAAAACTTTAATCATTACGCGCGCGCGCGCGTGCATCTCCGATATCCTCGCGGCGGCGGCGCGGCGCGGCGTCAAAAGGCGAAGCGCGGCAGCCACTCGGAAATCAAGATACGCCGCCGAGATTCGTCGAGGGCGAGAGAGAGGAAATTGGAACGACATCTCCCCCCTTCTGAGCGTGGGGATAGAGAGAGGGTTTCGCGAAATTATTGGGAGAGAGGAGCTCGCGAGATTATCCGGCCCGTGTTGCTTGTCGATGGGTTGAAGGGAGGAGAGTTCTATGTGGGCTGTTCCACTTGCGAACGTTGCGAGTGCTTTGTGGATTTGAAGTATGAGTATGTACTGAAAAGTGCTGAAAAAGAAGATGTTGGAATGTTACGTTTAATGGCTTGCGTGGTATACTGTGTTAGAGTTTATACTTTTAATAACTTGAATTTTATGAAATGTTGTTTAAAAAGTTATGAGTATTATTGCAAATAAAGTATATTTATATTTTGAAAAATGCTTTATGATAACAATTTCGTTACACATATCTGATCGCCCTGTACTACGTATCTGCAAAAACAGTTTGAATAAGTATTACAATCATTAAGACACCTTACTTTTAAAATACGCAATTTTTCATACATTTGATTATCTTCTTTCATATTATGCGTGTCGCAACCGTAGCATCATTAGACCATATGGGAAGTTAATGGAGTCAGGAAGAGAATAAATATAACGCTGGATTCCCATTGCCTTTTAAACAGATAACAATTTCTTTGATAACAAAATTTGTAGAATTGTATAATTTGTGAAACAACAACATAATATACGTTCCGGACAGACATAATATATTTTCTACTAAATGAATAACCTCGTTCATAATAATGGTAAAAATATTTATGTTCCAAAAGTTCACGATCTTGAAGATTCAAATATCAATTAGAATATTTTTCGAATTTCGACTTATGTTAATATATCGTGAATGTGTACAAATGAATAGCGTTACGAGGCAACTTTGTCTGCTATTCAATAAAATGTGATTCAGTATTGTTTTAGACATAGATACGTAAGCATGTTATAGTTTTCGTGATTCGACAAGATAAAGTGAAATTAATGTAAAAAGTATTTGATTTTCTAATATCTCCTGCCGTGTAAATCTGCCTGTAGCAGATACAATATAGAAAGTGCAACAATAGTACACTTTTTCTTTTACTTTAAATAATGAGTTTACCTTTATACTAGCTGTAAGCATCACAGTTTAAATATTCGGATGATCTTCTTTCCCTTCTTGCCCACTGACCACCATAGCCGCATCTTAAGGGGAGAGCGGAGTCCTATACCTTATACCCAGTTACCAACATTATCGTTTTTTCGTTTTACGCAGTCAATTTTTTACTTTAATATAATTTTACAATCGTACGCATATTCTTACTGATAAACAGATTGTACGTACGTTCGCTAAATTTGAAAATTTCATTTATCCATTGAATAAAACGAAAAACTACAATGTTGGTATCCGGCATCCCCTTAAGGGGACGCCGGGTATCTCTGTCCTTGTCTAATTGAGTTTTCATTCATAATTTTAAGAGAAATCATATTTTTCTTTAAATAATAGTTGTCCCCGCTTCGTTTTATAGTAATCTACATATATGTCCAAGCTGGGTTCATATGATTGTTTTGTTTTCGAGAAAACTTTGACACACTAAAAGGGCCAACTACGTGGAGATTAACCTTTACATACTAAGTTTGTCAAAGTTTTCTCGAAAACAAAACAATCATATGAAACCAGCTTGGACATATAATTAGGTTACTGTAAAACAAATTGGGGACAGCTATTATTTTGTCATTAAACAATTAACTTTGTAAATAAATAACGAAATACGTGTGTAGGATAGTAGGAATCTACTGTCGGTATCCGACGTCTCCTTAAAGACGATTATTTATCAACTAGAGTTCTTGCATGCGCATATCCCGGGTCGAAGGACCAATGTTAACAAAAATAAAAAGTAAAGTATGCTAGTCTAGAAAAATGAAGTAATATGTTTTGTCCCAGGTCTGCTGGTTGGGCTCGTTAGTAAACTTTATATACGAAGGACGGACCCTACCTTACAATTATATTATAACTTTCTTTTACTTTTAGATCACTATTTTCGTATAATCTTATCATATAAGCTTTGTAATCTGTTAAAACTTAAATAAATAAATAACTCTTTGCCTGGAATATGTTCTATTTGATCTTAAAAAATTGTAAATAAAAACAAAAACACAATTCTTTGCACATAATTTGATTTACATCTGTTATCCAATAACTAATCAGCGATTAATAAAAATCATCTTCCGACCATTTCCAAAAATATCGCCCTACTCGACCATGTGCATCAACATGGAACAATCCATACACTCTCCTATCCACTACACGAAAACACACTTCTACACTCACCCGCGCTTGCGCTTGCGCGTAATCAAGTGCGAATCCCGATTCGGCGCGATTTATAGCTATATTAATGGCCCCGGCAACGAAGAGGGAGCGACCGGAGATAGCCAACGCGCGCGCGCACGTCGAAATTAAAATCGCTGAGTTATCGCGTCACGCAGGCGCGCGACAAAGACACGGACACGGAGAGACACTGTGTAGAGAGGGCTTATTTTCTTCGGGGCGAGGGCAGCCAGCGTCTTTTGTCGTAGTCGAAGGAACTTGCTTTAATTAGTTTTCCGCGCTCGCTCGCGCGAAGGTTTACGATCTATCGATGAGACAGTTATTATATTCGTTCGGCTGCTGCTGCTGGGATGGAGAGGAGGTTAGTCTTTTGCAGTCGCGGCTGTCTTTAAACCCTTCGACGTCTGGATTTGAAGGGAAGCTTGGAGACAGATTTTCCAGAGATGAAGAGGGCTCGTGGATGGGGAGAGATTTGAAGGGTTTATTGTGCGAGAGTGGAATGTTTTATGATATGCGATCGCTGTGTCAATCTGCATTCCTGCTAGATGAAAATTCATCAGGAGCTGAAAAATTCGTTTGATTATATTAAATTTTATAATGAAATGTTGAATTATTGGAAGTATTAAATAATAATTAGAAAGGGCAGAGCTGCTAATTTATAAAAAAAGTGGAATCGATTGCATGCCATTAACAAGAATTTATAAAATAAAACCAGGTACCGTCACAGACCCAGTTTCTAATCAGTACCTAATTTCTAATAAGTTTGTTACATATATTACGATATAAAATTTAATTCACCCTGAAATTGTTTGAAAAAAAGAACATTTAATAAATTTAAAACTTTATATGCTATTAATGTCATAGATTTTTAAGAAAAAAAATATTTTAGTTCAGTGTTGTCAAATACACCACGTTTTCGCTATTTTACTTATGCCGACTGCAAGCGAGCTCGCTAAGATTTTCGAATCGTTTCTTTATTATTACTGAATGTATCGTAACAAAGCTTTTATATCTGAGGTACTTAATACCTTTTTTGTATAAAACAATCAAAATATCGATAATTAATCTTACTTTTTTAGAAAAAAAGGGTGATTAGAAATAGGTTCCGGATTTTTAGAATTTCCGCAATTCTGATCAGTTTTATTACAACTATGTTAAATATTAAAATACCTTTAATTGTTTTAATCGCATCAAACAACAGCAATGAAAGTTGTTTTAACACACACAAACATCCTTCTTAGTTCAAACTCTCATAAAATCCGCTGATATATCTTACGTTTTATAGGTTTACTTTGTAGATTATAATACTTACCGATCAAGCGATCAGACGCGCATTTCAGCTGATTGACTATTGTGCGGTCGATTGAGCTCAAATAATCGAATATTTATTTCATTAATCACCACCACTGAAACAAAAAATGTTAATTAGTTATTATAGTTACTGTTATAATATTGTTTAATGTGTTTTTGCTTGTTGTGTAAGATAATTACGCGTTAACAAAATTTGGTTAGAAATAGGGTCTTGATCTGAACAGAAATTGCTCCCATGTATCATTTAGGTGATCACAAATTGCTCCCTGTTACTTTTTTCTTTAAAGCTTTAGAATTAATTAATTTGTGATTCTTTGGGTATTTTTCAAATTGCATATGAAAGATTAAGAGTTATATTTATCATTAGATATGCTTCTTTTGAGTAAACAGTTCATTTTCAAATTGTAATTCATAAAATATCCCGACATAGCGTCTTAGTTGATTAGAAACTGGGTTCGTGACGGTATTTGTAAAATGGACACATTAATAACTGGGGATAAAATTATACAAATATCAAATATTCATAAAATAGCTTATTTATAACATACTGTGATAAATTTGCAATAGAAATAGAACAATACATATAAGAATTATGGATACAGCGATAGAAAATAATTGCATTACTTATGACGACAATCAAAATTGTGCTTTTTAATTTAATTATTTAATTTTAGTTAATTGTTTATTGCTAATACTTTATTTGTTACTAATATTATTAACTTATTAAAAAAATATATTAAAAGATTTTTTAAACAAATGATCTGTATATTTTATAGAATATACAATTTTAATAATATAAAAAGTTAAGTATTCATCCAAATCAATTAATAAACAAATAAAAATTCAAATTAATGTAATAAAACGAATGTAACCATTGTCTTAAAAGCACAGATCCCCGTAGATATTTAACTTTAAAACATCTTATGAATATCTCTGAATACAGAAAGAAATCCGTCTCCACCTCACGAAATTAGATGCTTATACACGAAAAAAAAGGTTGCCGTTCTCCCGCGGGCTTCTTTAAATTCAAATATTTGCCACGGATCCGCGCAGCTTAAGCGTCCATTATTTCAAATCCCTCGAACTCGTCTTTCGCCTCGTACTCCTCGACTCTGGCCCGTTGAGCAGGTCGACAATCGTCGCACAAAGACGACAACGACGAGTTTCCTCTCTTCCAGCGTGTATTTACGCTCTTTATTTGCCCCGGCTAGATTTCGTTTATTCTCATATTTCTCCCGCGCGCAGACACACACACACGCCAACCCACAAAAGAAATCTCTCCTCGTCTCTTCATTTTTCTTGCCCAGCTCGAGCTCCTTAATTTTTCCTCTCTCTCTTTCTCTCGGGCACGAGCTGACAGATGTTCTTCGCTCATTTCGCGGATTGTCGTCGGTTCTCTCCGTGCCGCAGCCTCGAGACAAGGAGACAAAAAAGCGAGAGCGAGCAGGGACACGCGAATAAAAAAGAAAGAAGGCAGGAAGGAAGGAAGAAAGACGCAAGTGAGCGCAATTCTCTCGTCGTTGTGTGTTTCCGTCGGAGATCATAAATCTAAACGCCCCAGTTCGGGGATGACGCCGCCGCCGCTTCTGCCGAAGCAAGAAGAAGGAGACGAGAGGATCTCTTCTCTTCGCTCCGTGGAAAGTGGCGTAATCGCATCAGGAGGCTGTAAACGAGATTTTCTGCCGCTGCTGCTGCCTCTCGGACGGATCGCTTTTCTCCGCGCTAGTCCTCGTACTTTTCTACTCGGACACGGCGCTCGTAGCTTGCAGTGCTTGATAATTTTGCGAGCGCCGGAGCTGAATTAATAATGCTGCAGCGGGCGCGCGGCCCGAGATGTCTCGCTGGATCATCGCGTTGGGAGGTTTGAGAGAGTGGATGGACGGAGTGACGCTGAGGAATATTCTTGCTTGAGGGAGGAGTTTGTTTTGAGAGAATTGGGATTGTGTTCTGATAAGTTTGTGGATTGTTGAAGATGAAAGGAATCTAGCCAAGTTTTGTTCGATTTTATAAATATCAGTAAGTTTTTGTCTCGAATGCTCATAAGTAAAATAATTATTTAAAAATAGAGAAATTCTGACTTCAATTTCTTTTTCCCAGGTAAAGCAAGATTTTCTTCGGTATTGTCGTTAAAATAAAATACTATTTTATCTGATAAATGTATCTTTAAAAACAATATACTTTTAAAAATACAATTCAATACATTAGTTAGTAAAAATAAATGTCATAAAGTTTTATAGGCGTTACGAAATATCGATATAAAATCGTATTATAGGAAAAATGTTCGAAAAACTTTTTTAATTCAGTGACAATAAACGCAGATATATTTTTTTATCAGAGAGTTGAAGATGGATAAAATACATATTGTGAGTTCTTTTTAAACCTTAATTTTCCTAATGATTATAGAAAAGTGATAAAGCTCACTTTATCTCGAGGCTTACTTTACCTCGGTATCCCTTATACATGTGTATTCGGTGTATTTTGAGCTAAAAAGTAATTTAAATAGTAATAAATTATCAACCTGCGAAGTAGCCGTGGTAGAAAATGAAGTTTCGTTAATAATACTCATATTTGCAGAAAACATTTTTCAAACACTAGAAAATATTGCATGAAATAATATGAATGTTTTGTATACAATGTTTAAACTCATGTGTAGTAGATTAGATAAGTTTAAGATAGATAACTTTATTTATATGAATTAATACACTTGAGACGTTGGATACAAAAACAACTTAACCCGGGTTAATTAATTTGTTTTTGGTGAAACATACATATTCGTATTCTACGACCCTTTATTTATAAATATAGCGAATCAAACAAGCCTTTAAGAACATATACAGTAGAATATATTGAAATCTCTCGCGATGCCCCGGGCCTCCTGCCGTATCTACCTATGCGCCGGAGACCGCCGTAGCCGTCGTAGCCGCTGCCTCTCATACTGCGCTATATACCGTCCGAAACTCGCGCGCGCGAACCACACGCGGTGTTTACCTCTGATTGTACGATTCAAGACGAAAGTTTCACTCTTGCAATTTCTAACGGAATAGAACCGATAGCGGATTGAAAATATTATTTTAAGTATCGAAAATTACAAGTCAGAGTGGTGAAATAATAGATCAAATGGAATATATAAGTTTAAGCTCAAAATTAAATAAAAATATATTTATAATAAATTTTGGATGTAATAATTCATGTATGTACATTATTTTAATGAATATTAGTATTGCTGTTAGCATAAGACTATAATTTAAGATAACACTCTTAACAACAACACTTCGAAAAGGTATAAGAAAACCGTTTACATTTCTACTTGGAAGTCATATTATAAAATCAATCCAACTTTTATTTCAACAACATTTTTATTCATAAATTCTAATAGAATTAAGCAAGACACATAAAATAAAATAAAATATTCTATTAAAACACAAAACAAATCTGCCTCGTTAGTGAAAAACACGTCCCCATAAAACGCAAGCATTCCTCAACTATCGGCATCAAATCCACAGAAAAAAAAGAAAAAAAGCCGGCCAACAACCCCCCAACAAACTACACCACTAAAAATACAACAAACCAGGACAAAAAAAACACCACCACCACCAACCTCCAAATCGTAAAAAAAAGACGACGCGCCAGCGCTCTCCTATCTGCGTGATGCGTCGAAACTTAAAAAATTTTATAGTCCTCGAAGTTTGCGCGCGTACATAAAAAACAGAAAACGAAACAGCCGCGCGGTTTACGATCCGCGGCGCATCGAACGCGTCGGCGCGCGCTCGCCGAACAATAATAACGACGCGCGCGCGCAGGGCCGCGAGAACCGCATGCACGCGCGTCCGATCGGTCATTTTTGCGAACAAAGCGCGGCAGTTTTTCTTTTTTTGCGCTCTTTCAGAGCGAGCGTGCGCTGTTGCAGCAGACGGAGAGACGGCGGAGGGCGGATCTGTTTTTTGGGAGAGGTTTTGATAATTGGAGGGGGCGAGGTTTTTTGCTGGTGTACGTTTGTGATGCTTTGAAAAATGGGATTCTTTTCGGGTTTGAGCGGCTGGGAGGGAATGGGAAATCGATTTTGTTTAATTAAACATGGATGCGATTGATTTTATTGCAGGTTTTGCAAAGAGTCAAATGTCGACGTAGGGTTTCTCGTTGTTTTGAGTTGAAGTAAAATTATTGTACAAATGAAAGAGAGGAATAATAATTACTTTTTTAATAAAGTGGGAACTGGTAGAAGTGAAGCATTTCTAAATTTTTTATGATTGGCTGTTCCATAAAGACCTTAAAAGGCAGCTTTTTTAATTTAAAGGAAAACTTAATCATGAAGTTTTTTATAGCTGAAAAAACAAAAACATAACGGAAAGAGGATGCTCGTAACGCATAGAATTTACCTAGCTGGCAATTTTAAAGAGAGATTTGTACATTAAAATAATTTTTGAATTTCACGATAATGTTATGAATATTTTTTAAAATGACCTAATAAAAATTATAACGATATTCAAGGTAAAAATTACCGTGAATTGCGATAAACCTGTAATAGTTGGACTTTTTGGCACTTTTTACTGGTACTTCGCTATAAATTTTACCGCACTGATTTGTAACATTTGTCTGATTCGAGAAATAGCTCTATTCGTGTAACTTATAATTTTATACATTCCACTATTCTGTTAGTTTTTCGTAATGTTCCATTCAATACAGTAAAATTTATCGCAAATATCAATAAAGAATACCGGAAAGTTAAAATGCTTCTCGTTAACCTTGATTACCGTCATGACACGGTAATGTTTACCTCAAATTCTGTCGTAATTTTCATTAGAAAATGCCTTCTGCGTAGTGGTTCAAATCCGTTTGAATAATAATTTCTTAACCCACGTAAAAATCAGAGAAAATGTCTGACCACTGCTGTCTGAAACTACTTCCCTCAATGTCGCCTTAATTATCGAATTAGAAAATTTAACAAATATATACTAAGCACCCCTAAAAAGCACCGAATACTCAATAATAAATTTCGCTCCCATCACAACCCCACTTACCCCCACTCGAAAGCCAGTCCAACACCATTCGAAAAACCCCCGCACAAACCGCATGATTCAGCGCAGCGACGACAAAACCACGAGTCGTACGGAATCTCGACCAGCGTGTAAATCCCTCCCCTCCCCCCTTCCTCTCTACCCAATCTGCACAGAACGTGTACAGAAACAACGTCCTCTCACTGCCGACTACACGGCGTTCCCTTGTAAATAAGAAGGAGGGGCGAGTGTCCTGGGCCCGCGCACTTTGTCTCCCGACGCAGCGGCAGCAGCAGTGGGTGCATTTTCGCCCGGGAATTCGGTGCGCTCGAGTTGCGATTCTCCGAGTATTTACTGCCGCGCGCGCTCGCGTCTCGCCTTTGCGTTCTCTGGCTCTCCGTTATTGCCACTTTGCTTTGTACCGTTGCTGCTGCTGCTGCTGCTGCTGCTGGCGCGACGCGAAGTCACCTGCGCTCGCGCAGCTCGGGTTGATTTATTAGATTGTTAACGAGCTGATGGATGTTGGATTGTTGAGTGGAGAGAGTTGGATGATTTCGTTGTATTTTTCGAGCGGGGATTTTATTTGAATTTTGGCGGTGGTTTCGATTTTATTTTCGATAGAAAATGACATTGCTTTTAAAAATACATTTTGTTTCTACTCACTTCGTATTTTTTCCGTTAAGGATTTTTTAATGAAACATTTTAAACTATATATAAGACGTAAGTATTATTGAAACATAAATTGTAATATCGAATCAATAAACGTTCAAAATATTGTGATAACAAGGTTTCGAATATTGTATACTAAACGTCTCTATAATGCTACTCACGAAGAAAATAACCACTGTAGTTGTATTTTTTGACTTTCTGCAGTAAATCCCACTCATGTAATCTCACTCGTCTAACCATTCATTTTATTAATGGATGGGATTAATGAAGAAGTAAACTATGTATTTTCAAAAGAAAAAAATATTTATTTATGGTATTCAGTTTTTTAACAAAATAGGAAGAGAGGAAGGGGGGGGGGGAGTTAACTCAGAACAATACTCGGAGGAAGTGATTTTATTGAGCACAATTTTGAAACATCGCGAGGCTATCTTCGGAGTCATGCAATATCTATAGCGAGTGCTACAAAGAACTATAAGTTTTTAAACATTTCGGTAACGATATGTTTAAATATTATTAATCAGAAAGACACAGCTATTTTGTGAGTAGAATCAGATTCATTTTTTTAATTCTACCAGAATATTTTTGGTATGCCTTTTTATATGCACGAAATATGTACGAATTTATACATGTTTACCTGATAAGGTAAAATAATAAAATAAATTAATATTATAAATCTGTAGCGAACCGGAAAACTTAAGTCCATTTTTCGCGTTTTCGAGATATTAACGTTTTAATGTTTGCACTGATATGCCAGATCGAAACATAAGAGATATGCAGCCAAATTATATTTGCTAAATAAAGTGTCAAATATTACTCTAATCATAGTAGACACATAAGAAATATTTTACAAAAGGTTAAGTTAAGTCGTTTTTCCGGGAAATATGAACTTAAATCGGCATGGGATTTTTTAAATCTGATTTTTTATACATGATTAGAAATATACTGCATCATATATATTAGTAATTGTATAAAAAACAATTTTTAACTCTCTTTCTCCCCCCTCTACCCTTAACACTAGAACATACGCGGGCGACTCACGTAGCGAGTTGCAATAAGTATAATTTTAATACCTTCTTGTGCTGGGCGGCGTGTAAGTGGCGTTTGGTTATTAGATATCGTTCATTAGTTTATTCTCTTATACTGTTGTATAAATAAAATCAGTAAAAACTTATGCAAAATAAAAGTACAAACAGTTTAAACATTATGAAAAGCAAATGCTATGTAAGATATGTACCGTATAGTAAAATGGATTAACATGTAAAGATGAATTTAAGTCGTACTTTAAGCAAAGATTTTATTAAATCGACTTAAATTATTATATGCATTATGCACTTTTGGACTACATGTATATCTATACTTCGGCATATTTTGTTATTTTTACGAGAAAAAGGAGGATTTATAATAATGAAATCTAACGTATACTAGCGCAATATTAATAAAAAAGTGGCCTTACGTCGTGTTTTCGGGAATCATCTGAATTATTTATGAAAACTATATATGGTTCTATGTGTATATACTACAATTTATATAATAAAATTTATTTTCGTACTAAAAGTAAATAAAATTACTGATACACACTCTGATCGATCCACATACAGATGGACTTCAGTCGTATGTCGGTAAAGTATTTTATTAAATATTATAATGGCTATTTATAACGGTGAAATCTAGTATAAACCCGAAATTGAATAAAGTGAACTTAAGTCGTTTTTCCGGTTCGTCACATAAATAAATACTGATAAATAATAATAAATATAATAATCATAAATAACATTATGATTAATATAATTAATTAATAAATCAATTGTATAAATATAAATAAATTACCTTTTCCTCGAGCTTCTATTTTATCACTAAACGCTTTCCGTCAATCCACTTACATCTCTCGTGCACCAAATCACGCGCAAGAAATGAAATCAAGCAACTGCAAACTATCCCCGAAAAATTCCAAAACTCCTTCGAAAAAAAAAAATGAGTACCCGCGGGCTAGCGTTTCCCACGCTTCGGCAGCGAAATGGCTTCCGAGTTTCGTGTCAAATTGCGTTCGGCGCTCAGCGCGAGTTACGAACTCCCGCGTCCGTAACTACTGAATTACGATCGAAAACCGATACTTCGTGCACTTCGCCTCTGCACTGCCTTCTATACACGCAACGATTCCCTTCACGCGCCCTAGCCGTACCATCCCTCCTCCTCCAATCATTATACTCGATGAAACAAAATCAAGAAGAAGCAAAAAAAAAGGAAGCAGAGCTCCAACGTTAATTAAACGCGGCTATTTTATCGTGGCGCGCGTGCAATTAATGCGAGCGAGTACCACTTGGCTCGACAAAGAAAAAGAAGAAGGACCTTTAAACTCGCTAATCCCCGAAGAAAACTCTAACCCTCCCCGAGCCTTAAGAAGAAGAAGATAAAAAAAAGAGGGAAGAACCCCCTATATATAACAGAGACATCTTCGTCCTGCCATGTATTCATTTAAATAATTGAAACATCATAACGCTTACCTCCTCTCTCCCTCCATTCAATTCGCGTAATTACATCCGCGCGCAGAGCCCCTCCCCCCCTCCCGGCCTGCTCGACGACGAAAAGAAATTCGCAAGAAAGGAAGAGTATAAACGTAAGAAGGAGGGAAGTGGGAAGGGTGCGCGCGGCGCGTGTAGCCACGGTTTACTCCCATCGAAAGGAATCAAACGAGCGGGAGTGGAACCTTACGGAAGGAAGACGCGAGTTTTCCTCCATCCTCCTCCTCCTCCTCCTCCTCTCTTCAAGAAGCTTCGGCTTCAGCTTCTGCTGTGCTGCTGCTGCTGCTGCTTCTCCCCTTTTTTTTTTCGTTAATTCCTCCTTGACGATCTCCTCGGGACTTCCGGGCAAAGAGCGGCGCATTACTCCGCCCGCCCCCGCCTTCTTCTCCCTCGGCCCTTGAGCTTCTTAATTGACTATAAGCGTTTAGTTTTATTTCCCGTCCGCGTCTTCTGCCCTTTCTCTCTCTCTCTCTCTCTGTGAAGAGACGAGTTTTATGCAACGGGACTCTCGCTACTCGACGAGCGCCGAGAGGAATGAATATTATTTTGAGCGGGTGGGTGGGTGGGAACGAAGTGAAAATCCGATGTTGGTGGGTTTCTTGTAGCTTGTTTTGAGGAGCGAAAGGGGTTTGAAGAGTTGGAGGGGAGGGGGGGTTGTGTCTGCTTTTGTTTTGCACGAGCTTGGTTCTCTTGGCTTTGTGCGCTGGCTATTTTTTTCGGACGGTACGAGGGGGTATTTTATTTGTAAGGAGATGCGGGGAGATGCTTGACGCGGTTGTGGGATTGTGTTTTTTTTTGCGCGTCGATGGGTACGTCGTTGTTTGATTGAGGGGGTCGTTGGGATAAGTTGCTTTTCGATGAAAGAACGGCGGTTTTAATGTAAATTTAAACTTGTTAGCGATCTTTTTGTTATGGTTTGGAATATACTTTTTTGAAGAATTTTACTTTGAACCGTGAAAGAATATTTAGAACTAAAAGTGTCTCACTTTTTGTAGTTTATTTTGCTTTTTCCGAAGGTGATATTTGCCTGGTTGTCGGTTGACATGTTTAAATAGCTTGAATTAAATTATAGTTAATAAGTTAGATGATTATGTTAAGGTTACTAACTGATTCCTAACCAAATATTTTGTTACAGCAATTTGCAAAAATAATTTTTTCATTGCACGCAAGGGTTACGTTTGTGTTGTGGTATTTATTTTGTTTTTTAAAACATCAAAACTACTTCGATTTTGAAGCTCAATTAACTTCAGATATTGGGTACACAGTAGCTACGCACTTTTGATTTTCGAATTGGATAATATTTATAAAAACAAAGCGATCTTTACTCCAGCATTTTTTCCATGTTGCTTTGAAGTCAATAAATGATTTTCTCGATCTATCAAATTTAGTATAGCTCTTAGTACGCTTGGTTGTACTTTGTACTATTTCAAAGGAAAAGCTTTCATTTATTTATTTTATTCTTGTGCAGAAATAAAATTTGAATTTCACGAATTTTGCATAAAACCCGTAACATGCAAAATGGTACTTGTCGAAATTGTTCTCCTGGAAAATTGTACACCAATATAATTTGCATTGCATTACATATTACATATTATGTAAATATCAAATCATAATTGTACATTCATAATGCATTTCATATACGAATTACGAAATATACCCGAACACATATCAATGTTCCTTATGAAGACTAACGTATTTAAATAATTAACACTTTTAAAAGGGTGCTGATAAACACTAATATGTTTCCAGCAAATCTAAACGTATTAAACAATCTCGTAATAATTAAATACTTATTATAATACTAATTATATCAACATAATAATAATTAATACCAATTATAATTTAGTACACCGTAACGCATCAACGAAAAATAACAAAAAGTAGCTGAATCTATTGAAGATAACAAGTAAGGCAATCCAATCGCGAGTAGACAAAGTCGTGATCGATCAGACTGCCCGGACGAAAGAAAAAAATGTCAATCTCGACGAAGCCTGTCAAAAAAAGGAAACGATTGCCCATCACACCCGAACACCGTAAAGGAAGACGTATACGATCCCCGCCCCCTAGTGGAAAAAGGCCGGATCGGTCGGACCTGCAACCGCTCTTCGAAAATTTCTCCAGCGAGCTAAGAGAATCGAAAGAAAAAACAGCCCCGGATAGATAGATAATTCGAAGTAGGAAGCTCCGCGACGACTTCCTCGAAGACGTGAAAACGTGTTCGCGAAAAACGCCGCGCTACGCTGAGACAAAGAGCGACGGCAGAGGGTTTCCCTCGGATAACGAGTGGAGTCCGCTCGCTTGTGCGGGGTCAGCTTATTTCTTCTCGGCCGGCGCATTAGGAATATCCTCTTCTCTCGGGGCTCTTTGTTAGCCCCCTTATTTGCGCTTACTCTCGCTTTCCCCGGACGTTTATTAAACGCGGGAGTTTCGCGGTGCGAGTTCTGCGATGTTTCGGCGGGGTGCATTATTGTTCGACGAAGCGATTTGAGGCTTGATTTTATACCGACGGTACTGAAATCTTTTTTACCGGTTTTTAGAGAATTGAGCGAAGCGATTTGAGGTTTAGGTGTATACCGCTGTTATTGACATCTTTTTTTATTGGTTTTTAGAGAATTGGACGATTGCGAAATAATTTTAAACTCACATGAAAAATAGAAATTTTCAGTTCAATAAATATATCTTGCCTTTCAATTATTATGACATTAATCCTTTCATTACCATAGGGTGTCCCACGTGTAGGATCTTTTTCAGATGTTTACCTAAGTATAATTAAGATAAAGTTTAGGTAACACTTCAGGTCTGCTATAAACATTTCTCTGACAAAAAGAAGACTATGAATGTTTGTAATTTTTAAATATATTCCATGCAGGAATGTCACATTAAAATTATAATTTCCTCACTAGTAGTAATTAAGAAATGTAAGGGTTAATAATTATTAATAATAAAAATAATATGATGTAATGATATTATATTATTTATGTATATATACGGGCTGTAGCCCGATATATAAAAGAATGTTTTTAATATCAAATGCTACAAGTATAAAAATGTGCAAAGCCACAAACAATCAGCCGTAACCAATACCCACAATAATATAAAATTTTAAGATGCTTCAACTTACTGTCAACAATTCTTTTTACGATCGAAATAAAAAAACAAGCATTGGAGTTAAAAATAATGTCACTTTTATGTATTGATTTCACACATGAATAATGCACGCGCAGTTACACCGCAAGCTCGAAATTGCTTCAGAATTTATGCCTTATACGTAGGGATGTTCGGAATCGTGTAACTTTTGTGTAACGATGCGGCGGCGGTGGCGCTATTGATTTCGCGCTATTGAAATTGTCAAGATAGCCGCTAACACCTCGTAAACGCGACTTTTATGGTCGTTGCGGAAAATGCTATTACGGCGTACTTGTAAAAAAATAACAAGAAAAACCACTGCTCTAGGCGAGCTTCTTGTTACATTGATATTTATTACATTTTCCATAGTTATTACTAATTTCAAAAATGCAGTTTAGACGTTAAATTTAACCAGCACCTATACTATGATAATCTGTTTTTATTATCTAACGATAAAAAATATGATTTATAAGAAATTTTTTTATAAAAAGACGATAAGCTCATCAAAAATTTTGTTCAAACACTTTTTATACAAAGTTTGTAGTCAAATAGTTTATAAAAAGTTATACACTTCTTACGAACGAGCTGTTTTTAATTTTTTTTCTAAATATCTTGTTAGATAACTAAAGACTTGAATACAATTAACAATAAAATTAAACATAAATTACTATAAACAAACAATTAAAATAATTATTTTTCAACAAAATGGCAAAACGTTTATGTCATTGTTACAAATATATATATATAAGTAGTCAATAAGTAGTAAATAAGTAGTCATGGTCTTCGAACAAAAATTTTGTTGAATTTATGCTTTTATAACTTTCTGGACTGGAGAACATCGGTGGTTTAGAAACTCATCTGCAATAAAACAAAACCTCATTTAATAAGTATATTCACCAATATAAATTAATTTTATGTTAAAATTGAAAAAAAGTTCAGCATTAATAATCAATAAAAATGCACCAAAAATAGCAAGAGATTCTCTTTTGGCTGTAAGATAAAATGAGAATTTCACTAACAACCACCAGCCAATATAAAGTAGGTAAAATTCCGGTCCGCGCGCGGAACCGCGAAAGCATTTTTTTCACTCTCGCCTCTCTAACACACTCGTCCCTCTCTACCCTCTCCCCCGTCTGTCTGTTTATCCCTCTCGTGATCTCCTCTCCTCTCCCATATAATTTTCGCCCTCCCTCCGCTCCTTTCGCGCATTCTGCGCTCGTAGTTCATTTTTTTTTTCACCAGCGAAGAGCGTTTAAAGTCATATTAAGAACTCCTCTCAAGTGAGAGAGAGAAAGAGAGTCGAGAATTTTAGTCCAGCACCACCCCACGGACTTTTCTATATCTGCGCTTTTTGCGCGAGCGATGTGCCGATGCTGCGCGCATATATATAACTTCCGCGTGTGTATTTAAGTCTCGGACTCGGGCTGCCTTCTTTGGCCTTTTGAGAATTCGCCGGGGCGCGCGTAATGCGTTTGCAGGCGGTTCTTTCTTTTCTCCTTTTTTTCGCGGGTGCGTTGAGCGAGAGGGTTGAACTTGAATTTCGTTGAAGGGCGAGGAGCCGAGCGATGAATATTTTTCTCATATCGAGGAACTCGAGACTGTAATTAGGCTAGTTTTTTTCATTTTAGATAGCTGAAATGTTTTTCATTATTAAAATTCTGACGAATGTTTGGCGAGTACAATGGTATAATTACATTTTTTTCGAGCAAATTTGTTGTAAATTCGTTGGAATGAAACGGAGTTATTTGAAGAGTTAGTGAATTCTGATGAACTGGGTTCTTTTTATTACGCTGTACATCCCGGCTTGATTTAATTAACATTTCTTCGCAATTTTACATGTAGAAAACTTCATACTTTGGGATTTATTCTGCTGCTAAATTGAACCTTTTAAAGTGAAGTATAGCCATCACATATAAAAAACTTTCTACTAAAATTAAGTATCTTTAATATCTCCGAATAGTACGTTGCATCGCATACTGCATAAATTAGTATCTTATATAAATTTAATGACCAGTAATAAATTTAATAAAAGCAATATTTTCAAATGTAACTTACAATTACAAGGTGTTATCGCATGAAACTTCACTTTAAATATGACTGACTAATGCATGGTATAGCACTCATAATCAATCAACTTCGCTTTGCAATTCCACAATTCGTTTAACAATGTTTAAAGAATCATTAACTACTTATTGCAAATCAGCTTTCGAGTTTTAATTTTTAGTTTCTCAAAAAAAAAATGAGTTTCTATCTGCAAAATTTATTTTTCTAATTGAATATTATTTTACTAAAATCGTTTATTAAAAATAAAATATTTTATAACTATACGGTTGAATCTGATTATATGTTCAATGTTTACAACGCAAAGACATACATGCACAGTAACAGACACACTCTCGTGATAAGACCTGATCTCAAGAAATCGTCGGATAATAATCAACAAAATTTAAAATATTGTGTCCCTGTTACCCAAATTACTCTAAAATAATCCTACAATTAAAGTACATTACCATGTCATTTGGTTAACCTCTATGGAAGAAGACACAAAAAAAGAACTCAAGATTTTATCGCGACAGACAGACAAGCAGACAGACAACCAACTCAAGTCAAACAAAAGAACTTAAAACCCTCCGATTGAAAAGCCCCCCCAGCGCCATCTTTACAATCCACGAATACCCGGCCATCGCATGGTCTCCTTACACGCGATCAGCCGCGATCGACCATCTTATATTTCCCAATTAACCTGCCGCAGCGATTACGAACTCGCCCACGAAGACTCCCCCTCCCTTCAAAGAGCCGCAGCCTAAGAAATGGATATTAACGACGCGAAGAATCGCTCGCTCGCTCGCTGAAAAATTCGCTATCGCGTGCTCGTGCCGCGTTAAAGCGCCGCCGACTGCGTAACGAGTCGCCGGCCGCCGGTAAAGAGAAAAAACCACGGGGCGGGGAAAGGGGGGAGGGAGAGATCGTTTTCAATTGGATTAAAATAAATGAAACGGCAAATACTCAATCATTTCCCGGCCGAGTGGCATTAACGAAGCGCTCCAATTAAATGGGGATTGGGAGGCGAGGCGAGCCGCCCGCGAATAATGACAGGGAAAGAGTTATATATGCTGATAGGAGAGGGGGGATGAAGATATAGATGCATGGGTTCTCGATACTTTGTGTAATAGAGGGCGGGTATTTGTTTGAAAGTTTTGGAAAAGTTGATATTGGTGATTTTGTAATGTAGTAGCTGGAGTTTAACGTGAAATAGAAACATTTTTTTTAATATTGAAGAATAGAAGTATCCATGACTTATAAAATGAAAAATCAAATATACGTAAACAAAAACTTTTTCCGCTTTTAGACTTTTTTCTGAAAGTACAGCTATATATCATATAAAATTTGTATAAAGACTTTAAAAGAATATTAAACTTTAAGGCTTAAATTTGAATTCGCAATTTTTGGTCGCAGTATATTTTTGTCATAATGAACGGGCTTTAAATCTTCGGTGGTCTCTGTGATACGGGTAGAGGATGAAACCCGATTTGCAATTCCTTTTGAATTTTTTAAAAAACTCAATGTTTAAACGATGTTATAGATTATTTACGCCCTTTTGGAGGACGTTACTTCAAAGGATATCATATCTATAGATCGTATACGATATGTCGTCCCAGGACTTTCGAAACTCTATCTTCTTTAATTTTTAATGTATTACAAAAATTTAAAAAGTTCACAAAAAGACTATATTATTATCGATCAGAATATAATATAAGCTAAAATCGTATTAAAACTGAATTGCTAGAAGAACTTTTTTATAAATATTATGAGAATATTCAGTTAGTACTTCAAAATGAATTTTAACTAAATTTTAATGATTTTAACTTTTATATAATTACTTATTTATTTAGTACTGACCGAGAATGAGATTTTTACGAAAAAGTGGATCTTGGAAAATATAGTTTGATAGACAGTTTGATTGAATAGTGAATGGTCGTAACTTGAACATAGGTAAAAATAAAAAAATATTAATATTAAAAATAAAATAATATTAATATTTTTGTTACTATTCGTTTTCATACTTTTATGTCGTCCTTAGAATAACATACATTTTGTTTAACAAAGAAACAGAGAAAATAAGGGAAAAAGTAATCTACTTTAACACAGTGAAGAAAATGTGAAGGATGGAAATGAAAAAAAAGGAAATGAAGTAACTAAGTGGAAGACAGGATGAGAAAGAAAATTAAAAACGCTGGGAAAATTAGAAAAAGGGACGCGCACGAGAAAAGCCGGATAAAACTAGAGGGTAAATAAGGTTAATTCTAAAAGGGTGTAAGAAATTTAGAAAAACCCAAAGTAAATAAAGAATAGTAGATAACAATGTGAGAGAGCGTAAGTGATAAAGGTAAAGAATTGGGTCAGCGCGAGACCAAGACAGTGAAAGATGAATTTGTGAAAAAAATGTAAGGCAAGGTGAAAACCGTAGGAGACAGTGAAAGATTAAAATATCATAAAAAGTGTATGATTAATAGATTATTTTTAAGCTTGAAAACATTTTAATTTAAAATCTTTTGTCAAAATATCGTTTCACTTTTATTCATCACCTTTGACCACTACTTTACCATACTATGAATTTTAAAAATTAACGGTATTATCTTCTTATTGTCATAGCTTTATTATATCATAATTCCAAGTATAAATTGTGTTCTAAAAATTAAAAAAATAATTTTCATTAATGTCCTGGCAAAATTTAAACAATTGTAATTTAAAACTGTCTGACGATCCAGTCACTCAAATTTCAACACTCAAACGAATTGTCATACAAAAAAAATAACAGTTCAGGTAAAAACACCACATCTACAAATAAGCGCGTCATAAGCTGTCCACGAATAATAGGAAAACACATCGCGATGTTGCGTCAATCACTAAAATGAGTTTTGAGCCCTCCGCCGCCACTCAAAAAATAATACACACGTACATACGCACAGACACACACGCACCAACACCGACTCACAATGCAATTACGTGATCGTGGAGGTACGAGCGCAATTTCGGGCCGCGTTAAATTATATCACTTCGATTATCCCGATTGGCGCGCAGTGTTGAATTAAAAATTATCGCGCAAACGATCGGCGTCGCGCACTCCACCCGCGCGCCGGGCTTTTAAATTCATTTTTAAACGCTCGAACCCGAGCTTTAGCGAAATGGAGCTTTTTAGACAGACGATGTAATATTGATGATTGCCACTCGGGCTTTGGCGTGTTTCGATTAATTTGTGGATTTTGTGATTTCAGGCGGCAGCTGATGGGCGTCATTCGGTAAGTTTTTTCTTGCCGATGATCATTGTTTGCTTTTATGAAAGTTTGATTCGAGCACGCGAAATATTTATCGCGCATGATTTCATGATTCTTCCATTAAATTCGTTGTTTGTACATTGTTTGCTCATTGTTGTTATATCGATTAATAGGAGTTCATACCTCGAAATTGTTTCGATTGGGAAATAGGGTTCAATTATTTTAATTACCTGGTAGACCTTTAGAAGGATGAAATTCACTTTTAAACGATTGTATAGCTGTGGCTTCTGCAGTGGCAGTCTGGCGTATTATATTTTGCTTTTATAAAATGAAACCTTTCATGGCTACTCTATTACCGATGATTGATGAATCCCGCCAAGTTCCTATTAGTTAATTGGTAGAGTTATATTTATTTTCAATAAGATTGAAATCGGAGATGGAGATATTTGAAACAGGTTTTAATTACAATTTTTATGCAGTTTATGCTTTAATAAAAAGATTATTTGTTATTGTTGTTTTCTTTTAATAATTTTGCAAAATTTGTAATAAAATGCTTTTGTATGTTCTTTTTAATTCTGTTTTTTATGCTTTCCATTTTTATTCGCCTTTCGTATACGTCCAAACTTTGCGAAGTACAATTTTAATTAACGCGATCTGTAAGAGAAGTTTATTTTACGGTGTACGTTTTCAAAGTAAATATGATTTATTTACAGAAAAGATTTTTTGTTATTGCGTTATAATACTGCAGGGGTAACAACGTAAAAATTTTCCAATCTCTGCCACACACAGTAGAGGAAGGAAAATCGAATCTTTGCTTTTCATCCGGTTAAAAAGAAAAATCAATTTATTAACACCGTGAGCGAAAAGCCGCAAAACTCGATGAAATCTGTAGTCATAAAAAAAATAGTTCGAATATTTTTCTTTTGAAGTTTATAAAAATTGACTATTTGTTAATAGTAACATTTTCTTTATAAGGTAGCTTAATGCCTGATGTATTGCTATAATTTTTAATGATTTTTCGATGAATTTTCTTCTACGCGCACTCGTTGCGTAATGTACTATTGAGGTATTTCCAACAAAAGCTGTTTGTTTTTTCTTGTTAATTGATACTTTACTTATTAGTTGACTAATAATTTGAACTATATTGGTTAAAAATGTTTGAAAACTGTGCTATAGAATTACTGATTATAGTGATGTAAAATATTCCATGCAAGTCCTAGTTTACTAAAATCAAAACTACAGACACTAGAAATTTCACCAAGGACCCACCTTAAATTCCTACCAACGCTCGAGGCAATATTAAATCACCAAAGCACAAACCTCCAAGAAAACCACCTTCCAATTTAAATACAAAACAACTTCACCCCCCCCCCCATCCAACAACCTTCAAACCTTCCCCCACCACCTCCCAATCAAATCCGTAAAAACTCCCGCCGACCACCATAAAACCACCAGCATCGCGCACCCATACTCCATACCCCAGCCAATCTCTCGTTATCTCCAGCAACAGATCGCTCCTCTTTCCTCTCTCTTTCTCTCTCCGAGCCCATAAATCTCCGCCCTCTCGAAGACTCGCGAAATTCTTCCGCCGCGTTAATCCTGCGGGCACTGCACAGCAGCAGCAGCGGCGGCAACGGCGCGGGATTCGCGTTAGCCACTCGTCGATGCTTTATTTACGAGCGCGCGAGATGCATTAACGTCCATCCGCGGGCACGAGCCTTTTATAAGAAGGAAGAGGTGTGATGCACGTACGTGTGTGTGTGCATTAAATCCGCGAGGCCATTTGTCTTTATCAGAGGGAGCTCATAAATATGGATCAAGCAGATTCTCGGGATGCCCGGTGTTAATAAATTGATTTTTTTTCTTCTTTTGGAGTTTGCGCGCGGACGCGACGCAAGGGGGGAGATGGGGGGATGTATTCGATTGCCGAGGATGGAGTGTGCTCGGGTGTTGGTGTAACTGCGCAGCTTGTTCGGGGCTGATAATGCGATTCGATAGAGACGCTATGAAAAATATCGGGGTATTTATAGATGCGAGGCTTTGCATGTGGACTGGAGGCGAGCGGTATGATTAATAATTGATTGGTGAAGTGTGGTCGGGGATTTTATAATAGGTGCATTGGAAGTAGGGAAGGGTGCGGATTTTAAGTTGATAGTATATTTTTATAGATTGTGGTGTAGCGTAATAACATTGCATACTTAGAAATTGTATACTTTGGAAATTTGGTAATACATAGATATTTTTTAAATTAAAGAAGATATCGACAGACATTAATCTGAAATTTTAGATAGCTATAGCCTGTACCTATATATAAGAATAATAAATAATAATTTATTTATATATATATATATATATATATATATATATATATATATATATATATATATATATATATATATATATATATATCTGTACATCTACGAGATTTCACTTTAAGATGAATTTCAATACATCTTAGTATGAAATGTAAAACTCTTACATTAGTAAAACAAAGTTTCTTAAAATTAAACTCACTATTCTTAAAACTCATTTATTTTGTAATTATAAGTGATAAAAGAGAGACATAAAAATTGATATTGATTTACATTTTATATTGTCTTATATGTTATTCGTGTAATAACAATATGATTTTCTCTAATGATTTTCTTAAAATATCATTAACCTTTTAGAAAATTAGGAAATTTCACAGCACCCTTAAGGTAAATGTCCCAATTTCTACTCACATAGTACCTATTTATATTCATTTAGTGTTTTTGCTGCAATAGCCATTAGACTCATTTATTAGTCATAAAGAATATAATTGTAACATGTTTGAGGATATCCGCGTGTTTTGTGCTAGTCCAAAAATAAATTTAGTATTTGTAATAACATAAATAGTACGAAGTGAGTAGAAATAGGAACATGAGTAGAAATTGGGACATTTACCTTAGTAACTTGTACAATATTTACGCACTACGTCTCTGGTGTTCGAACCTGATTTATCGACATTTCCGGACTAGATTTTATCAATGCTCTAGATTTTCGGTTATGACTTGTATCAATGCCATATGCTCAACTATATATATAGTTTCATCAGCTTGCTACGTGAATACCCTGTTGAATTTCCGATCTGTTAGACAATGCGTCGTTGATTTGTTAATAATGTCAATTCGTAGTAACCAGATATTTAGTATTACAGCGTGGAATAGGTCGATAGTGCGCACGATGTCACGTCTCGTTATTATCGTCGAAAATCGATTTTTGCTTTTTTCATAGCAAATCCAAATTGGGATTTGAGCGTAATCTGGTTTCAATTAAATCTGAACCAGTAATCGAGTATACGAAAACGGATTTCCCCATTGTTCGAAAATGACGTCGGGCATTGTAATCTCTTACAAAAATATGATAAAACGAGATTGACGAACAACGAGCAGATATATTTAGCACGAAACTTCATGTATTGTATTATTAGGAATTAATATTTGTATTTTTAGTGTGACGTTACTTGCAGTCGTTAAACCTTAAATAGTGACCCACTTGTCTCTTTATTAAAAAAATGCAGAAGTTCGGTTTTTAGAAGTGAAAAGTACACATTGGTAATACTGCTTTTAAAATTGATGCAATTAAACATCTAATAAGATAATGCAGTATTCAGGTACTTAATTTTAAATACTCTTTGGTTGTATGTTAAATAAAATATGATTATTATACTTACTCAAATTTCTAAAGCAAAAATGTATAGCCTCATATACATTGCTTTGACCACTGCTACTGCTTTATCAATACAGTCGTAGTTAATTTAGTTTTTATAGTAGATTTTCTGTATCCGAGAGTACCAATGACTCATTATAAGCTCAATTGAACAATTGCATCCACTGAAAACCTAACATACCAGCTTCAATTATTCTGGAGAAAGTGTTAAACATTATGCGATTGATTCCCAAAGAGTTCACAACTGCAAACTAAAATCCACCTCCCACCCTATGCAAAATTGTTCTCTTCCACAATTCCTTACGTCGCTCAATCCACAAACAACCCACCAACGTCGTTTTAATTTTCAAAACCACGTTGCGCTTCGCAAAAGAGAAAACCCCCGTTTCCAGGGCTCCCCTGCAACAGAGCAAGTGAAATTGCTTGCCCGTGAGGGACACATCCGGGCGTCTCCTCCGGGAGAGACGCGCCACAGCAGCTACGGCCAAAGAAGTAGCGATTTACGGTGGATCTTGGCTGATTTAAAAAAAAAAGAAGAAGGAAAAGAAAGAAAGCGAGTGAGACGGAAAAGAAAAACAAAGCGCCGGGGCCGAGCGACGTCGCGACGCCGCCGCGAGGCCCAGACAGATTACGTTCTCGGCTGACTGGAGGCTCAGAATGATCCTTCAAAGAGAGAGGCGCGCAAGCTCAAGCTACCTGCGTACTCTCTCTCTCTCTCTCTCTATCTCTGTGTACGATGGTTGAAAAGCTCGGGCGATGCTGACGGTCGAAAAGTTGCGCGGCTGCTGGTAGTTCAGACGACGATCGATCGATGGATGGGTGCGCGCGGTGGCTGGTTATTGTTCGCTTATTAAAATTGGATTGACGCCGGCGATGGACACGAGATTTTGCAGAGTCGAAGCGAGGGACGGGGTCTTTGTTGGGAATGGGAAATTTGAGGTTTGGATTTGGACTGGGATGTGGGAATTTTGTTATTTGGGAGAATTTGGATGCTTTTTGCTGTTCGAAGTTCAGCGAGATGATATTAAACGAAGCTTGCGGTTACGAATATGTTATGTTTTGAAATATACTCGTTACCGTCTAAATGTACATATTATTGACATTGATGATTAAACAATGCACTCTTAATATTGTTGTCCAGAATTGAAAACTTATTACGGATGAAATCTGGCCGTAAGTGTTGAAAATACGTAAAAGAAAATTTTGAGAATTCTGAATATATATTTTCTATATTTGTAGGCATTAGACGTCGATGTCCAAATACAGACGTTGGGATGGTAACGGGATAAGGTAGTTCAAGCGCGATTTCATACGTAAAATTAGCGTTTGATTTGCATATATAGTAGACATAAAGTATATTCGAATATATCGAAAAAAAAATCAGAATAGCCTGCCAGGCATTTTAAAAATAAAATTAAAAAATTTACCTTTAAGCATCTTCTTTTAAACAAAAAAATCATGTATTTGAGGATAAAATAAGGTAAGTAGTATACTTAAATTTCAAAATACTTTATTTTTATTGTTTTTAGTTTCATTACATACAATAATACAATACAATAATAATAAATACAATAATAATAAATAAATGGTTTGCCAAACGATGCTCAGAATATGTGAAACTAATTTTTGCATTGTATTTTTTATATATAAATAGGACAATATAGGATAAGTATAATTTTTTGATTCGCATGAATAATCGTGACATCTTACGAGTTTATTTCTAAAAAAATTTAAACGTAAACTTAACAAAACGAAATGTTTTCAAAATGGTTGAAAATGGGTTACCTTAAAAATAACGATCATTCTTAACTTTTATAAGTAATTTTATCACACATATGAATAAAACACTACGTTAGTTTCTTGTTCACTATGTCATAAAAAAGTTATCTAAATTGTGAATTTTAAAAGACACCGTGTTCCAAAGTAAACTTCGACGTATAATATCTCGAGCAAATTAACATTTTGACTTTATTACGGACAAAACAACATCATTTTCACTTGGGGGAACTTAATCTCAACATGCAAACAGTTTACGTATAGCAACTTTGTAAACAAAATAAGTCTCTGCAGGCATCTAAGTTACCCGTAAACTTACTTGACGCAACTTTAACATTTGATTTAAAACGTTACACGTGAAAGTTTTATACAGTTGCACCCGTAAAACAGGATGAGCCTAGCAATCTTTTTATTATTTGATAATTATTCCAATGTCCACGTTGTATCGAAAATTAACCTAAACTTTTCATCTTTAGAATTACAGTAAAACTACGCTAAAAAAATTTGCTCCTTATAACCGATGTTCGTTATCGGCAAGCTTAGTTATTCCAAATAGTGAAAACTGTTACAAAACATAAATTACAACTTTTACAGATAGATGTATTTGAGATGTCTTTTCCTAGCTCTTTAATGATATATATATATCGAATTATATATATATATTTTTTTTTTGTCGAAAAATTAAAAAAAATGTTTTTATGTCGTTTTCCCGAAAAATTGAATATAGGTGATTTTCTGGGAAATCGACATAAAAAAAAAAATTTTTTTTTAGTTTTTCGATAAAAATGTTCCTCTTGGTACGTAGAATATATGTGAATTTTTTCACATTTTTTGAAACCCTTAGGTTCAAAGTTGATCAACGCTAAATATGAGCATTTAAAAGAGAATGTAATGGACTCCACTAGCTATAAACCCATATACAACTCAAACGGACTTTTGTTTGCATTTTATACTTGCTTGCCTATTGTCAAGAAAGTGTAAAATGGACATTTCTATTCATAAATATGAGCATATAGTCATTTTTTATATTTTTTAGCAAATTTCAACCTCCATTTATTCAACAAAATTAAATCTCTTTAAAAATAGCAACGTAGGAACAGAGGAAAATAAAATAAATATCATTAAAGAGCTAGGAAAAGACATCTCTATATATATATATATATATATATATATATATAAATGGCTGTACCGATTTTGACACGCACTCACAAACGCTCACATACACACAAATACTCACTTATACACACACATACATACACACACAATCATACACACAATCTCACCCAGGCACACGTGTATGTGTGCCTAGGTGAGTGCCTGTGTGTGCGTACGTGTGTGTACATATGTGTGTGTGTGTGTGATTGTGTGTGTATATGTGTGTATTTGTGTGTGTATGTGAGCGTATGTGAGTGTGTGTCAAAATCGGTACAGCCATTCCTAAGTAGTTAATCGGTGTAAAAATTGTAGAGAAATTATTGACAAACATATGGGTTTTTGTTTGTACTGGTATTATACTGTGCATGTACTGACCCAAAGACCTATGGGACCACCTCGGGGTGATCCTCTATCGAATACATAAAGAATTTTTAAAATCGGTCCAACCGACCCTAAGTAATAATCCGTGAACATACATAAAAAAATGAAAAAAAATACGAGTCAAACATAGAACCTCCTTTTTTGAAGTCGGTTAAACAGGGATAAAGCTAGAAACAATATGAAAGTGAGAGTATGAATGCATGTGTGTGTGTATATGTGTAAGAAAGAAAAAGAAAAAGAAAGTAATAGCATAATAAAGAAACACATTAATTGCTTTGTTGTACTTGCACCCACTGACTGTGCTACTAAGCACTCTACTATTCATGCACCCCACTATCCACGTACTCAACCATCCACCTTCTACACTATCTACGCTTTTTACTAGCCACACCAATTTCTCAGAAAAAAATAAGTTGTCTTCTCATATGAAAAATCTGAGAAAAAATTACCGTTTGAGATAGAAAATCACCGTATATCTGATTTAACATTTTTATAACTTTTGTAGGTATATGCTTACTACTAATAATATTATCGTATTACAACCTCTTCATAGCACACCTCATTTATAAATGTATTTCAATGCAGATTTATAGATAATTTAATAATAATGCTTCAGATAAAAAGTCGGGTGATAAACGTGATAAAATCTCAGGCGTTTTTCACTTAATATTTTTTAGTTGACACTCACCTGTTTTTATCCAGTAGGAAGATTATTTAATTCACATTATTTAATTCACATTATCCTTTATTCACCTATTTCATTATAAAAACATAATTTTATTTTTATGTCATCGCATCGTTTAATGCTTCAATTAAAACTATATGATTACACTAACAGTTTTTTTGTTGTAAATACTTAATGCGTATAAATGATTCCATATACAAGAAGAATATTAATATATTTAATATCTATTTCTCGTAGTTCATATGGATATGGTTGACTACTGAATTCTGGCCCGCGGAACACGCCTGAGATGCCCTAGTAAAGTAAATTCTGATTGAAATATAAGCATACACAGTATAGGGTCAAAACAAACTGTGGATTTTTTAAGAATCAGAGCTCAAACATAAACATGCAGTAGATATACTCGTATGCTTATATTACGTCTTCAAAGAGGAAGCTTTGTAAAAAGAAAGTTTTATTAAACGCATGTTAGAAAAATGTTTTGAGATATAAGAAATCAAAATACACTATTTTTAAGAATGTCCGTATGGATGTCTTGTTAACATTGATAAATTAGTAAAGTAGATATGTCATATAAATTACTACAAGAAAAATGCCAAAAAATTACAATTTTGTCAATTAAATATGATTTATTTAGATTAGCGGATCTTTTAGACTTTCGAAACAAAAGAAATATTTTCCGTTTAATATATATTATAATATCCTTTGATCTTTATGCCATATTTTATTTTCTTAAAAACCATTTAAATATATACGACACCATGTATCTCACTTTTTGACAATCACCCATAGATTTGGGCCATTTGGAATCATAATACACTATTTTTAGAAAATGTCCGTATGGATTTGTGTGTGCGTGCGTGCGTGCGTGTGTGTGTGAGTGTGGGTGTATGCGTGTCTGTGTCTGTGTGTGCGTTTGTTTTTCTTCATTTTGATGATATTAATTTTTTTTCAAAAATTTATTTAACTATAAGTAAACCAACTGCTTAACAAGTGAGTTAAAGTATTTACAAAAATATGCATATTTTAAATGCACTTCGTCTTTGTAATGACAAATATAATTTTATCAAATGAAATAAAATAAAATAAAATAAAAATAATAATTAATACAGATTTTTAGAAATTTGTTCAATGCATTGTATTTGATAAATTGCTATTCCACAAATTCATTCGATAAATAGTATTTTGATAAATTGCAAATTAATGTTTCAATTAATTTAAAAGTAGAAATAAAGTTTAAAATATTAATCGAAACTTCGTACACGTTAGTCGTGGGTACATTTAATTAAACAGATTACTTCCTTTCTCACTAAAAATCTTAATAATTCAGCTTCTCCAAGAATAGCAATTCCCAGCACTTAAAGCCACATACATCGCACATATCAGAAAATAAACTCCCCGTCCCGAGGCAGAGAATAAAGCTCGAGCCTCGGCTCGGCTCTCGTCCAGCAGCCCCTACCTCGAGAAGGAGAGAAAGAGCAAAGCAAGAGATCCCCGAGATACTCCGCGCGCGGCATTATTAAAGGAATCCGTCTGTCTGAGCATTTCCGCGACACAATTAAGGCCGCGCGCTGTCGCCTGCGCGCTCCTTAATTTTTCGCATTCTCCCTCGTCCCTCTCGTCAACCCACTTTCCACTCTGTTTCTCTCTTACACTCCCGGGATGCCCGAGATCTCGTTTTCCCGGAGAGAGCGACCTGTCAGACCCAATGCCCGCGCAGGCCTCCTGCACTCGACTTTGTCTCTCTCTCTCTCTCTCTCTCCTTGTCGGATGTGCTCCGCGACTTCGACCTTTGACGCGGGCGCGACGTTCGTTCCTCGGTTTTTGCGCCCGCATCCTTTGTCCGTTCTTTTCTCGGGGCTTCCTTCGGCCGCCGGAGGAGGACGGCTAATGTACTCGGGAAGATGCGCCCGTAGGACGCAAGTTTTTGAGCTGGGTTGGGTTTGCTCTTCCGGGAGCTTTATTCTTTGATGCTCGATTTCAGAGCTGGTTTGGCTTGTGAGAGGGTTGGCTTTGTTTGCAGATCTGTCGCGGAGCTGGAGTTTTCGTGTCTCGGAGAATTGGAAGAGGGCAGGGGTTTTCTTTTGTATTTGCATACTTTTGGAATCGAAGGTTGAGCGCAAATAGTTTGGAAGGATACGTATAGCTTCTTTGATTTTATTTACTCCGTAGTAAATTGTGGTAAAGGTATAAGTGACAGAGAATCTCACCTCAGGTTCAGCAATTTTGACAAAACTTTAAGGTATGTTGTCTGATAGGTGGAAAAAGATACAATACCCGCTGTGTAAATATTTTTAATGTACGAACTATATTAGTGTGATGTATAATGAGAGCAATATGATGCAGATTTTAACGTCAGCAACCTTGATGATGTTATAAAACAGAAAATGAAAGTAGAGACTATAAGCTACAATATCAAAATACAATATCGAATGAATAATTTAGATAATTTTAAGACTAAAATTGGATGCTTCAACCTAATACAAATTGAAGTAATCTCCAATTAATTTTGCTCAAAGTTTTTACACTTCCATAAAAAATCAATCAATTAATTTCTTTTTAAATACACGCACACACACATCAATTTCTACTTAACCTTTCTTTAGCGTTCTCCTTCCAAAATGTCCTAAACAATAAACTCTCCCAAATCATTCCATTACCTAATTCAACATTCGTCCATATTAGCAGCACACAAGAGCCAAAAATCAACATCACCCCCTTCCCCACTAACCTGCGCCCACATTATCGCGCCACCCTGCCGCACAACAATAAGCACGTAATTTCCAAACTCAGCTGCCTTAATAGCTCGTCTTCTGCATGTATATATACTCCCTGTTTACCCGCGTCTCCGCGTCTCTCGTCGCGGCGTTTACACGCCGGCAGCAACAGACTCTCGCCGGCGCCTGCGACAGTCATATTCGGCTGTAGCTGTAGCTGCACAGTGGCATTGTGGTCCCGGGCCAATCACATTACGCGTCCGCGGAAGCCTCGAGGCGCTCGTCATTGCCTTCGGCCGCTCTGTGTGTGTGTGTGTGTGTGTGTGTGTGTGTGTGTGTTTGCGAAGCGTTTTGAGTTGCGGTTTTCCATTCATTAGGGACAATTGCCAGGTAGGACAGTTTTTAGCCGCGGTCACTTGAGACACTTTAAGGGAATAATTAAAGGAAAGAGCTTTCGAGCCAATCTTCGCGAGGCTGCACTTGAAGCGTTGGAGAGGAGAGGGAGGAATGAATTTTAGTGAATAAATGTAGCTCTTGGGGAGAGTGGAATTCCTGCAGTTATTTGGATGGTACGGGGAGAGAGAGTCTCGATGCACTGAAAGCGGAGAATTTGCTTTTCTGGAGCGGTGATATTTGCATTTGTATTTTTATGCGATTCTTTGAATAATTAGCTTGAATATACTAAATGCATTTTTTATCGTACTTTGGACGAGATATTTAAAAATAAATATATATAATTAATAATGTACACTGTATAATTTGCATAAAATATAATTTTCATAATCTTATACGTAATTGTAGTAATGAATAATAGCAGTAAGTTATAGTAATACTAATATCAATATTAATAGCAATAATATAATAACAATAAATAATAGCAGGATTTCTCTTTTATGGAAAAATTACACATGATTTCTGTTTTAAATTGAATAATACTGAAATTAGACTTAGCATTTTAAATGTACACGACGTGTCAAACTTATACCATATCTACAATATGTATAATTTAAGTGTCTATATAACTATTGAAATTATTATTTTCACGAAAAAAAAAAACAAAATAAAATATGAAATTATTATTTCTTTCTTGTGTAAAATCCTAATTAAGCTCTGTTCATCCCATACCCAACGAAACGTCCAATCATCACAATAGAAAACCATCGGCTCATTAAAATCTCGATAGCATTTCAATAAATTATTCCGCCCCACCGATCTCCCGAACAAACAGCCTCGCAACGAGCATTCGTAATATCGAGGAAAAATATTTTTTAATTTATCATAGCTGTTCCCTCTCCCCCCCCCCCCCCTCGATTCTATCCTATCCTCGCAGAGCAGGAACGAACGAACGAACGAACGAAGTCAATAAGCGTCGGGATTTTTTCCGTAAGCACGCGGGGCCCGATGTTTTTTTTCCTTTCATTCCTTCCCCGCGCTCCGATATTACGAGAGCCAGAGCCGCGCCGGAGGAATCACTTGTATACTACTCGATTGCGGAGAGGGGCAGGCAGTGCCTTTCTTCAATATCGCCGAGGCCTGGGCTCTTTCCTCTTTATTATTTTTCCTCGCTTTTTCATGCTAATATTCGCGAGTGGCCAGGAGGATAGGATTGCCGAGGAGTAGACTTGACATCGCGGCGGCGCATCTTTTCTTTGGCCGAACGGACGCTTTCATTATGGTTCTTCTTATTGCTGTTTTTTATGAAGAGAGAGGGGGGGATGAGGGGGTGGTAACAGGAACGCCGTCGAGTGCCGGTGTATTTGCATTGGGCTTATTGGCGGGGCTGGACTATTATCGGTGGAGTGCGATCTTGTAGTTTTGATTAAGGAGCTATTTTTAATGGACGAGCGGTGTTGGTATTGATGAAACTTGCGGGTAGATGAATATTTTTGATAGAGGAATATTTCTTTATTTATTCATTTGTTTTATTTGACAGGCGTACGTAAAATATACAGTTTGTACAAATTGGAATTTTATAATACGTAATACTATAAAGTAAACATTACTAAATACAAATCGTCTTAATGAATTACAAAATATTTGTGTATAGTATTAACGTATGTTTATCTCTGTTTAAGAGCTTAAATGCTTGTAGTGTTAAGCTAATAATATCACAATTTGATATATCATTTTGTAACATATTCCACGGAGAAATGTAATCTGGCTAATACTGAGTTAATACCAGATTATGTTCATTTGTAAAGCATATTAAATTAAATTAATGCTAAAAATAAATTGATTCTTCAATGTGCAGTAATTTTAATAGAGAAATATTCATTGTTTTGTGATACATCTATTATAAAACTCAACATTTTATTTATCGTAGTTTTAATGTTATTTATTTTTTTCTGTTTTTTGTTCATTCTACAAAATTGATCGCACTCGAGCGATTGATCATGGTATACATCGAGTGATTATCGTAACCTTTTCTCGTAAACTTCTCTTTTTTTTACCTAGACGAGTTTCAGGTGTCTGAAGAAAGTAGGATTGATGGTTACTGCCTTCCTTTGCCCGTATTATCGCGGCGCGTTAGTATCGATTACAATACCATGTACATTTTTATTCCCCAATCAATCTCAATTCTTTTTATCTTTTGGCGCATTATACTTTTATTGCGGCTAATGGAAAAGTTAGGCTTTAAAATATATACATAACCCATGATTATTTTATTTATAACATAGAAGAGAATAAATATTATGTAAGATTATAACGAAATTTAATTTTTCATAATATCTCGAGCAAGAAAACAAAATGTTATCATTTCAAAATATTAGGTAAGATTAAGAATTAAAACAAGTAGAACAGTAGAGGCTTTGGTCAGACGTAGAACAGTATTTCATCAATTTTTAATTGTATTTCCTTTAAATAAATAATGTTGAATAATATAAACGTACTAAAATCCTTACTTTCTAAATAAAAAACGATTTACATGGATTCCTCTGAAGTACGGATTGAAGTGAAAATACATATATGTAATGTTGAGTAAGTAAAAATATATAGCTTTTAGTCAGGTACTGTATTTATTATAATACTCCACATTACTTATTTCTTGCTTCTAAATAACTTCTTTTATACAATATTTCCACTGCAGCAAGATAGTACAAAATTACTAGAATCACCCCTAACCTAAAGTAATTTAAAATATATAAATCGAAATGCATCTACTTCCAATACCACTTAATTCCCTGTAAAACGAGCATTCTTCAGAATCCCCAACCCAACCACATCGAGTTTCTTCTTCGAATCCGCATTTCCTCGTTTCTCTCCCTCTCGCTCTTCCTCCCTCCCTGTCCAGGCAAGAAACCATTTGCACCTAACACACGCCCTGGAAAATCAGCCCCTCGCATCCTGGCTCTTCCTCTTCTTTCGCGCGCCTCCACGCCCCGGCAAGTGTAAAACAAGAAACTGCAACGGCTTCTTCCTTCGCTCGCTCGGTCTCGCAACACCTGCGCAAAAAAATTCACCTCCGAGAAAACCAGAGACGATAATTTTCCCGGTCGCGCCAGTACACAGCGAGGCGAATACGACTTCTCCACGCCCAGCTCCGCGTTGGACTCCCGCACTTTTCTCCCGCGTCCCGGCACTCGAGGTTCGCTTTCGTTTTGTTTCTCCTGTGCACTGGCGTTGCTCGACACTGAGAGAAGTGTTTGGTAAGAGGTAAATTTGAAGTAAATATGTAGTCAATGTTTTATGCAAGTAATTCTTTTGGCAAGGGGTGAAATTAATAACGTAGCAATATTGGCTAATCTTGCAAGTAATTTCTCTTCCGTGTGTTAATTATTTATAAGGGGGCCCAAGGTCTTTGGGAAATGAATTTTTACTAGGCTTGGGAAAAAGTCTTCTAATACCTAAAATTGAGGTCCAGAGCCCTTAGTTTAATTTAATAGACAATTGTACAGGAGTCGTAGAGTGTCAACTTTATTAGTATATCTATATGTATAATATTTTTAACATTGCGTATATGAGCAATACTAATGATTTTAGCTGTATCTCATATTCTGATCAAACCACTGGTTATGGGTCTTAATTGAGATTTGCGAAAATCTCATAAAAATCCATTTCCCGTTGACCCTAGTGATCTTTTGTTAGTGTTCTCAATTGTATATATATATATTACTATATGCCATCTGTCGAAATTCTGAATTACATCGAAAGCGCGCTTCTTAGTAATCACGCTTTCAATCTGTTTCAACAAAGCTGGAATTCTGACCTATCATTTGAGAGCAGTAGTCACATAAACGAAACCTGAATGCCTACGTAAACAGTCAAATTAGGAGCGTCTGTTCAAAACCGGATTAATCCATTTCGTTTCGAACTTCAGTGCGTATTATTCACAGATCGCAATTTATATTTCTTACACTAAGAAAAGTAGAAATTATCGGTTACTACAAAAGTACTACATTTTCTAGTGCAAAATCAGTACAACTAAATGTTTCCAGTACTGTTTACTAACAACAAGAAAATGTTTATTTACTCTTTTCATGCCCTAGTAGAAAGTTAGCTAGAATGGCTGGTTCGCTTATTAATTATTAGCCAGATTAATAAGCTATTAATAAGTCAAAGTATAGCTAATATCTGGCTAGAATCTGCTTAAAACTATGCTTTAAGCAAGAACGTATTTTGTTTGCAAATCTAACCTATTGATATTTTGTTTTGAATAGTTAATAGTTTTTAAAAATATACATTATTACACTTTATTGAATGTTCAATATAGTTTGCCGCCAAAATAAATATTTTTATCAACAAATAACAACTTACGAGATTATACAAATATGGATATGCAATACTAAAAGTATTTGATAACTAATAATTTTCTTTTCCGAAAATTAGTCAATCATATAACTTAGTCAACAAAAATGTTGTGATTGATGTCGAAAATAAAATGTAATAAAATTTCATTGTAAAACTACAAATATTTGTTTACCAATTACATTATTCTGTTTTTATTGTTATTTTTAAAATAACAAAAATTATATGACTACGTGCATTCTATTATTTATAACATAAATTTCTTTAATAAAGACACATACATTTTATTCGGCGCTTTGGTACTTTTTGTGTAAATGATACTTTTTAAATGCACGCGTCGTTATCTAAACAAATAACCTAACCTCCATTACTACTAGACATTTGAGGTACACTTTTAACTTTAATTTAGTAAAATACTTATTGTAGTATGATTAGAATTACGTATTACTTTGATTATTGTAAAGTTGTTATTATTTCCATTATTAATTAATACATAAATTACTTAGTTTTTCAATTTTATATTAATTAGAATATTAAGCAGAATCTAGCTGGAAATTAGCTAAGAAGCATGTCATTTTTAACTGATTTCTAGCTAATTTCTTAACCAGAATTAAAGCAGATTTAGAAAATCTAGTTAATATCTGGCTAGAAACTTAGATTTCTACCAGGGTGACTAAATATGTAAAGTTTAGAGATACAAGTGACAGAATGAAATGATAGAAGTTAAATTGACTTTAATATATAGTTTATTAATAAATGTTAATTGATAAATAGTTCTTTCTATTAAAAGTATGTATTTACCACTACCATAAAATAATAAATTTTACTAAAAAAACTGATAAGTCCAAGCAAATTGTATTTTACTGTTATGTTTAGTAAATGTTTCATCAATATAAATTAGATTCTCTAAGCATTTCCAATAGTTAACAGAAACATTAATAATAGTTAAAGTAACTAAATAATCATTCTCCAAACAAGACTAGTCATTTTCCCTACAATACTTTTCGCAATGTACATACACTCGCGCGGTTCCCCGAGATAGAACGGAAAAACAAAGGGCGGCGGAAGCAAAGAAAGCGGGAAAGAACACCATGCTCCAAGTGAAAGTGAGCGTAAGAGGGTGGCGAGAGAGAAAGATAGAAAGAAAGAGCCATATCGAAGATGCGCGTGCGCGAGCGGGTGGTTTTACGATCGCGAGCGATCCAAGCGCGAGGTGATAAGCATTTGACCGTGCGGAGAGGAGTTTTCCGCGAAGCTGTTTGCCGTGGAAAAGTGTGTTCCGTATTAGTTTTTCATTTGGCGGGGGAGATGTTACTGCCGAGTTTATTTGCTTTGGCGCGAGATGGGATGAAGCATCTGTTGATATTTCTGGTGTGTTTGAAGAAGGTATAATGTGTCTTGGATGTATCGATGTACTTTTTCATTGCTTGCAAAGATGCTTTTAGAACACAACTATAATTTCAGATGTAATTTCATTTCATTTAATTATGAAATCCCGTGTAAAGAAATAAGTCTGGGGCAAGTCTGGCAAAAGTCTGGCCACGAAGACGCTCCCAGACTACAAGTCAGACTATATGCCAGACTTTTGTTAAATTACGTCAGGAAAACTTATTTTTAGTAATTAGGACACTATTGTTAATATCGACCTGAATCGTAAAAAATAATAGTTATCGATTAAACCGTAAAAATACTTTTTTAAATATTGTAATATTCTACGAAAGTTAAATATTTGTAAAAAATGGGACAAAGATTTATGTTACGGCAAAAATGACGGAATGCTAGGCTTTTGATTTGTATTTTTTTGTCAAAAGTCTATGATCGTCTCCGTAGCAAAACTTTTGCAAGACTTTTGCAAGACTTTCTGATGCTAGACTTTTGCCAGACTGGTCCCAGACTTATTTTCTTACACGGGATGTAATTTAATTACAATTTAAAATCTGTTAATTATTAAAGAGTTTAAACTAAACGTGTCTTTAGAGACATATTTGATTTTTATTATTCTAAAAAGGAGGTCGTACAAATGATGTCTGAGGGATAATGGTGTAAGTAGAATTGCAGAAAATGAGAGTCTCAAGTACGCTATTAGCTAAAAATATTGGAGCGAAAATATCACTTATCACGTCGCATAAATAGTTAAAATTGGAATCAGTAGAATGCTGACGATTGATTGACGTATAATTGGAATAAATTATTCATTGATAGTCTAGATATCGTTAAAATCTTATTTTTGACATTTGCTAAAAATAAAGCTGTCTACGTCGAATTGAATACAGAATTCTAAAGGTAAACACACACTTACTCGATAAATCTATCAAAGTTACTAGTAATTTAAATAATTGTTAGTTTGTTTCTAAATGGAACTTATCAAAGCAGCTATTGGATAATTCGACAGTAATTCAAACTACTTACTGTAATGTAATTTTCAATACGTGTATTTATTAGGAGTATTTTTAACGTCTCGTCAATTAATGATATGACTTAGTACTTGATAGACGTTATAATCCGACCTATCTTTAATGTTAATGTTAATCTTCCTTGACAGCCTATGATGTGAACTATATGTGACATGCTATTTTAATGCTAATCATTGACAACGTATTTATTCTTAAATCTGAATAAGTGAAAACTCACTCGTTCCTATGGCAATGATCGACTGTCAACTTATCCTAAGCAAAATTTAACATAAAATAAGTCAGATTTAACGTCGAGTAAGTGATGTTTTACGCATTCAGATTGAACAAGTCATTGTCTTTATTACTGTCCAAATCACAAATTTACTTTATATCCATCTACCTATCACAAAGACACTAAAAAGTACACACAAAACTCCACAATCTTACAACAAAATTCCTCACCCCCCTCGTAAGAATCACATCACCCGCGACAAATTGAATATCATATCCCGTGCCACGAGCGTACACATGTCCTTCCGATCTGGAACGGCGATCTTCCCTTCTCGGCGCGCGCCCGAGGATAACCCAATTATTCGCCGGCGTCGTAATTCTCTCGTCTGGTTTTTCCGCTTGAAGCGTCGCGCCGCCGTCTCCGCCGCCGGGAAGGATTACCGTGTCCGGTCGGTCGCCCCGTGCAAACGTCGTTAGCCCCGATCTCGAGGCTATGCCGGGGGTGTCGTAGGATTTTTTGGAGCAATTTTCTGATTGCAGATGTAGATAGTTTTGGGAGGGAGGGTGAGGTTCTAAGCGGTGTAGGGTATGATGGGCGAATAGAAATTAGGATACATTTTGATGATATAGGTATGCTTTGGTTTGATTATTGTTACTTACTCATTGTAACTTAGCGATGTATTACTAAAGTTCTTTTAAAATTATGCGAGCACTGAAATTTTAATATTCTACAGTGTTGATTGTAAGCTTTTATACAACTTTGTAACATAAAAAGGTTGTGTTCTTGAGCAAATATCAATCACTTGCTTTGTTAAATTAAAGGAAAATGTATAAAAACTCTAAGCATGATTGATTTTTATTGAAGATACATTAATGTTATTCTCTATTTATGTATTTTTTTACGTTTTTTTTTCATTTACTGTTGCCTTTACTTTGATTGTTCCATTTACTTCCATTTGTACACATTTATTTGCTCGAATTAAACAAATCTGATGAATTTTAACACGTCCTTTCAATATCATATCGCATTCGGTACTGAATACATATTTTTCTTTACTTGATTGAATAATTCATGTAAAAAATATCGAATATTTACAATGCAAGTATAAAAAAGGATATCAATATTTTTAATAAAAAGAATTACGGAAAACCAATGTAGGGTTCAATGATAATACCGTATTATTGAAAAA